>JADRCH010000015.1:4654902-4709845 GCA_019843965.1 Rhynchomys soricoides | reverse complement strand
TTCTTTCTTTCTTTCTTTCTTTCTTTCTTTCTTTCTTTCTTTCTTTCTTTCTTTCTGTTTGTTAATAACAAGATCCCTGAAGGCACAGGGATCAAACAATAGTCACTTAGATCTCATCTTCCTAACACCTAATTATTTACTATGCAAATATTTCTGCTTCTAAAAGATAAATCTCGCTCTGCCCTTTAAATGAATGGCATACTTTTTTTTTTTTTTAATCTCATCCTTGGTTTGCTATTTAACCTTCCTTAAACACAGCTCAGTTGTCATTTATCACACTCTTTTTCCAGTATATAAACTCATTATCTCCTGGGAATAACATTCTGAGGCAAGACTATTTTACCTATAAATGTTCGAATGCCATCACCAGACCTTCTTGATATAGTTTTGTGCTTATCCAGCAATCTGGAAGTAGGATTCACAGTGACATCACCCAGAATGATGCATCAACTGTTTAATGATAATGGCCACAGTTTAAGTTCTCAGAGCACTAAGTTCATAACAGGCAGAATGGCGTGGTTTGGTTTACAGTTGCTAGGCAATACGAAGGCATAGCATGTGCAAAGTGGCAAGCTCCTTGGTGTGTACAGCTAACAGAGAATTAATTACTAATGAACATGTCTATATTACAAAATGATTTCTCTTTTTATACTGAGCTCCCAGAATTGTTATTTATAAAGGTTGGATTCTCTAAACTGGCCTGTTGAGGTTTTAGGCTTTCCTGTTTGTGTTGCAAGTAGGAGTCAATAAAAAATATTAACCCATTCTTTTAGTATCAGCCACTTAGTAGGCCTCTTACGTCTAGTGGGGTACTGATGGGAACCATGTCTCTATTTGATGTTTCCTTACTCAGTTTATTCTCCCCCTTGGAATTCCCAAATATTTCATTTTTTGTACAAAGATTGGAAGCCAATTCTGAGTTTAGAAATGAATTCATCTTATCTTTAAGTTACTTTTAAAATCATCTCCATGGAAGCTTACTTTAGCATTCAAATAAGAAAATAAAATCTATTATAAGTGAATAATTGGATAGGATGAAGGCGAGACTCAAGTCACCGCTGTTTGACCCCTGTACATATTGGAAAAGAACACCACATATACACAGATCACAAAACAAAATTCAATGAAAGTTTAGAAAGTTTGTCATAAAACCAAAACTGAGTAAAATCTCGGGGCACTTTTGGTATTGTATTCTCTCTACAAATACAGAAGCTAGAATACTGTAGACTATCAGAAACATTTCAAAGAAAATAGAATAGTTTGGGTTATATATACTGAGAGAAGTATTTTTCCACTTATGCTTGTCTGAAGAATGAATAAGAATATGAACTTACAGTGGTTTGCTCCATAATGTCAATTTCCAGTAAGAAAGTCTGAAGATCCATCTCACTGACACAGTTAGAATTCATTCACTTTTTATTTTAGTATTTTATGGGGTTTACTACACATTGGGCACTGTTATAATATAAGAGAATATTGAGAACATATATTTCTGTGCTATTAAATGTTAGTTTTAGAAGATGTGCTAGAGGAATGAAATGTTTCGTTGGGATCATATTATACACAGGATTAGTGAAGCATTAAAATCTGGGCATGGCGGCATGGAAAAATTAGATCAACATATTGTTTGTCACACATAGGTCAGGAAGGAAAGATTGGTAGGGAAGCTGTCTCAGAGGTGGTCATGAGGTTTTACTGGCACTGTCAGGTCCTACAAAGGAAGAGTATGTCTAATTATATACATTTGAGTCAAAGAAATCAAAGATACTCCACTATAAAAAAATTCTCTGACATTCAAGTCATCAAGGGAGTTTAGAAAAATAATCGCCTTTTAGCAGTTTCAAGCTTTATTTCCCATGGTCTACCACTGTTCTTCCATGGTATGCAGTGTTTTACATATGCACGTTTCCTGATTGTCAGTTGCTTTGAGTGCAGGACTTACAGCTTTCTGAACTTTGAATCTGTGAACCATTTAAAGGGTATGTAACATCTGGATGACAGAGGAGGAATCAGGAAGAAAGAGAAAGGATAAAGAGTAAAGGAATAAGAGAATGAAATAAAAGAGGAAAAAGAATAAAAGAAAGAATAAAGGAAGAAAATATTTTATATCTTAAGTAGTTATTAAAGAAAGAGAATTTTAAAAAATCTTTCTCCAAATCGATTTTTATCACAAGCCCCCTTGAACACATATTTACTTTTTCATATATTTTATATTCAATTATTAATTATGATAACACCTTTAGGGAAATTGTATAATTTAATTTCCTTACTACTCATAGAAATATTACTTTTAATTACCTCTTGTTTGCTCTGATTTTATTATCACCCTTTATAGGTTCTATTACACTCATTAACACCAGAAAAGTATTCTAATTTATTTTGTAGATTACATATGATATTCACCCAGGTATGACACTGAGTGAACTAGAAGTTTTTATTGAACCCAGAGTCACTATGCATATAAATCAGTCAGTCTTGTGATAGGTGCCCTTCACTGTACCATGGGAAGATGGGAAATCTAGGAGACATTATGACCAACTCCAAAATGACATGCAACTTCCCAGTTTACCACAAGAGTTCATCTTCTGTAGAAAAATGCCTACAGAAAATTTTAAAGCTTCATTATTCGTCTTAAGTTAGAAAATGAAATAAGAGACATTTTTGGGAGTAGAACTTTAAATGATATATCATCTATCTATCTATCTATCTATCTATCTATCTATATTAATCATACTAATGCTCTCATGAGTCACTGAAAAAAATTGGAGGGGTGTATATGAAAAATGAAAACTTTGATTTTTCACAGTATCTTTGAGCAAGGGGAAAGTGCTCAGGTCCTGGTCCTAGTCTATGGAAAGATGTCTTAGTTATAAGATTTTCCAAACAAATCTTAAAAACAAAATTAAAGGAGGAAAAACTGTGGTTGAGATGTAATATATGAGAGAAGAATAAATAAGAAAAGAATAATTAAAAACCACTCACATGCTAAATAAAAACAAACACACAAATAGGTACAAAACCAGAAAATGAAAAGCAGACCTTGGGGATGCTGCTCTATAGCTGAGCCTATATGGGTGTGAGGAATAAGAAAGGGCAAGAGCCCTCTAACCTGTCACATACAACAAACATTGTGAGACTCTAAGAAAGCTATAAACAGTTTATATAGCTCTGAACCGGTGGGTACAAACCACATATGTGTGTAATCACAGAGAGAGAGAGAGAGAGAGAGAGAGAGAGAGAGAGAGAGAAGAGGACAAATTTCATTTCAAGTGAATTATCAAGATTACTAGTCACTCCACAGACCCCTGGTTAGGAGCACATGCTCCGTTCTAAATTAAAACTGCTTCAAAGTGTAAACTATAGAGTTGTAGCTGCCATGTCACCTAGAATCCCCTTGGTACATCAAAATTTTGGGGCTCTTTTCCAGTTCCTCTAAATTGGAACCTGTATTTAACAAAGATTTGCATGTGATTCCTCAACACATGGAATTTTAGACTCACTGCTACAGAAAGAAATACCCATGGTGAATTCCACAATGAATATAGGATTCAAATTGCATTTCAAATCACATTGAGAAATAATTCTAGTATCATAGTAACAAATTACTGTTTGTGAATCAAAGGGAAGATGTGTCTACTATTTTATACTTGTTCAGTGTGAAATAACCCCTTTATTCCATTTTTTCAATCATTGACTTCTGCTACTCACTTCTGTAACCTGTCTTGTTATTTTCACTGTTGAGGAACAGCTAAGATGGGATTTGATCTGGGATTTGGAGATGCTAGTATCATTAAACAGATTAGCTTGGTTCCCTACAGGACCATTTCAGGGATATGCAATGCTTACAAAGCCAGGTTGGCAGATATGTTCCCATCAGATTTGTTACAGTGCAAGGGTAAGGCCTTACACTCACACTATTGCAACACAGGGCAACTTTCTGACTATTGGATGGATTGATGGTCTTAGAGTGAGTCCTGCTCTAATGGGTTGGACAACAAATCACTATAAAGTCAGGTAATAATGATTAGAAGGTTCTGAGCTATTCTCTTCACTATCTTAGGTTCCATGTGATGATTATTTCTCTATGGCCATTATAACCTGCAAATATGTACAGGAGAATATGGTATTTCACAAATTAGCTCATGTTTGACCAGACATGTTATTAAATACTATTAGGTTAAATAATTATTTAAAATATAGATATTAATATAAAATATGAATTCTTTAATATTATTAAATTACATTAAACATGTTTATTTAAATAAATATAAACTATTTATAAAATATTAAATATCAGTATATAAAGTGACAGAGCCTCTGCCTGATACTGAATCAGATGCTTCTAAGTTAAATACTATCATTTTATAAGCATAGCTCATATTAGTATGTTTTGATTTCCTAAAATTGTACAGCAATGCCTTTCCAGGTTGGAATTTATTTTATCTAGTTATGGTGGGAAAGTGAAGCATAAAAAATTTAAATGTCATATTCAATAACCTAGGTAGTCAGTAGGGATACTGAGCCTTGGTGCCAGAGGGTTGGGGGTTGGGGATAGTTTGTTTGTTTGTTTGTCAGTCAATACTTTTATTTAAACTATGCCTGTGATGGACAAGAGAAATGGGGAAATAGAGCAATTCTCCCAGCCTTCATGGGGCATCAACTGTTCTGCTGTGTTTTCCATACCAAACAAGTCAGCTAGGTCTTGTTTGCACAGACCAGCCTTTTTCTGTTGAAAAACCAACTCCAGAGCATTTCAAAGATAAAACCAACACAGACTGTAATTTAAAGTGTAACAAGCATAAGAACTAAAAGTTAAGACTGCAATCCCTGATTTTAAAAACGTCCTAGGTTTGCATATTATTGTGGTTTGCAAAATGAATGCCTTATCCCGAAATGATGGCTCACCGACTGTGTAAATAGAAAGGTGTGTACAATTTACCAAGTAAAAGAATCAAGGGTGTGAAAGAAAGATATTTAAGGCAGCAATTTAGAAAAGACATTGAAAAGGGCAGCTATTCCAGTCTCATTATTTTTATAAGCTGGCATGTATGATCATGTTGTAATATGCCTCTTATTTGAAATCAGTGGTTTGCTTATCACAGTAATTCATAGACACACACACAAAAATGTTAGAATACCCCTTGCTACAAAAGATAAAAGATTCTGTCCTCTGAAAGCCAGCATTCTGGTGACAGATTCTGGAAACAAGGACATCAATCCTCCTGGATTCCTATGTTGAAAGTCAATGTTTGCAAATTCACAAGATGTGTATTGGGGTAACCCATTTTCTACAAGGCCCTGCCTGCCAGAAAATCTTTATAAATTATCATTAGATTTTTACAATATGTCTCATCATTATAGCTTGCTGATAGTTAAATTCAATTCATTTTAACACATAGTCCTTTTGTTTATTTCCAGCATTAGTTTTTGCATAACATGAATTCAACAGCCCAGTCGTAGGAGGTTTAAATGGAAACGTTTCTTACCTTTCCCACATCTTCAAAGAAAGTTCTGGAATCTGACACTAACTGATGAACTAAAATAATGATCTATCAACTACTTACACAGCTAGGATTGCTGACAATGATGTTTAGAATCTTTTAAGATTTGTGATTTAGTGTGTGGGTTTGTGTGTGTGAATGCCATGTGTACAGGTGCCCACAGAGGTCAGAAGAGGATGCTGGACTCCTTGGAACAAGAGTTTTAGGCTACTATGAGCTCTGAACCACTGAACTAGAGTTTGAAATCCTTAATCAAACTAAACGCATTCCCATATTTTTACTCTTTCTCAAATCAAAGGAAAAGGTCCTATATTCTGTTCTTAAAGAAGATTCTCTGACCTCACACATGAGCAAAGTAGATGCCAGAGGAGAACCATTACTTCTTCTGGTGGCACTATGGAGTTCACCAGCTTCCATGGACTGACCCTTTCTCCTGTTGAAACACAGTAGCTCCTGATCCTCTGCATTGGACTACACAGGGACCATAGCATGTGTGCTTATTTTCACAAAAGTAGTTTAGTCAATTGAAGTTTCTGGACCTGTGGCTTCACGTTTCCACTCTGTATGAAGATTTGAGCTACTTGTAGCATAGGATGGAACTTGTTGAGATCATTTTACATTTTGGGACCAAACTGTTACAAATTTAGAAGTTGCTTCATTGTATCTGTCTTTATCATCAATAAATATCTCATCATTTCATGAACTCTCAAGTTGTCATCCTTTCATTAGGCTTGAAACTGATGAGAGGCATTCAAATCTGGGTGCTATTTTTTATAATTTTACTCCAACAAACTAAATAGGTAATTATGTATTCAGTGCATCTAAGAATTTGGATGAAGATCTCAAGAAAAATGCCACAGCATTCTGGAAATGTTATAGAGGTGCTATGCTCCCCTCATAGTTGATTACAGTTGCTTTGTGGTTAAACATGGGTTTGTTTAGTGGCACTCTTTATGAGTGATAAATGCTTATATTTAAATTAGTAAGTTTATTCATTTCTCTTAAGCTGACTTTTGTAAAAATCTCTGAGACATTTTTATAAAAAAACCAATATAATGCATTAATGAGAATTTAAGGGTGTGACTTACTTTGTTCATAAGCTACTACTTTGGAAATAACTGCTGTCCATTCTTTCATCACCATTCTCTGTCACCCAGGAGATGATGAACTCTCCAATGCCATCCAAGGACAAGCCTCCTAACCTAACATGTTTTAAATGTTCTCATTCACAGAATAAACGAGGTTGTGAACACAGGCCTGTTTAATTGTCTCTTATGACAATGGACATGGTATTTTGATATTTTATACTTTAATTATTGTAAACTAACCATTAATTCCAGGTTTATATATAATCTAAATATTATGGATAAAATATTTTTCTTCTTTTTTTACATTGAGAAAACTTGATGGAAGGGATTCAAAGTTTGACTGAGGTATCACTTCCTTAAACCTCTCCAAGTAATTTTGTAATCCTGAATAGCTTTAGTCATGTGTGTACTGCTGTCTTATGCGTAATATTCCCATGGCTTAACTTTTATTTCTATTCTTCATTACTTTCTGCTCATTTCAGTTTTCCATGCTGGACTTTAAAGCTCTTGTCATCAGGATAGCAAGAGATGCAAGGGCCTGGCTTTCTGTCCTACTGCAGAGCAATGACTGCCATTTGGAACGGGTGAACTTAGTACAGATGGCCATGGTTTCAGAGTTGCCTAGAGAGTTAGGATTCTTGCTCTCAGTTTCTTCTCTTATCTAACAGCAGCATGGATACTAAAGCATCACTGTTTTAGTACCGGAGTTAGGAAGCAGTAAGTATCTGGAGATGGCAAGATAGGGTAGTTCAGTGAGCTCTGTGAGCAAAGGCTGGCAAATCAATTTTAATCCCTGGATCCCACAGAAAGGTGAAGGAGATAACCCACCTCATGAATGTTGTCTGGTAACTTTCACATGTGTGCCTTGGTATCATGGCCACACATATTGCATCATACATATATACATATAAGTGTGCGTGAATGCACACCCACACACATGCACTATATAGGAACACTTACTCAATAATAAATGAACATATTATAAAACCAATTATGCCCAAACTAATCTAAATATCATCTTATCTGCTACAATTTTTCCTTAGGAATATTTAGTATCTAGCATCAACTTGGAAGGGTCTTTATAGTGGAAAGAAATCAACCTATGAATATCTCTGTAACTACAAAAGAAAAACAAAAGAAAACACAATTTCTTATCAAGGTTATTATATTCTTCTGAATTTTGATATCTGCTTTCAAACTCAGTTGTTGAGCATGGTGAAAATCTTTAACCTTCTCAACTCTCAGTTTTATCATCAATATATGAGACATCAGTCATATTGATCACTCATTAAATATTCTCTGAAAATGATGTTCCTGTTTTTAAGATAGTTAGACCTCTGTACTATTTACATGTCAGAATACCAGTTCACAGTATTTTCCATAATAAACACTAAGTAGGTTACAGGGTGACAAATATCTATAGCTAAAAATGTTGTCTCATTACATTTTAATAAAGTATAATTTAGGATGATTAGATTATATCAGATCAAATTTCATTTATTAAACAAATCTGTTATAAGTGAGGACAAGAAAATCTCAAGATACTTGTTAAAAACACATGTGGGACTTAACATGAAAGGAAATGTATTTACTTGGTGGTGATGTAACTTTCCTGCCTGCACTTGATTTCAGTGTTGGACCCAATAACACCAAATCCATACATCCTGGCTATTTAGTTGTATGAGTGATTTCTATGACTAACCATGACAAAGAGAGCTTTATGACACCTGTTAAAGGACATTTGATCTCTGAAAACCTCTGCTTGTGACGGATTTTTATCAGATTGGGACATTCGGGTGACATTTTTAATGAACACCCTCAATGGTGGTTTTAGAATCTGGTGTTGACATCCATTGTAGTAATTTATAAAATACAGGTTATTGGCTGCTTTATGATATAGCATATTTACTGAAATGGGGCCTGACCAAAAAATCATGTTACAAAGGGAATACATGATTTCCCAATCAGCGATAAAATATAAATTATACACCTTTTCTGTCCACGCTCATCCATATATACCTACACCTTGTTCTCAATCTGCAGACAAAGTGAAAGACATGTCACAATGTGCAGGGGGAAAAGATCAAACTCAATTTGCTATACAATGAATAGTTTTTTGGTTCTGTCATGTCCACTGACATATTGATCACTCAAAGATTGAAAAGATCAGAATATACCGGGCTTTTATGTAGATAAATAAGGGAAAGCATTATAGGATTCCTTTGGTTTTACAAAGATGCAAGTGCTTAGGAGGCTCATGCTAAACATCAGTGTTTGAGAAATCACAGTCTTTGTGTCCATAAAATGATAGTTCCAAAGGACAAATGGGCCACTGTTCTAAGTTCATTTCAAATATGTATAAAGAATCTTTTCTGTACTGTGTGGAAGCATCGCCTGTCAGTAAAAAGCTGATGGCTTATCAGCTGAGGCAGGAAATAGAAGGTGGGAGTTTGTGTAGAGAGAGATTGGAACTCTGAGAGTTAAACAGATGCAGGAGATTTTCCTTGATCTCAGAGGCTTTCAGAAGCATGAAACTGAAGAGAGGTAATCAACTATGTGGCAGACATAGGGTTGTATAACTATTAGCTAGTTGAGGAATGAGCCAAAGATTATGGGCTATTCCTTTATTTATAAATAATTAAGTCCCCTAGTCATTATTCTGGGAACAAAGAGGCCGGGTAGAAAAGTTTGTGGGTGCAAAAGTACCACTGGTCATTTCACAGCGAAGATGAACTTCAGGAGAGAAACTACACATGAGTGCATGACAATATATGCATGTGCACACACTCACATGCACATCACACACACACCATTTCGTATCCATGCGCGATTTTGACCCTCTGTAAAACTTATATGACATTTGCAATGTAATAAGCCCAACATTCCATCAAACATTTTCTCTTTAACATGAGAAGGGACTAAGTCAAATCACTAATGTCCACATCTGTGATTTTCAAGGTGCAGTAACTGTCCTGCGGAAGTTGTAAAGCCATTACTGTTATTCACCACCAGGCTTGTGAAACTATAAGGTACAGAATCACTTTATCTCAAGATGAAATTTCAAAAGACACCATAAAGACCCAGCAGTCTATTAAGCTAAATCTCTAACTCAGCATGTGGAGGTGGAAAAATGAAGGAATGAACTCTATGTTTGCAGGTAGGCAGAATTCCAGTCATTATGACAACAGACTGCGTCTCTAATTACCACCTACTACAGCAATGCTGCAAAACATTTTGTGATCCCAGGGAGATTGTTACTCCATAATATGTATTGCCCTGTTCCTCATATATAAAGCTGTTGCAAGCACAGCTCTGCAGTCTCAGTGGGAGGCAAATTGAGGCTGGGACCCTTAACACTGCTCATGATAAAACCACATGCAGAAATCCTATCTAGGAGAGGAGAGCCTTCATTGATGCTAATCACAAAGCTTTCAAAGCAGAGGGACTTCTCATTTAGCATATTCTTTAAAAATTAGAGCAATGCCTCCCATTACCATATTCTAAAGTAATTATGAGCAGTAAGTAAAGACAAATTCATTACTAATTACACAGTCTTTTATTGTGAAATCCAGAGCAAAATTATTTGAGGTATTTTCTTTTCTAAGCTGACAACAGAATGACTTTACTTCATCAATCAGTTTGACTAAAGTAATGATTTTCTTGGAATTAAAATCTGTTGAAAGCTCTAAGTATTTCATCTTTTGGGCTAAGAAGCATGTAGTTAATGTCACCACTAATACATTTGTCAGTCTGCTAATTTTCTTTTTCTATTAGAATAAGTAAACAGCAGCCCTTTTAAAAAGCATACTATCTACCATGTGTCAGGAGCAATGTAGGGAGACTTATTTGAAAATCATGAGGTAAGGCGTTATAAAATGCACAAGAGTCACAGGCAGACAATAAAGGAGAAACATAAAAGGGAAAGGCATTTAATAATTCCAGAGTGAGGGTAGAGTACATCTCACAAAGTATAAAGACAAGATGGCACTTAAAGGAGAATTATGAAAAAAAATCAAATCAAACTAAGAATTCAAGCCAGAAGGATCAGAAAATATGAAAGAAGAGGTGGCTTCCAACAAAGATTTCAAACAAAATAGAAGCAATAGTCAAATAATAAAAGGTTCATGGTAGACAATAGAGATAGAAGCAATGTGGCTTTGTTTGTATGGCATTCCAGCAGCTGTTACTCACTTAGATATGGTTATTATTTGATAGAATATAGTCTAGGACAGTACAAGCCCCTGATTCTATTCCTAAGGACACAGTAAAATCATTTAGTCTCCACTCTGCTAGAGTCTGTTTGATAACATTTTAATTAGAAGACTATAATACCTGATTTAAAAATGCAAGTTCTCTGTTCTACTCTCAGTTACCCCAAAACTAAGCATTCCTTTTGATAAGTTTGTTATCCTAGAGCATCAGATTTCAGCCTGATTAACATAATCCAGATCCCAAATCAAGTGCCACTTCTACATTATTTTTTCCTTTCATTTAAAATAGCATTAACATTATTTATTAGGAATGTATGAGAGAGCACACCACCCATCCCATTGCTTGGAAATCATAGATGGGGAAGGAGGAAATGACTAGGGTCTTCCCAGTAAAATTAATTTTTTGGCTTTTTACTCAAGGAAATAATATTACTGAAAAAAACAAACAAAAGAAATCATTTCTTCTGTCATATTTTGTATTTGAATGTCTCCAAAGCTCCTGGATAAAGGCTTGAACCGGAGTATGGTGATCTTTTGAGATAGTAGAACTCTCAGAGATGTGTCTAGTAGGAGGTCTTTAGGTTATTGGGTGTATTTGAGTACATACATTTGAGTGTATCCATACACTCAAAGGGACCTAGAACACCCTAGTCATTTCCTCCTTCCCCATCTTTGACTTCCAAGCAATGGGATGGGTGGTTTGTTCTGCCATACATTCCTACCATGATTGATATGCTGCTGCCTCACCACAGGCTCAATCAGTCATGAACTGGAAGCTTCACAACTAGGGCCCAAGTAAACCTTTTCTATTATTTTTAGTGATTGCATTCCTAATGGACACAAACCAAAAAATAACAAAATGTGTCATTGCAGTTTAGTTTCATGATATTATATAATTAGTAATCTTTGGTATATAATATTAACCTACTTTGTTTTCCTTATTAAATGTGAATGAAGATGACCTAGGGGTTATAGTACTAAACTCATAATTATTTTGGATACATCATTATTTTCTTTTTACAGTTTTGGGGCATTTGACATAACACTTTTTATATCTGTTTTGTCATTAAAGAAGTTGAATATAAACTAAGAGGCACAGATAAATTCCTAAAATATTAGAACCTATGCTTTCTGCTGGTAAAAGCAGTAGATGAAGAAACATTGTCTAGCAGATCCATAGAGTGAAATAAGTTGGTTAAATTATCCATGTGTCAGTTCCCAGATTACTTCTCAACCATCAGCAACAAAAATGAGCACAATGAGCAGGCAATCCACACTGAAAACATATGTGATATCTAGACCTTCTCAATTTTTCTTCTGCACTCAAGTAGAGTGATAATTGATTAGAACTGCACCTTGTTACGTGGCGCTGGTACTTACCTGGCTGCGACAAAAGCGGTGTGTAAGGGACTTTTGGTTCTATTGCACTCATTGGTGGAGGTAGCAAAGGGTTAGCAAAGCTGCGGAGTGGATGAGTTGGCCGCACACAGGCTGTGGGGATGGTTCTGCTGGGTGCTTCTTCGCTGCTGGGATGTTCAGGCTGAGCTGGGGGCAGCATGGGTTGCTGCTGTGTGGTTGGTCCTTCACTCACAGCTGTAGCATAAATAAGAAAACCAGGTGTCATTTGAGATGAACCTTATTTCCCTCACCTTTCCAGAATCAGTCCAGGAAGAAAGGCAATCTCTTCTCTGTTTCTTATTCTTCTGCTTTCATGCATGTATGGGATACAATTAGCCCATCCCTTTTCAACATTAGAAACAGGCCCATTAGGACATGGTGTGCCTCTCAGGGACACTAGCACAATATATTCATACTAACTATATTGCCTGAACTGTCTGGACCCTGTAATCATAAGTGATGAAGTGAGAAAACAGAGTTATCTTTCTGTTTCTAAGTTGTAATGTCAGCGGAATCCAACCGGTTACAGCTGCATTATTATCTACCAGCCAATATGCCAATTTTGCTGCGATTTAAACATGCCATGTCAACTGTCAAACAAATCAGAGTTACAAGATGCTCAGAGGCATTACTAAAAAAATGATACAAATAATAACCACTATCATTATCTCCCATAACAAAATAGAAGCACATTGAGCTAAAAGTTATATGAGACATGATTTCACTGGAGCAAGTTGCCTGAACTCAGAGTTATGATTTCTTTTCCTCTTTGATAGCAAGCCTTGTAATTTTCAGGCAGATTACTGAGTTGAAGAGGCTTTCCATACTCATTTGTGACAGCCTTGGGGTGTCTGGACAGCTTCGTATATTAAAATGTACCTTTTTCCTTGGGGAATACAGTTGAGCGAGACTAAAACATTTTCAAGGCATTTTCTGTCGCTACAGACAGGGTGCATCAACTTTAAATGTTCATTCATATTCAAAGCCGAAAGGTCCAAGTTAAACTGCAGATAAACAAAGCTGCCTATTAGGAGTAAGTGGTATTGACTCTATATGAGTATTTCTAGTTATTTATTTCTTAGGAAGAATAGTTTTGGCAAAAAAAAATGGGAAGATATGGTATTGCTTTCATAACATCTCACTTTGGAAGGATAATTTTAAGGTGGAATTATTTCAAAATAATAAATTTAGGAGATGATTTTGAGAGGACTCTGAAATCTTACTAAGATCAGCAAAGGACAGAGGAGATAGAGAAGCAGTCTGGTAATGCCAAAGGAACAGACTTGAAAGCTAAAAAGATCAAGGTGTCCTATGAAAGAAACACAGATGTGACGCATCTTCCAGAGGTATTTTTATTCATCCTTTTTCTTCAGATGGGGTCAGAGGTCCTCTGGATGAGAGAGCAGCCTGTGGGCATCATCCTTTAGAGGTGGAGGTAGAAGATACAGAGTTGGCTGAGAAAATGATAGCAGAACTCAAAATATGATGAGACTTTGTCAGTCTTCCAACAGGGAACGTTAAGTAAGACCACCAACTGCCAAACCTCCCTTGTAGGTCTTACAAGAAACTAAATTGCTCCCATGATCAAAGGGGGAGAGGAATGGCTTTGTATAGAATCAGATTGTGTCCTGGAGTTACTGTAAGTTTAATTTTACAGAAAGAGAAAATATTAGGTTTTAACTTTGGACTTAAGTTTAATGTGAAGAAGAAAGTGGCCAAAGGCTGATTTCTAAATACAGATTTAATAATTTAGCTATTTCTAAAGCTGAGCATGTTTCCCTCTTAGCTTCACAGGGGTGGCTGAGTTGTTCCCTTACTCCTGGTCCTTAAAAGAGGCTCACTTTAAGGAAGGTATCCTTGTTTGCACGTCCTTCACACCAAAGGAATTCATTTAAGTGCTAGATTACAGGAAATAACTAGAACACTACAGGCTCTTTCCAAAATGTCCCCACAGATGATTATCAGAATGGTTCTGATTAATAGGACCATCCCATAACACTAATTTATGAGGACAGGAAAAGAACTGTCACATTTTTCTTCTTATGCTTGCTTTTAGGTAACTATCTCTATGGAACATGGTACCAACCCATACCTGTTCCTAGAACTCCCTCCGCATTGAAGACACAATGGGAGGTTTTGAATGCCTACATTCCCTTTATTTCTTTTTCCTTCCTTTAATTCGTTTCTTTCTCTTATGTTTTGGACATGAAAAGTTCATAATATAACATTATTATATTCTCGAGTTTAATAAAATCTACATACATCTTTCTTTAAGAATTTGAAATTCTGCCTCTTATTTTGACAGAACCTTTGTATGTCACATGAATATACGGATTGCAATGATTTTACTAAAAGTCGTGAGTTTGAGGTCCTAAAGAAACTCGGGACAACTGGCTAACTGAAGTGCCTATTCATATATCAAAGTTCATGCTGGCCGCTAGGCTCACTCAGTCTCTGTGGATCCTCTGATTCCTCTCATTCCTTGAACCTTCCCCAGCTCATGGGCTTCCCTTCTTCCAGGTTCTCAGTCCTATATAACCCTGCCATTTTAGCCATGTGCTCTCTTGCCCTTGAATCTCCATCCTCCTCTTCTGCTCTTTCCCCTACCCCTCCTCTAATGGCTCCATCCATTCTGCTGATCATGTTCATTGTCTACTTTCTCCCCATGCTCTGAATGCTTCTGGTTGTGCTCTCCTTCATATGTACAATAAAAACCTTCCCTTCAGCTATCCCTTGGAGCGCCATGCCCTCCTCTTACACATTGAGGACATTCTTAGTCACTTTTTTCCCTCAGGACATTTGTTTACATCAGCATCAATGAGAACTAAAATTCTCTTTATTCCTGGTCCTGCTTCTCTAGCCTTACAGCAGTTTAGCATTATTCACACTGGTATCACCATGATGCAGCCCTAAGTGGATCATAGCCTTTGTTTAACTCATCCATAGTAGCTCACATGAGCACAATGTGAAGCCCAGTATGTCAGTAAGAAAGTCAATGAGTAGGAAAGACTAGAATACCATCCATAAAAAACAAATTGTTAAAAAATTGTGAAAGAGCGTTTTCACTGGTAATTCACAATTCTTGAATTTTAAGAAAATGCTTTCAGAGTTGGCTGATATTTAAAGCAGCAAAATCCTCAAATAAGTATCTGAGCAGTTCTTCCAACAGGGAAATGCTGCATTGTGGATGTGCCCATTTGGCCAGTTCAGACATCAGCTTCAGGACATCAATGTGAAACAAATTGTCTCAGTGACTTGGTATTTATATGTGTGAAGAGCTCCGAAAGCAAGGAAAAGCTCCCTTCACCCCAGGATACAGCTTCCTTGCAGTTCAGAGCAGAGTGAGAAGCAAATGGGTGTTGGCAAGGCACTCATTTTCAAATGATGAAATAGTCAGAATTCATTGTACAAATAGCATACAATTACATAGTAGAGTCAAATCTCAAGGCACTTTATAATAATTAATGTCAACATTCAAAACACTTGCTACAGAGTAACTGGCAGAAATACTGCAAAAATGGAAATGAGAATTTTCCTTTCGTATGAAAACTGCAGTGGTTGATAGAATTACAGCCCACCAACAGCACGAAGCAGATGCCAAGGCATGAACACCTCCACTTGGATCCTATTCTACACATTAATCTTGGAAGAATGATTCCTCAGTAACCTAGTTCCTCATAGCCTGGGATGTTTAAAAGACACCCCTAGAAAAAGGAATGAACCTTTCAACTGTCCTCCTGATTTTATCTGGCCCAAATTCCATTTGGTAGCCAACATACAGTTTGTGGGTGAACTGGAATGGTAAAAAGCATGGGCTAATCTGTGAAGCATCCTCACTGTGACATGACAAAATGGAAAGCTCTTACATGGCTTTTCCATAGCTTTGTCTCATGTATGAGAAAAGCAAGATACTGCTCTGTTATGATATGCAGAAAGAAAGCTCCATCCAAGACTGCCTGTTTGGGAGATTGTCAAAGTACAGTGCTGATCTCCTGGGGCAGCAACTTATAATAAACTTACAATAAACTAAGTTTATTATAAGAGTGGTTCTGCAGTAATATAGGTAAGATTATTTGTCCATCAATCTGGAAATGTGTGGAATGCAAATGCTATTTCTGGCCCTCCCCTTTCCTTACAGAAATCCTCCTTTGTTTTTGACATCAGAAATTTTAAGGCTTTGGGGACGGGGCTTTAGCATTTCCTGACTTAAGAATTTCTGGGTTTTTGGGATAACTATGGAGAAGTAGAACCTCCACACTTGGCCACATTAACTTTATCTTTTCCTGTGTGCCCTTTTTTGATCCTCAAGGACACTAATAAGGCAGTTCTACTCAGAGCCATGGAGTGTTTTCTGCTTGAGGGAGAATAAGAGTGCTTAGTGTTCTGCAAGGTATGTAGAAGTCAATATCAAAGAACTGGATGTTAATGATCATTGACAGCGACTTGGAGAATATTTTGTTTTCTAGAAAAGGGAACTTATCCATTCTTTTTCTTTTCCAGGCAATTGCTTGAAGCACATTAGATGTTACTTCTTTTGCAGTGCATATATTTTGTTGAAAACTACTTGCTGAATGAATGAACATATACATTTTAAAGCAAGGTATAAATCATGGCCAGGGATAGAATTTTTACTGCCTGGTAATATGGATGAAAAAATTATACAGGAGGAGTTTGTTAAGAAGGCATTGTTTACATAAGCACACAATTGTTCTGGTGTGTAGCATATTATTTTCTATTGTACTGTAGGATTGCCTTTATTTGCTAAATCATACAGCTCGAGGACAAAACAAACTCTATTCAAGAGTGTAAATGTTTTGAATGATTAACTTCTAATGTACCTCATTATTTGGTGTTTAAAGAAAAACAGGTGGAAGACACAGTAGATTTCCATATAGCCCTGTATTCACACTTTCTCGTTACCAAAATGGAGTTGAGAAGAGGAAATTTCTTTTAATCATTGACAAACAAAACAAAACAAAAAACACTTCTTAATACCAGCATATTTCTTTTTCATTAAAATTAAACCTTTGAATAATGTGTCCCAAGATCCAGTAAGAGACAATTCCACATGTTGCACTAACTCAAGACTAAAAGAAATGGAGAGACTTGGGACAGGTGAGAAGAATACATTTGTAGAGCATGCTTACAAAAATTGGAAACACAGGGGATAGTTGCTAAGAAGAAATACTTTCTAATAAGAAAAGCACTGAGCTTTGGTTGATGCTAGCCATGGCAGAAGGACTAGAGCAAAGTTATGCCACAGATGCCTCTTCAATGTCCCTTTAAAGTCCTAAGAAACAGGTAGAATCAAAAGAGTGCAGTAGAACCTCATCAAATGAAGGGAGTTCAGATCAGGAACAAAGAAGGGACTTGTGGACTTGGGTTTTCTTTTCTTTCTTTCTTTTTTTCTGTTTTTTGTAGACTCTCATGTGTAGTTGCTGTGAGATTTAGAACTTTCTAGCTGTTGGGCTTCCCACATGCTCTCCACCTTCCTCCTGTTCCTGTGATTTGGGAGCTTCCCCCCTCCCCCCTGAGATTTAGCACACAACTCTATTTGGTAGATGTGATGTGCAGCGAGAAAAGGGAAATGAATCTGATTCTCGCCTGGCAGATTTTTGATGCCTTTTAATTCTAACCTTGCTACATTTGGACGATTTATGATTTCTTAGAGCTGCCCCTGGTGAGTTTGGAAAAAATATAGCTTACCTCACGAAGATATTTTATTGCTGTGCTATCATATCTATTACAAAACCTCCTCTCGCACATGACTGCTGAGTCACCTGTTCTTAGCTAGGAGATGAAAGCCGTAAAATCGATTTAAAGATGTTGTGCTCAAAGGAGGGGAGGGGAATCAAATGGCATGGGAGAAGTCACCACGGTGGTATGAAAGCTTTCCTCTTCCTCCACTCTTGCTCTCTCTAATAAATGGCATTTTGTTCTATCAACCACTCCCCCTCCAAAACTTGAAAAAGTCCTGCTTAAGCAATTAAAAAATGCTAAGGATTCATCAAGTATTTGTTCACTGGGACTAGGTAGAGATCTTTTAATTTAACCAGCAGATACTAGATCAAATGTATTGAAAGACAACTCTTGATTTATCACTTCCTGGTTAGCAGGGTATTGTTTTGAAACATCTACTTCTCCATTGTGTAATGTAGCCAGATGATCTTTATTGCCCACCAGACACATTTGTTTGTGGTGTCTGCTGTGGAAAAGGTCCTAGGGAATAGCTCTAACAGCATGTTGCTAGGATCCAAATGTTAAATGTGTTGAGCAGGAAAATTCCTGTACTAGGGTCACAAGCGATGAGTCTTTCCAAAGAATATGAAGACCAAAATGATACACGGAGGTGATGTTGCTCTTACTAATATTTGTCACAATAAAACAGAAAGAAAATGCATTACACTGAGTTCTTCCTGCTCCAAAACCTCGGTCCACAGACAGTGTTGGGAATGGTACTGGCCGGAGGGTGAACTGTGGATGAGGGTATCCACATGTGGGAGATGGAAGGATTCCTGGATACTGGGCACTTTCTAGTGTTGGCACAGGGATGGCACTCACAACAGCTGCAAAAGAAAATAAAACATTAGATAATTTTTAAACAAAAGAATCCAGGTATCCTCCTAGCAAGCATTAAAAGAAATGAATAAGTTTTTAAAAGTTTAATACTCTCCATGGTATCACTGACATTCTCTTAATACTTCCTGGAAACTTCCTTTTTGCTGGAGAACAGCCAGTTTCCCCCATTATGCACTCCATTATGGTGCATTTCCTTTCACCTTGAAACTTGCCATGGCTCTGAGAAAATGATTACGTTACAGTAGAGGCACCTCAATGCTCCAGTATTTGTATCAGGGTTTTTTGTTTCTGCCTTTCATCCAAGGAGAAACAAGGAACAGAAAGAGTTAGGATGTGACAAAGTGAGTATGTCCCAGAGAGTGCACTTACGGGGCATTGGGAAACGTGATTTGATCCTGTAACTGAATGTATTGTTGTCAAGAGGTATAATACAAACACAATCACAAGGGCACTCTCTGTCTCCATAACAAGGGTTTATCTGTAGGCAAAATTCTCGTAACACTCAACGTTGTCCTGATGAGTGCACAATATATAAAGGTAACTAAATGTTACCTGAGAAGACCAACAGTGTGGATTTCTGACTGAAACCCACAGAAAAACACTTGTGGCTAGTTTTGATGTTTAGACAGTTTTGTTCAAATTTACTGTTCAAGGATTATTCAACTGTATTATTTTATGACAAATTTATTACAATTATAGTAAACCTTAATTTTTAATCATTAGATAATTACCTTATAAAACAGTGAGTATTTGATAATCATTTATTACCAAAACATGGACTTTATTTAAGCCAGTTACTGGATGGTTAGTTTGGGTAATAAATGAAACAAGAAATCAATAGGAAGGGCATAACTGCTCCTAGCTATGGTGACAGAGAAGTTCTCTTGTAAAAGGGAGAGCACATCCAGATATAATGAAATCTGGGAAAGTTCAAAATGAACAAACCCTGAGGTGAGCCTTGTGAGAAGATGGGAAAGGGGGAGCTTAAAAATCTGGTGAGTAAAGAGTAAATGGAAGTTTCTTCCTGGCCAGACAACCAAAATATCTGGATTATATAAGGAAGGACAACTGGGGAAGAATAGCTCTGCCCAGTCCCCGGAATGGAGAAGTTTAGGGTAGGGGTAAGGTGTAACAGACAGGAGGACTGTTTAACAGCTAGGGACTGAGTGATGCATGGAGAACCTGGCAGTCAGGCTCAGCTTTGATACGTTAAATTGATACCTCAGCCATCTGTATAGGGCTTGAGACCTAACAGGTAGTATGGTCCAGTCTCTGATATTAAAGTTACCTTCTTTTTTTTACAAAGAATTATTTAGTTACATTGTAATGCCATCTCTGGATTTATGTACCTATATTTGCACATTATAACACTATATTTCCCAAAGGGAGGACATTTGGTTTTAAAAATTCCATCCTTCACTTTATTAATAATGTCACTATATTAGGAACAATTTTTAGTAGACTTCTGTGCCACCAGACAGAAAAGGTTTCAGGTCTATTTATATTTGCTTCCTTATTCTTGGTCCAGTTAATGCTAATGTGTCTTCTAGAAGGTGCAAACATAAATAACTTGTATAAATAACAATTTCTTATAATCAGGAATTTTCTAAAACTGATATTCAACCAAAATAAAATTAGATTCCATCTAGATGTGAGTGAGACTGTTAAAAATGCTCTGGGTAAGAATTCACCCAGAGTGTGCACTCTTCATGTGTTTTTAAAGGTGTTTAGATTGAGTGACAGAAAAACAATATATCTAAGAATATTCATCCACATATGTGTAGTTATATATAGGTTAGTCATAGTTCAGGGTTTAGGTCAATACAATGAAAATATTGAAATACAATTTCTATCACAAGTATTATTCATAGGTGGATACACACATACACACACACATATGTAATGTAACTTGTAGGTGAAGTAGCCTCTTTAATGTCATTAGTAATGAATTTCCAATAAAACTTTCTTATAGCAATATGAAAACCCTAATTGTAATGCTAATGCCAAACAAACAAAACAAAAGGAAAACCCCAGCAAGAACAAAAAGTACAACTGTAATGGTTAAGACTTAGAACTGAGACTAAGGGGAGATGCAAGTATAAAATAAATTCTTAATTTATGGCTATAAATTCTTAATTTATGGCTATAAATTTATTTTATATATTTCAAAAATGGATGATCAATAAGAGGTGCAGATGGGGGAAGGACTCAGTTTTCTTTAAGGGGATGTCCACTGGAGGTTAGACCAGGCTCCAGTGAGTATGTGGGAAACACAAATTAAACTCCTTTTTCTTCTTCTTTCTTCTTTCTTCTTTCTTCTTCCTTCCCTCCTCCTCCTCCTCTTCCTCCTCCTCCTTCTTCTCCTTCTCCTTCTCCTTCTTCTTCTCCTCCTCCTCCTTGCTTCTCTTCCTCTTCCTCCTCCTCCCCCTCTTCCTCCTCCTCCCCCTTCCTCTTTTGTGAAGCTGAGGAGGTCAGAAAGGTGGTGGAGCTGGCTTGGGAATGCTGGGAAGTGATTATGATCTGGCTACATGGTAGGAAGTTTCCAAATAATAAATAAAAAAATTTGATGGAATAAAAAAGCCCTCAATCACAGAAATTAGTGATGTTTGCATGTGATTCTGTAGAAATACTGGCTTTTAGAGAGTCAGTTAAGGATAAAGCTTAGTAATATAAAGCCTTGCATAAAGGACAGCCTCACCCTGCATCCTGAGAAGGATGATGGTTAGGAGTGAATCTATGGCAATTTTATGCAGAAGTTCAAGTTGTATCAAAACATGTATAGTGTTAAATGCAAAATGTAAAGGGAAGGGACTGGAGAGATGTCTCAGTGGTTAGAGCACTGGCTGCTCTTCCAGAGAACCTGCATTCAATCTTCAGCACCCACATGGCAGCTCACACATGCCTGTAACTCCAGGTCCAAGGGATCTGACACTCTCACACAGACATCTGTGCAGGTAAAACACCAATGCACATAGAATAAAAAGGATTAAACATCAAATTGTTTCTTTAAAAAATGTAGAGGAAAAATGAATCGTTTTTCTAAATTATTTTAGAAAAGGCTTTAAAGGGTATTTGAGAATAATAAATGACAATGTATCCATAAACTTGCTACATTAATTTGTGATTGTGGAAAACACACATGCTGGTAGTTACAGAAAAAGATTAACTTTAAAAAAAAAAAAAGAAAAGAAAACAATTTCAAAAAAGAACAAGATTAAAGCCAGATGGAAGCCCCAAGGATTAGCCACATATTTTAAAAGGTAAGTTATAATTTTGTTATTCTTTTCTGAAGATATAATGATGAGAGGAAGGAGTCTTCCAGTTTCCATTTGTGGCAGGAGACCTCTGCCTGGGCCAACAGGGCTCCATAGCCAAATAGCACTGGGAGAAAGCTAGCCTCCCAGGAGTATGGGCAAGCCTGTCTGATCAGAGGGACCCACCTGGAATACCCAGGACACAAGGACTGAGGAACGGGGTTCTGGTTTCTTTCAGTGGCCAGGCAGAGGATCCCGTGACACAGGGCTCAATACTCAAATAGTGCCAGGAGAGAGCTGGTATCCCAGGAGTGCTGACACACCTTCAAGCATAGGAAAGACCACCACTTCTTTTCAAATTCACTGGACCAAGAGGGACTCGTGCAGAGCCATCAGGACACAGGAAACAAGGAACAGCTGGGGACTAGCTCCTTCTGGATTCCGTCTGAACCCCAGAGCTGACCCTGCACCACAGCTATCCAACCCCAAATTTCTCTAAGAGAGAACTGGTCTTCAAGGAGAATTGACACCAAGGCTTGTTGGAAAGACAAGCCACAGTCAGAGAGAGTAAGATCAGCTAACACCAGCGATAACGAGATGGCTAAAGGCATGGGCAAAAACATAAGGAACAGAAACCAAGGCTACTTGGCATCACCAGAACCCAGCTCTCCCACTACAGCAAGCCCTGGATACCCCAATACACCAGAAAAGCAAGACTCGGACTTTAAATCACATCTCATGAGGATGATAGAAGATTTTAAGAAGGAAATAAATAACTCCCTTAATGACATAGAAGAGAACACAGGTAAACAACTAGAAGCCCTTAAAGAGTAAACACAAAAGTCCCTTAAAGAATTACAGGAAAACACGAACAGATGAAGCAAATGAACAAAACCATCCAGGAAATAAAAATAGAAATAGAAACAATAAAGAAATCACAAAGGGAGACAACCCTGGAGTTAGAAAATCTAGGAAAGAAATCAGGAGTCACAGATGTAAGCATCACCAACAGAATACAAGAGATAGAAGAAGAGAGAATCTCAGATGCAGAAGATACCATAGAAAACATTGGCACAACAATCAAAGAAAACACAAAATGCAAAAGGCTCCTAACCCAAAACATCCAGGATACAATGAAAAGAAAGAACCTGAGGATAACAGGTATAGAAAAGAGTGAAGATTCCCAACTTAAAGGACCAGTAAATATCTTCAACAAAATTATAGAAGAGAACTACCCTAACTTAAAGAAAGAGATGAACATATATATACAAGAAGCCTACAGAACTCCAAATAGATTGGACCAGAAACGAAATTTCTCCTATCACATTATATTCAAAACACCAAATACACAAAATAAGGAAAGAATATTACAAGCAATAAGGGAAAAGTCAAGTAACATATAAATGTAGACCTATCAGAATTACACCAGACTTCTCACCAGAGATTATGAAAGTTAGAAGATCCTGGGCAGATCTCATACACACTCTAAGAGAACACAAATGCCAGCCCAGGCTGCTATACCCAATAAAACTCTCAATAATCATACATGGTAAAGCCAAAATATTCTTTGACAAATCCAAATTTGCACAGTATATTTCCACAAACCCAGCCCTACAAAGAATAATACATGGAAAACGCCAACTCAAGGAGGGAAACTACACCCTAGAAGAAGCACGAAAGTAATCTTTCAACAAACTCAAAAGAAGATAGCCACATAAACATAAAAATAACATCAAAAATAACAGGAAGCAACAGTCACTATTCCTTAATATCTCTTAACATTAATGGACTCAAATTCCCAATAAAAAGACATAGACTGACAGACGATCCATAAACAGGATCCAGTATTTTGCTGCATCCAGGAAATGCACCTCTGTGTTAAAGACAAACACTACCTCAGAGTAAAGGGCGGGAAAACAATTTTCCAGGCAAATGGACCCAAGAAAAAGGCTGGAGTAGCCATTCTAATATCGGATAAAAATCAGCTTTCAAGCAAAAGTCATGAAAAATGATAAGGAATAACACTTCATACTCATCAAAGAAAAAAATCTACCAAGAAAAACTCTCAATTCTGAACATCTATGTCCCGAATGCAAAGGCACCCACATTCATAAAAGAAACCTTACTAAAGCTCAAAGCACACATTGCACCTCACACAGTAATAGTGGGAGACTTCAACACTCCACTATCATCAATGGACAGATCTTGGAAATACAACCTAAACAGAGACACAGTGAAACTAGCAGATGTTATGCACCAAATGGATTTAACAGTTATCTATAGAACATTTCATCCTAAATCAAAAAAATATACCTTCTTCTCAGCACCTCATGGAACCTTCTAAGAAACTGATCATATAATTGTTCACAAAATAAACCTCAACAGATATAAGAAGATTGAAATAATACTATGCCTCCTATCAGATCACTATGGAATAAGGCTGGTCTTCAATAGCAACAACAACAACAACAACAAAAACAACAACAGAAATCCCACATACACATGGAAGCTGAACAACGCTCTACTCAGTGATAACTTGGTCAAGGAAGAAATAAAGAAAGAAATTAAAGACTTCCTAGAATTTAATGAAAATGAAAGTACAGCATGCCAAAACCTATGGGACACATTGAAAGCAGTGGTAAGAGGAAAACTCATAGCTCTGAGTGTCTCTAAAAGAAAACTGGAGAGAGAGCATACACTAGCAGCTTAACAGCACACTTGAAAGCTCTAGAACAAAAAGAAACTAATACACCCAAGAGGAGTAGAAGGCAGGAAATAATTCAATTAAGGGCTGAAATCAACCAAGTAGAAACTAAAAGAACTATACAAAGAATCAACACAACCAGGAGCTGGTTCTTTGAGAAAATCAACAAGATAGATAAACCCTTAGCCAGACTAACCAGAGGGCACAGAGACAGTATCCACATTAACAAAATTAGTAATGAAAACGGAGATCTAACAACAGATTCTGAGGAAATTCAAAAAACCAAAACCAAAAAACAAAAACCCATCAGATCCTACTACAAAAGCCTATATGCAACAAAATTGGAAAATCTGGATGTAATGGACAAGTTCCTAGACAGATACTGAATAACAAAATTAAGTCAGGATCAGATAAACCATCTAAACAGTCTCATAACCCTTAAAGAAACAGAAGCAATCACTAAAAGTCTCACAACCAAATAAATAAATAAATAAATAATAAAAAAGTAAAAAGGCCCAGGACCAGATGGATTCAGTGCAGAATTCTGTCAGACTTTCCAAGAAGACCTAATACCAATACTCTTCAATCTATTCCACAAAATAGAAACAGAAGGAACACTACCCAATTCATTCTATGAGGCCGCAGTTACACTGGTACTAATACCTCACAAAGACCCCAACAATAAAAGAAAACATCAGAACAATTTCCCTTATGATTATTAATGCAAAAATACTCAATAAAATTCTCCCAAACTGAATCCAAGAACACATCAAAACGATTATTTACCATGATCAAGTAGACTTCATCCCTGGGATGCAGGGATGGTTCAATACCCAGAAATCCATCAATGTATTCCACTACATAAACAAACTCAAAGAAAAAAAAAAAAAACACATGGTCATTTCGTTAGATGCTGAAAAAGCATTTGACAAAATTCAACATCCCTTCATGATAAAAGTCTCTCTCTCCCTATCTATTCTATATAATACTTGAAGTTCTAGCTAGAGCAATTAGACAACAAAAGGAGGTCAAAGGGATACAAATTGGAAAGGAAGAAATCAAAATATCAATATTTGCAGATACTATGATGGTATACTTAAGTGACCTGAAAAACTCCACCAGAGATTTGCTACAGCTGATAAACACCTTTAGCAAAGTGGCCGGATACAAAATTAACTCAAGCAAATCAGTAGCCCTCCTATACTCAAAGGATAAACAGGCTGAGAAAGAAATTAGGGAAATGACACCCTTCACAATTGTCACAAACAATATAAAGTAACTTGGTGTGACTCTAACCAAACAAGTGAAAGATCTTTATAACAAGAACTTCAAGTCTCTGAAGAAAGAAATCAAAGAAGACCTCAGAAGATGGAAAGATCTCCCATGCTCATGGATTGGCAGGATTAATACAGTTAAAATGGCCATCCTGCCAAAAACAATCTACAGATTCAATGCAATCCCCATCAAAATTCAAACTCAATTCTTCATAGACTTAGAAAGCGCAATTCTCAAATTCATATGGAATAACAAAAAACCCAGGATAGCAAAAACTATTCTCAACAATAAAAGGAATTCTGGGGGAATCAGCATCCCTAACCTCAAGCTGTACTACAGAGCAGTAGTGATAAACACTGCTTGGTATTGGTACAGTGACAGGCAGGTAGATCAATGGAATAGAATTGATGTAATGAACCCACACACTTATGGTCACTTGATCTTTGACAAAGGAGCTAAACCATCCAGGGAAAAAAAGACAGCATTTTCAACAAATGGTGCTGGTTCAACTGTCAGTCTACATATAGAAGAAGGCAAATCTATCGATTCCTATCTCCCTGTACAAAGCTCAAGTCCAAGTGGATCAAGAACCTCCACATAAAACCAGATACACTGAATATAATAGAAGAGAAAGTGAGGAAATGTCTTGAACACATGGGCACAGGGGAAAAGTTCCTGAACAGAACACCAATGGCATATGCTCTAAGATCAAGAATCGACAAATGTGACCTCATGAAATTACAAAGCTTCTGTAAGGCAAAGAACACTGTAAATAGGACAAAAAGGCAACCTACAGATTGGGAAAAGATCTTAACCAAATCCTACCTTTGATAGAGGGATTATATTCAATATATACAAAGAAATCAAGAAGTTAGACCCCAGAGATCCAAATAACCCTATCAAACAATGGGGAACAGAGCTAAACAGAGAATTCTCAACTGGGGAAACTTGAATGGCTGAGAAGCACCTAAAGAAATTTTCAACATCCTTAGTTGTCAGGGAAATGCAAATCAAAACAACCCTGAAATTTCACCTCACACCAGTCAGAATGGCTAAGATCAAAAACTCAGGTGACAGCAGATGTTGGCGAGAATGTGGAGAAAGAGGAATGCTCCCCCATTGCTGGTGGGATTGCAAGCTGGTAGAACCTCCCAGGAAATCAGTTTGGCAGACACTCAGAAAATTGGACATAATACTACCTGAGGATCCAGCTATACCATTTCTGGGTATATATCCAGGAGATGCTCCAACATGTAATACAGACACATACTCCACTTATGTTCATTGCAGCCATATTCATAATAGCCAGAAACTGGAAACAACCCAGATGTCCCTCAACAGAGGAATGGATACAGAAAATGTGGTACATTTACACAATGGAATACTACTCAGCTATTAAAAACAATGACTTCATGAAATTCGCTGCCAAATGGATGGAACTTGAAAATATCATCCTGAGTGAGGTAAGTCAGTCACAAAAGAACGAACATGGTATGTACTCAATGATAAGTGGTTATTATCCCAGTAGTTCAGAATATCCAAGAGTCATTTTGCAGCAACTGTTGGACTTAGCGTGAAGTTCCGGATGGAGGAGTTGGAGAAGGGACTGAAGGAGCTGAGGAAGTTTGCAGCCCCATGGAGGGAGCAACAGTGTCTACTGGCCTGACCTCCCGATGCTCCCGGAGTCTGGATCACCAACCAAAGAATACATATGGAGGGACCCATGCTGCTGGCCACATATGTGGCAGAGGAGGGTCTTATTAGCCGTCAGGGAGAGGTTAGGCCCTTGGGCCTGAGGATGTTAGATGCCCCAGTATGGGAGAATGCCAAGGAGGGAAGATGAGAATGGGTGGGTGGGGGAATACCCGCATAGAGGCAGGGGGAGTAGGAGGGGATAGGGAGGTTCCAAAGGGAAAATCTGGAAAGGGGGAAACATTTGAAATGTAAAGAAAGTATCAAAAAAAAAAAAGATATAATGATGAAAATAGCTTCATTTCTTCGGGTGAGTCATCAAAGAACTTTCTGGAATATTTTTTATATTTTTGATATTTGAACTCACTGAAGAATTTTGAGGTCATTGGTTGTATTAGTCCATGTCTTTGAGTGAATAGTTACCATATTAATATTACTTACTAATAATACCACCAGTAAAAACAGACTGAAGGCATTTGTGAACAAAACAGGCATAAGAGTATGAACTTTTTTTTTATGGATTAAAATCTTAGTATTTGAAGCAGTCAATTTCAAAAAGTGGTTCTTTTTGAAATCTGATTGATCAAACAGTCATTGATCAGCCATTAAAGATGATCAGTGGCTGATAGTTAATTTGCATTGGCTTTTTAAATTCATATGTTATTGTTTCAATAATCAATTATTTAGATACAAGCAGGACCCTTCCCTCTAACTGTACATATCTTTTGAACAATGTTTTATGATTATTATAATTCTAACAATAATTTTATGAATCATTTGGAAGAAGTAATTTATAAAGATCTTCTTGTATGAGAAAAATAAATATATAAAGAAATTAAAAGAAATCAACAAGCTATAGGATCTTCGTAGGGAAATTGGGACAATCAATGATAGACTGAGGTTACATTCCAATCCCCCAGTTTTTTATAACTGACGAAGTTTGCTTTTTGTTTAGGTTGACCATGATAGAAAGGATTTACAAACACTGAAAATGTTTGTAAATAATACATTAACAAAAAATAATAAAATAATATGAGTGCTGTTCTGTTTCAACAGGCAGAAGCCAGAGTGTCAGATTCCCCTTAGACTGTAGTAATAGACCTTTGTGAATCACACAATGTGTAAGTGCTGGGAACTGAACGTAATCCTTTGCACTATAAATCTTTCACTGTGGATCTGTCACATTAGCTGCTATGGTTTATCCTTGAAGAAACCAGAAGTTCCTGACATTTAGTTGTAAGACAATTAAAACAAAAACATCATCCTAGCAGGGACCTGGAGTTCCACATCCATAATGGCAGCTACTCAGGAAGCTGAGATTCGAGGATCTCAAGTTTGAGGACAGCCTGGACTGTGGAATGAGATAAAAAAACCATCCCAGGCAACTTAGTGGGATCTTGTTTCAAAATAAAAATTAGAGGACTGGGATAAGTAGGAATTTTTGGTTTCTTTTGATTCTCAGTTGTGTCATGTGATGTTTTTCTGGAAACTGTCTTATCATAGGGTGCTTTGCTGAGGACAGACACATGGTGCTTTCCTGGTAGCTACCTGGAAAAAGGGCATTGATGTTTCACTAGAGCAGACACTTGAGAGCACATATAATATTTGGAAAGGGTATAAGTATAACCCAACAGACAGTGGACGATGCTGTGGCATTGGTTCACCTTGCCTTCTTTGTTGATCATCATTTGTTGTGACTTTGTAAGGAGAAATTCACCAAATAATTCTGCATAATATTCCAGAGGCTTCTTGATGCTTTCCATGGACTGAGACCAATTGGCAGAGCCTCTCAGTTTCTTCTGGATTGAACTGTCATTGCTGATTAGTGAATGGTGTTTGTGAGTAAGTTGAGCTACCATTGCTGATTCTTGTGAACTGAACTGCTGATACCTGACAGCACAGATTGGAATCACCCCAAACAATAATTTCTAAACAAGTCCACATCCCCCTTTGTCCTATTAATCTTTTCTTTACACTACCTCTGATGCATTGTGGGCTAGAAATTAGGCTAAAGCATTTAAGAACTCTTATTTAAAAAAGTTTTTTAAAAATCTAACCATATACTGGGGCCATATAACTCAGTGGTAGTGTGCTTGTCTTGCATGCAGAAATACCTGGGTTAAATTCTCAGTGTGTCTGGTTTGGGGTGTGTGTGTGTGTGTGTGTGTGTGTGTGTGTGTGTGTGTGTATGTGTATGTGTAGATCATATGAACTTAATATAAGTTGAAAAAATATTATTTACTGAAGTTTCTTTATTATTTTACTACAAAAATATTAGCTTCTAGAGACAGAAGCGTATATGCACTTGTATATACACACACATACACTCTCTCTCTCTCTCTCTCTCTCACACACACACATACACACACACACACACACATACACACAGAGAGATACACACAGCACTTTTAGCATTCACTAGACTGTTTATGTGCAACATCTCAAGGAGCAATACTATCTTTCAGTTTCAATAAATAAATCTCCACTCTGTGGCCAAATATGACAAGTAGTCTCTTCTGACACAGCTTGCTGGCAATTGAATTTATGTCTGACACTGATGCACAGGGAGTTTTCAAGTAGAAATTTCCTCAGCAAATACATAGCTCTATGAACAGGCACTGTGGCATTTGGGAACTTTTACAACCATCTTAAAAACGTTATCACTAAGTGCAACCTATGGGAACTCTACTGTGAAGACTTGAATTTAATGCTGTAAGTTTTAAGAACTCAATCTGCCCTAGGTATTTCTCAACATGATACATGACTGAAGATACATGAGTGATTTGTTTAAGGAGAACAGGGGTGAAATATAACAGTAAAAATAATATGTTTGAGTGAAATCATTTCTCATGCTGCCTCTTTTGATGACAACGTGTCTGCAATGACCTATATATATAATCTGGAAGATTTGAACATTTAGTGTCCATTGTCCTCAATAGTAAGTATTCTAACCTTTCTCTGATGTTCAGATATTCATCAATAAAAATGTACCACAAATGGCACTTCCCTGCATACTCTCCAATGCCTGCTTTGTAGTTAGATTAAACCTGCGGGCAAAAAGGCCAAATACTTGAATTCAACTATCTGGGTTAAGTACTTAGGTTTGCCACCTGTTAGTGGATGCTACAGGCCATACCTAAGGTGGTACCTGACATTCCTGCTCTATGATTACCTTCCTTCAGCTTCCTCTGTGCATTATCCCAGGTTAGTCTGGTGACTAGGAAAATCGTGGAAGAAGAGATTGTTGGCATTTTTCAAGACAAGGCTAAAAGGATTTTCGTCTCTTTTCCATTCTTGCATATTTACCTACTTTTTATTGGTCATCACTGATAGCACTGTCCATGTAAGACATGTGCAATGTCTTTAGGTGACGCTGGCCAAATTATGGAGGAAATGGTGAAGTAAAGGTGCAAAAATTGGGACTCAGTACAAAAATCTGTGAGGAACTTTGTCAAATAGCATATCATTCTGAGTCAGAACCATTTAATTAAATGTTCTTGCTTCCTGACAATCAGAAACAATAGATAAAATAAGTGAGTTTTATTTTATATGGATAAATTTGTGGTCTTTTATTATATATGATAATATGTCAACAAGAAAATCTTTTAAAGATATGCTAGGTTCCTCATTAGTAAAATGTAGAGAGTATCAATGTCAACAGTCAAGTTCAATCGTCATGGTAATGAGGACTGTTGATGCTGATGTTTCAACCTAAAGGGCTTGTAAAATTTTGAGAGCCGAAGGAAAAGTTGTTTTTCCCTTGAATGAGAAACACTAGAACTGGGATGACAAAACAAAATCTGGATTCAAGATGTGGAGGTTTTATTTCTGAGCTAAGGGAAGACCATTTGTCTTGCTAGTTGTGGCTCGGACACTCCTAGTGCACATTAGACATGTTACACAAGATAAAGTATGCTGTGGAGCCACTGGTTACTGCCTGCCATAACATGTGCTGAGATGCATTAACATCATAGGGTATGCACTATTTGAATGTGATCGAACCTTCCACAACCTTTATGTTCTTCTATTACCAGTTTCTTCTGAGGTCTTTATTGATGAGGTATGGCTATATGATCCACAGATATCTAAGAGTTGTGAATTTATGAATATACAAAAGATGGGAATTAATATGGAGACCTATAATAACTATAATAATTATACAGAAAAAGGCTTCATTTTAAAATGTCCCAGGACCTGGGTTATTTATCTTTCTCTAGATGACTCATTCTCTTTATCTGTGTAGATTGAGACCTTTATAGATATTGTAGCTGGACCCAATAGAACTTCATTTTGGAAAAATCTTTTTTTTTTAAAGCTATATTTCACTTTTCAACAGTTTTTTTTTTTTTTCAATTCACCGTTAGTGAATTCTGCAGACAACTGACGATGGGAGTCACTTGGTGAAGGTTCTAGAAAACTAAGATTCAATAAGTAGCCCCTAAGCTATCATAAAACAAAACTATAGCCCTTACTTGCCTGATTCTTTTTTACCATATCCTGCACTATATTTCTGAGCTATCTTTTTTATATTAAAGGCTGCTTTGTATTGTGTTCTTTTATTAGGTACCTATATTAGAAGTAGAAAAAATGAAAAAAAAAGAGTGTTTTATCCAACAAACTACCTTATATTAATAGATTTGTATTAGTGATGTGATGTGCAGGCCATGTGCTACAAATCACACTCTTCCTATAGTCCCCTCTACTCCAAAGTTTAGAGAGGAAAGTGAGCTGGAAATGGCCACACATATAGTTATATCCAAGGCTGCATTCAGTTCTAGAGCTGTAAAGAGTCTCCTACCAAACAGCAGAAGCTGCGTACCTTATTCTCCATTTCTTGAGTCCAGTGTGCATCAAAGACTACTAATATTAAGGTGCCGAAGGACATTTCCAGCTTAGCACCATTTGGGATAACTCTAAAGGTTAATCCCAACTCAGCTAAGACTTTCATTAAGCAGTATCACAAACTTGACTTCCTTCTTACCACAGTCTCACAGCCTTCACACTCACGAATAATACTCAGGAAACTCCAAATTGATTGGTCCTTTGTCTTCCTATTCTATAGCAACAGTCTATTCACTGGAAAACCCAGCACATGACTTGATTTTTGCACTGCAACTACTTTCATTGCAGTAAAAAAATGACATTTAAAACACTACTTTAGCCAGTGTAAAAATGGTTGCTTTTAGCCTACACCTAATGAACACAAACAGAATACTGGGAAGCCAGACCATTTGGACTGTTGACTACGTTTCTGTACTGTCATCAGTGGACTTTGCTGCGAATTGTTTGGAGGCTCATCTGTAACAATTTCCACGAGTATTTTCAACCCACAGGTGTAGTCTTTGATGAACAAGTAGAGTTTGCTCACCCATTAAATAAAATGCAACTCGTTTTTACTATTTAATATCTTAAATACAACATCAGATTAATTTAAATTTTTCTAACAAGCAATTCCTTTTGCCACAGTGGTATGGTTGTTTGAATGATAAATTCTTCTCTGAAGATTATATATTTTGTTTTCAATATCAGGTCTCTTTGGGGGAGGTTATGGAAGAATCTTTAAGAGGTGGAGCCTTGTTGGAAGTAGTACGTCAGAGGTGAAAGTTCATAGTCTTGCCATAGGTTTCCTCTTAGCTGTCTGTTCCAGCAGACATCCTTGTCTACAATTATGCTCTCTCTCTCTCTCTCTCTCTCTCTCTCTCTCTCTCTCTCTCTCAGTATAAGCAAACCAATCAACTCTTTTTTCTATAGGTCACTTTTTATAATGGTGTTTTATAATAACAATCTATAACTACTAAACATGTTAAGAAATGTGAATGAAAAAGGAAAAGTAACTTCAGAAAAATAAGATTTCCTGAGCAGAACAGCAAGCATATTGATATATCTAGAAATTAAAATAATTCTATAGTTCTTGTTTATATAGAACTTGGTAACAGAATTCAGACCTCAATAAATCTAAGTAAATGCAGAAGGGCTATCAGAGAATTTATGTACTGCAGTCTGCATTGCATGAATTCCCAGCTCTGCCAAGTTGCGACTTACAAATTTTTGCAATATACGGTTACCTAATATCTTTGTCAAGCACGATAGATGTATGTGGAGTATTTTATTTATCAGATGCTTATGAATTTATTTTGAAACTGACTACGGTCACATATTGAAGTAATTACCTTTTATTGGATATATTTTCACCAAGGGCATAATATATAAGCAATGAGTAATGATTCAATGTGACAACATTTAATATATATATATCCTGTTGTGTCATGCATGATTTCTTACTACAGTATAAGCTACATATGGAAAATCTTGGCCACACTACTTATAGTTGTTCATGACTCTCTAAAGTGAAACATATAGTAATTGTCATCCAGAGCAAGAGAGAGAACATCAGTCAAAGTCTGTGCATCTTCTTTCTTTACAGTCACTCGTAACCTTTCTTCAATACTGACTGTCCTTGGGAAGTCTAAGACCATAGATCACTTTATTTGCCTTTAAACTTTATAAAAATGAACTATAAAACTCTATTACTATTCTGTTTATGTGTTCAAAAACATATGTCTTTGAAATATTCCATATAGTCTTATCACTTCATTTATTTATTTTATGGTTACATGTTACTATGTGATATGAGTGTATTGTACTATATTTTTTCATGGTAACAAAGATGGGCTACAGCTGGATATGATCTTTGATAAGTATATTATGCATTTATCCAAAATTATCTTATTTGTCTTTATCTACAAATGTAGAATATACCACAGAATGGAATAACTGGACCAGGATATTATAGTACAACTTTAAACCACTTAGTAGATTGAAACTAGGCACATGAAATATTAAAAAAATTAAAAGAATAGCAAAGTCAGTTTTTGGTCATTGTGAGGGTCCAAATAATGTAAATTAAAATACTACAAAAAGACATTATTAGTCATATTAGGCAAAAAGAAACTCAAAACTCTATGTGAGAGTATGAAGTAGATACCACTGGACAAAGTGAGCAGAGGCTTGGTGTCAGATTTATGAACCTGATATGATACTTTCAAAACAATTTAAAACAAAGAAAGGTTTTAAAAAGTGGTGTGTATACTTTAAAAGAGGTATCCAGTGCTAAGCATGAAAGCCATCATTATTTGGGAAGAAACATTACACCCTAGAGAGTCAGAATTTGTACAGTCATGTACTGGAGAAAGACTCTCAGGTAGGCCAAGGCTATTTTTCCTGTGTGAGGCCCAGACAGTATCATGCTATGATACTACTGCAAGGACTGGATGAAATAATAATAATTAGCAAGCTTTTACCATGTGAATGGCAATCAAATGTTCTCAATATTTACTAATATGATTTATCTTCCTTTTAAAACCCATATACTCATAGTCAGAAATAATATTACCTGGTTTTAGCATACTGGAAAATTTGTCAGATGTTCTCTCTATTCTTGATAAAAATGAGCCCTCAAACACAAATCTTACAAACATAAGTGGAGCATCCTTTTAATTTATGTATTCATTCAGTTATATGACAAAATATTTAGTGAGTACTGATTATTACAAGGTACTAAGCTATGCAATGTGTGAATATGTAGATGAATTAGCTACATTGCATAACTATCACGAAATAACTCACAAAGTATTACAGAAGAGAGAATTTTGACTTGAGTACCTAAGCATATAAGGTAGTAGTCCATGTAATAAATGCCACAACGTGTTGTAAACACTGATATTCAAATATGAAAGAATGAGCCATCATTTCTATTTAAGTAACTTGCAAGGCATTTATCACATCATCCATGTCTGCTCTGGTGTTTGAAAGCACATAAAACTTTGTCGGGTGTAGCTCTTTACTGAGTTATTTTTAAAGGATAGAAGAAAGGAATGCATGGATATGAACTGGCAACCAGTCTTCCTTGGCAAGAGCTGAAGGTCTAACAGTTAGGAACCATCTTTGATCTGATACATTCGTGAGTTTGAAGTACTGTGTTTGCTTACTTTTTATTTGCTAGTTTACCATGAATTAGAACAATTAATGGTACGTGAGAACCTGTTGAATAAGGCAGGTATATATGGATCTAACAGCCTCTAAACATTCTGAAGCACAGTTATGTTTTTATAAGTAATGGCTTCAAATAGAAGTTCCTTATTAACAAAACATCAATTAGATCTCTAGAAAATGGCAGCTACACAGACTATTACTCTAGATAGTGGGAATTATGTAAGAATGAAGATGCTAGATTGATAAAGTATTACAGCTGGGAGAACTGTAACAATTAGAGCAGTGAATCCTAACTCCCTTCTAACTCTGATTCTAATTACTTAGCTGTATAAAATAGTTATTTAATCTCTCTGATCCTTGGTTCTCTTCTCTGTGCATCAGCACCAGACAGTATGCTAATCATTTTATATTCATTTTAAAGGTGATACAAACCTTTATGTGTGTGTGTGTGTGTGTGTGTGTGTAAAAGACAAAAGTGTATTAGTGTATTGGAATATGGAAGAAGAATAGTGAGAGAAACAAACTCAGAAAGAAACAAAGAAACTAAGAAACACAGAGAGAAACACACAGAGAGATTATCCATGCAAGGAGAACAATACATTTTGTTAGTATGTACCTTCACTTAGTACCTGAGATGGTATATGTTGCTGACTAATGTGCATAAAGGAGGGGTTGGTGTTGTAGTTGATTACAGAGATATATATGTACAGAGGTGAATTTAGAGATAAATACAGAGGCTTGGACATATGGAGCTTTGTGAAACATTACTAAATTGTTCTTCAGCATGTATTCAAGAGTATGATGATTTAATATAAATATTGGGACACTGTTGCCTAAGTAACTATCCAGAAGATAAACAACTAAAGGAGAGAGAGAGGCAGGAATTTTAAGCATATTGCAATAGACTATAAATTATCTGAGAGAAGCAGCTTAGTTAATAAAACCAAAGAAGTAAAGCAAAGGTGAAATCAGACAAATACGATGAAACCAGGAAGTACATATAGGATGTAATAAAATATTGAATTTGGAATGTGAAAAAATCAGGATAAATGAACAAAAAGGGCTAGAGTAACATCTTGGTGGTAAAGAACATTTGCTACAAAATTATGAGGACCAGAGTTTTGGGCACAATGCCCACATAATAGTCTTGGTATTCTACAAACACCTATAATTTGAGGCATCTGATGCTCCTTTCTGGCCCCTGTACATGCACACATAGAGATTAATATACATGTGAATAAATAAAAATTTAAAACTATAAAACAAAATAAAAACATGGAACTAGGGTTTCTGGTAAGAGCAAGTGATGGCATTTCTAGAAATGAGAAAATAAAACTGCTCCACAATCAGTTATGCAGATAGAAAAGGGAATTATGGAAAACTGAAGTCACAGATTTGATCACAGCTAAGGTACCAATTTGATATCTGAAGAAGCTGAGTGGACAGTAGATAAGGAAGTTCATATGGATTCTGAGAAGAAATGAAGATGGAGCTACAGTTTATCATTTACTTCAACAGCATTTACATCACATTATGGCCATGGATGTTATCTCAGATGTTACTGTCATAGATAGAGGTAGCTGCCCTAACAAGAAACCCTAGCTCACTCTGAGTCTTAGAAGTCAGGGAGGAGAAAAAGAATGGTGAGCAGGAAAAGCCAGTGGGAAGGAGGAAGAAAACTAGATGTAGTCTACATATTACAAATCAAGGGGGAAAGCAATTCATTCTCCTCTCTCTCTCTCTCTCTCTCTCTCTCTCTCTCTCTCTCTCCCTCTCTGTCTCTCTTTTTTCTGTGTGCATGTGTGTGTGTGCATGTGTGTATGTGTTCTACCTATCTTCCTCTCTTTCTCCCACCATACCCATGAATATAAGACACGTTTAGCTAAAAGTTGACTATTTGATAAGACAGCACAGATATACTGATGACCTTGATATTGACCACAGAGGTGATTTAAATAAGAAATATTCTTCAAAATCTCAGGTATTTAGATACTTAGTAATACTGTTTGAGACGCTTAGGGAGTTTGACCTTGCTGGAAGAAGCATGTCAGTAGGGACAGGTTTGAGGGTTCATGCATTCTTTCTGCTTCTGGTTTGCTCTCTCTGCTTTGTATAGGTCAGTGGAGATGTTGTCTCTCAGCTTCCTACTCTTACTACTTGCTGCTAAACCTTCCTGGCCACAATGGACTCTCCACTTTGAATGATAAGCCCAAATATACTATTCCTTTGGTAAGTTGCTTCTTGTCATGGTATTTGATAAAAGAAAGCAATACAGCTACTGTGGTTTCAATATGGAGCAAGTGTGAAAGAAGAATCAAGACAAGCATCAGAAGGAATAAAAGAGAATACTTTTGTATGTTCTATGTAAATGATTACTGGAGTTTTAGTTGGTGTAAAAATGACACCAAATGATTGATTTAAAATAGGGGTTAGGACAGATTGTAAATGTTTACATGCCTACTGCAAAGAATAGTAAGGGGAAAATTCGGTATGAGAGCATGGGAAAGAGATAAACATAGTTAAGTTCATACGAGAGCAATGGGGTTAGCAACATGATCCTCATAAGGCAACATAAACCCACCATCCCGATTTGTTGCAACAAGACTATCATTTTCTCGACACGTCTTTCCTTGGTGATATAAAACCAAAAACAATGGTGGTGATAAATTACTACTTCCTCTCTCAGTGTTTAGTGTTGGGGATTGAAGCCCAAGCTCCATGGCCAGTTAGGCAAATGCTCTGAACTGTAAACCTAACATCAAGGAAATATTTTTAGTGAAGGAGGTATTGAACTCTGAAAACTCAGACAAAGTTTGTCATTCATCTCATTGGATGAAATGAGTGCTAACTCCAGCCTTGTGGTCAAAAGTACCCAGAAGGCAGCTTGGTATCTTTCTCCAGACACATTCTATTGATAGGGGCTGGAATACAAATTGGTGGAGTTACTAACTTAACTATGGTTGAATTTTTCTTTCTTTTCAAGTGACTGATGGTGGGATGGAGAAGCAAAGCAGATGAGGTAGAAAATGAAACAAAACAGAGGAACAATAGGACCTATAGGAGATGGGGTACAGAGGGATTGTAGGAGAGTTAACGAATTGCCAGCCCCATATGCATAGAGGAACTGTTGGCTAGGGGCAATAAAATAAGTGTGCAAAAGAACTATTAATATGGAGATAGAAAGAAGGATGATGGAAACCAACACCAAGCATTCGTTTAGTGTGACATGGAATTGATGAATTGAGGTGGGAAGGAGCCAAGATCATTGCAGGTACCATAAAGAACTAACAGTTCAGGGAATCAGATGGATTATCTACATGAACAGTGTAATTACCAAGATTGATCATGGAGGTAATTGGAAAGGAAGTGATCCCCAGATGCTAATTTCTTCAGCAAATGTAGAAGGGAGATGGAAACCTCCACCAAGGAGGGCCAGTGAGTGAATGTCTGATAACGCTTGATTTAATTGAGCATGGTTGTGTAAGCATGAACACTGGACCGAATAAAGTAGGAAAAATTTAGCTATGATGATAATGCTGTTAGAATCAGATCAATGGTGTCAATGGACATTTTAACTTTCTAAAACAGAAGTTCATGTTACTACAAATAACTTCTTGAATTGTACCCATCTGTTTGCTAACACTGATGATATAAAGATATAATTACATACCAATGACCATGACAGATAATTATAAATGATATGACACTTGCAACAATCTTCAATTATTCATATTTGCCAGTAACAATCTTATAAAAGGTAATTATTTCTTAGGATTTGGTATTTATAAACACAGAGCAAATTGAAAGCATTTTAATTTTTTCTACATTTTGGTACCAAATTATACTGACCAGGATTATTGGACTGGGCCTCCATGGGAATCATGAGCTTGGCCCTGGTGGCCCGGCGTGCTGCAAGGGACCTTTCTAGAGTGGACATGGAGCTCCCTGCTTCTTCAGTGTCTTGACCTAAAATTAAGTAAATTAGCAATGATAAAATCATTAATAATAATTTTCAAATAAATATACCTTCCACTTAGCTAAAGAAAATTTCTATATATAAGTGATTTGATTTTATATTAAAGGACACTATTCACCAGAAAATCTTTTAGATTTAAGTAGCATGATGTAATAGCAACATAAAAATAGTAGGAAGAACAAAGCTGATGATATCATCACATTTGACCTCAAAGTATACCTCAGAGCCATAGTAGCTAAAATTATCTGGTATGTGGTATTGGCAGAAAAACAAACATGTAGAATAGAATGCATTGCCCAGATATAAACCCACACAGTTATAGCCACATAACTCTCAACAAAAGTGCCAAGCATTTGTGTTGGGGGGATGGGGTCACACCTAAAAAACATCATTAACACTGGGAAATATTGGAAAAGAAAGTACCTACCCTCCATAGAAATGTGATATATAAAAGTTCAACAAAAGATAGATGAAAAAGGAGTACAGAACTGTTAAATATTGAAAGGTTAAAATTCCCCGAATTTAGCAATAGACACAAATACATCTATAATTAAGACATTTATTAAAATGTGTAGTCAAATCAGCAAAACTATACTAAATGCATTGCTGATATACTCCTGAAAACTAGAGACAAAAACAGTAATTTTGAAGGCAGTGAGAAGATAGCAACCTAGGCCAAGTATAGTGGTGTAACATTGTGAATGACAGTTGAATTTCCATATCTTATAGTTTTCAGATGCTCAAAGACATAAGTGACAAAACTTTTAAGTCTCAAATGAGATGGTGATGCAGAAGTTATCTGCAGAGTATCACCGGTAAATGTGCTTCAAGAATAATGGGGAAGTCATATTATTTTCTGACAATACAAAATGAAAGGAATTTCTTTTTAGCATTTTAAGTCTGATAGAATGGCAGCTCATTTTCTGTAAATCAGTTTAAATAATACAAGGTTCTTAAAAAATTAGAAGCACAATGATCAATAGGAAATATATAAAATCAATACAATTATTTCCTGATGTTTATTATTCAAAATAATGTTTACTAAGTGGAAATAAAAACCAGAATAGTAGCTACTGTATGTATTAATTCTCAAAAATTAATAAACAATAAATAAAGAAATAAGGAAATTGTAATTCTAGATCCAGCTAAAGAAATCTTTCTACAGTTTTCAGATAAACCCTTTAATACTGTTGCTTGCCTGTGATTTTATATTTATGATTCTGCAGCTACATTTTAATTCTAGGCATGAGCTATTTGGAATTATATTTACCTATTGAGAACTGTACCAAAATCTTTTCCACTACAATTTTTGACACGTAGATGTTTTTTGCTGTGTGGTAGTGTGCAGCTTTCTGTCACTGTAACAAATACCCCAGACAAACAACTTACAAACAGAAAAGTTAATAGTCTTAAGCTTTGGAAGTTTGAGTCCATAATGAAATTCCCTGTTGCTTTTAGATTCCGGAGAGACAGCACATCATTCCTAAAATGGGTTCTGAAGTAAAACCACTTACCTCAGAGCCCAACTTAGCCTGGAAAAGCGGTTCTCTAATGGACAAAGATATTTGACCTCTAGGCCACACCTCCTAACTTCCCACCACTTGCCAAGAGCACCATCTACTGAGTGTAGTACATGCAAAGGGGTTTTTGAGCAGGCCCTTTATCCAGACCAGAGCATGTCGCAACATCTAAGGTCTTTCTAATGAGAATATTTGATATTATTCACCATTTATCCATATAGGGTTGGAAAATTTCTATAAAACCTTCAGTTAACATGTAGATAATTAACAAATAATAAAAGTTACATTATAAAAGATGTTTTTCGGTAAGCTTAGTGCCCTTTTTTTAAGTCGAATAAACAAATGTGACAATGTTAAAATGTACTTTTCTAGGTGTGAAATACAAAAATTAGGGACCAATCTTTGGGATTTCTGGGCTGGAGTTGTACTGGGTTTCATTTCTAGAAGCAAATTCTACATCTAAACATGGAGATAAAACACATCCAAACACTTGTGTTTCTTTCTCTTTTGTGATTTTTTTTTTTTTATATGAAGAGACGTTTGAAACCCATTCTGTGTAGAGAAGAGTCATCACTGCATGCTGATTTCTACCATGTTACTTACTATAAATTACATCACTAGGATGGTTTACTTGTATGGCTGAGGAAAAGGAGGTTTGGTTTAAGCCAACTAAGTACAAGGGAAACAAAGGATAGAAGAAATTAGGAAAAGCAAATGGAAAATTGTATCTGATGAAACATATTTTATACTAATTCAGCTAATGCTCAATTCACTTTCCTTTCTGTCTCTGAAATACAAACTTTGTGTGTGATTTTTGAGTTTAGCCAGAATTAATTTCATGCATGGAGAAAAAGTTAACACCTATAAAATTAGTAAATAATTTTATTGAAATTTGCTTATTAGAGCATGGATTTTAGAGTCAGAGGATTTTCTGTCATAGATGACCAGGATTAACTGTATGAACTACAGTATACATAAACTATGTAAGCTACCATCCTGTGTATCCCACACTACTGAATATGTAGTCTACAGTACTGGCCATATTAATTACCCATAGTGACTATGTAATTTATAGCAATGGCCATATGAACAACAGCAGTGATTCTCAACTTGTGGGTCATGACACCATTGGGGGTCCCATATCAGATATTCTGTGTATCAGATATTTACAACACTACAATTCATAACAGTAGCAAAATTAATGTTATGAAGTCGCAATGGAGTAATTTTGTGGTTGGGGGTCATCACAACATGAGAACTGTATTCAAGGGTCACAGCATTAAGTAGGTTGAGAACTGCTAAACTACAGGTGTGACTATGTAATCTATGGTACTATGTTACCTAAATTACTATGTAAACTACAATAATTACCATGAAAACTAGTACAGACTCTTTAACCTACAGTATGAAACCATGGTGCTATGCACTACTGTATTAACTACGTATTAACTATACTAACTAACTGCACTAACCTACCATACTATGAAACCTACAATATAAACAACAGTACTGACGGTGAAAACTACAGTACTACCATAAAGCCTGCAGTACTGACTGCAACCTATACTATACTACTGACCATATAACCTAAAGTACTGGCAAGATAACCTACACAACTGACTATGTAAACTACAGTCCTGAATATGCACGTATACGACTACATGACCTACTGTACTATATAACTTACTGTGCTAACTATAAAACCTAAAGCTTGTTTAAGTTGCTCCACTTATTTTATGAGGAGAGTAATGCTTATCTCAAAGTATACTGCAGAGATTCTGTAAGAGTCATCTTTGAAAATGACAAGCATGGTGCTTAACAGAGTCATCTTTCCTTACGGAGTCATTGTTGCCTCAGAAACTTGATGATGAACCTAGGGCATGGTGGCACACATCTTTTCTCCAAGTACTCGGGAAGTTAGAGGAAATAGGACCCTTGTCTACATTGGGACATTGGGACATACTTGGTATACATGCAATCCAGTCTCCACAAAGCATTAAAAAGGAAGAGCAAAGATGGCAGACAAGAGAACTTTTCTGGTGTCCACATGTTGAGGACAAATAGATATAAGTGTCTTCTCATTTCAAAGCTAGCAGCCACCACTGGGATCGAGCCTCCCTTAGCACTGTATTGAGAGACATAAAGCTAGTCTAACTGCTAGAAGGGTCATCCCAGTATAGAAAGAAAAGGGGGATTAATGGTATCCTGGAAGGCAACAGCCTCCACTGGAGGAAAGGGCATTCTGTGTCCCTGGTGCCCAGTCCAGAGTTAAGCTGTAAGATGAATTCTCTGAAAGAAGCAGAAGTTCCTTCAATAAAATTGCTTTTTTCTCTTTCTGCAGATGGAAGGAGGCCTTTTTCTAGCAGTGGCCTTGCTGACCTCTCATGTCTGTCTAAACAGAGGGGGAGGTAACAGAGGAGAGAAGACCCAGAGAAATATAAGATGTCTTATGGCTGGTCTTGGCAAGGATGTAGGAGTTTCTTCTGGGCCAAGTGGGCATACAAATGTTACTGAGGCTTGACTTCTCTTCCTAGATCTGTCTGTACTGGCTAGTTTTGTGTGTCAACTTGACACAAGCTGAAGTTATCACAGAGAAAGGAGTTTCAGTTGAGAAGATGCCTCCATGAGATCCAGCGGTAAGGCATTTTCTCAATTAGTGTTCAAGGGGGGAGGGCCCCTTGTGAGTAGTACCATCTGTGGGCTGGTAGTCTTGGGTTCTATAAGAAAGCAGGATGAGCAAGTCTGGAGAAGCAAGCCAGTAAGTTACATCCCTCCATGGCCTCTGCATCAGCTCCTGCTTCCTGACCTGCTTGAGTTCCAGTCCTGACTTCCTTTGGTGATAAACAGCAGCATGGAAGTGTAAGCTCAATAAACCCTATCCTCCCCAACTTGCTTCTTGGTCATGATGTTTGTGCAAGAATAGAAACCCTGACTAAGACATCTGTCCAAGTACTTTTATGCTGCAAAGAACCTGTGGTTTTGCAGGGAGACCCATTAGCTGGTTTCTAGTAGCATAGACTTGGGCAAAGAAGAACTTCCACAAGTATGTGGAATCCATATGTGTGCATCAGGAGAGATGCAGCTTATGGATGCTACTTAGGTCCCCAATAGAGAAAAGAAGTGAAGAATTTCAAGAGTTCTTTTGATTCTTCTCATTTTTTATGGTATCTCCTTTATCTCATGTGACCCCAAAGAATGGAAAGGCTGGGCTCTGTGGGTTGGTTTTTGACTGCTATTCAATAATGCATATATTAGAGACTTGGCTGTCAGCTGGTGGGGCTACTGGGATTTGACATTTGGAAAGAAGTGAGGTGGGTGAGGAAAAAAAACGTTAGAGGGAGTTTTGGAAAGTCATTCTCTCTTCATAAGTTTTTATTTTTTTATCTTCCTGTCTGGCATTAGGTGAGCCAAAATCCTCTGCTTTAATACTTCTAACATGATTGATGATGCTATTTTGAGCCAAAGTAACAAGGCTAGGCTCCTATAGACTGAAAGTTCTGACACTGTAAGTCAGAATACCTTTTCTTCTTCATAGTTTAATTATTCTGGTATTTTCTCTATACTAGTGGAAATATGGCTAACACAGAAATTCATAAAGGTGATTCTGAAACAGGTCATGACCCTTCTGCCTCGTTTTAGAATTTTAATCTGCTTGAAGGCGCTAGAAGTTTGAAAGAACCTTAGTCTCCATATTCAAATGTCTATCCAGCAATAAGATAAGAGAACATTCTAGATCACTGCTTCCGTTATGACTAGGCATTCTAGATCACTGCTTCCGTTATGACTAGGCATTCTAGATCACTGTTTCCGTTATGACTAGGCATTCTAGATCACTGCTTCCGTTATGACTAGGCATTCTAGATCACTGCTTCCGTTATGACTAGGAATTCTAGATCACTGCTTCCGTTATGACTAGGCTGCCCTTAAATTGGCTAGAGATGCCATTCAAAGGCTAGGAGAAGACTATCTAGCCCAAGCTTGAAAAATCAGTGACTAAAATCCTTGTTTCAGAATTTTTGAAGTGAAAAAATCCAGAAAACTAGTTGCACATTAACTTGACTAAGACATTTAATTTAGTTTAAGAAGAATGGACACTCATTTTACAAGCAGATTCAGCACGTTCTGATGATCAGATAACATGTTACTGCACTTCCAGTAAACAAACACTCAATGACCTCCAGAAAACTGTATTTTAGGACCACTTTACTGGATTTCTAGTGATCCCTGGACTTCCATTTTTATTCTGTGATCTATTAAACTATTGGCACTTCCTTCATTTGCCTCTGTATATCAACAACTTTCAAATGACTGTCCAGTGAGGGATCACAAAATAATGTGACTAGAAATGACAGTTGATCTCCTTGGTAAGGAATGTCAAAATAACCATGTTTTCATTCCTTCGATGCTCCTAAGGCTATTTTTTTTCAAACAATGAACTGATAGCAGATTGAGAATCATCTTGTAATGGTCCACAGAGATTAAGGAGTCTAAAACTGTATGGCTAGCCTCAAACTGTATTGCTTTAACGACACTTTTGTACAAGATCAGAAAAAGTGATCATTTCAGTTAGGTTTCTCATGTCATTATTTCCCAGCTGCATGGCTGCTAAACTATAAAAACCTTCCAGATTGTTGGAATTAGAGAAGACAGGCAACAGGATGATAGAGGGCACATTTGTGTCAACAAATTTTCATCAGCTAATTTTAATTGCTAGATGACACAAAATGGTGTGCAAAGTATCAGAAGCTACCTCCATCAAAGAAAGAGTACAGAGTCCCCCAGTGGGCTTTCTGATCCTAGAGTGAATATCATTACCTGAATGGGAGGCACTTTTGCTTCCCATCTGGGTTTCTGACTGGCTATGGCTGACTGGTGTGAGGTCTTGGCAGCTCTGGATGGGGGAGTCTCTTCCTGCAGGGTCGGTTCCTGCAGGCTTCTCGATATTTTTCATTTCCATTTCTTCATGATGGATCCACAGATCAGGAGGCCGGAGGTCCTTCTGACTGCCCTTCCTCTTGCTCACACTGTGCGTGGCCCGTTTCCTATGCAACAAAGTGAGAGAGATGTGAGTGCTCCAGTCCCATGGTGTGTCCTATCCTTCCTCATTCAGTTCAGGTTGCAAGCAGAGTAAAGAAACAAAAGAACTCCCTGGAGGAATCAGATGAAACCCCAAAATTGGCAGACTTGTCCTGGCTGTCTTTCCTTTTCTCCCCCAGAGCCTCAGCACATTTCTAGGAGATGCTGAGCTGAATCCCCAGGGTCCCCACTACCTGCCAGAAGCCTTTCCCCAGCTCCAGCAGCTGGAGATTCATGCACAAGGTGACAATGGGTTGGAGGGAGCCATATGCCAATCTTTGGAGGAAGGCATAAGGTACCTGACTGCAACATCTGTTTCAGAGATAAATGAACGAGTAGCTTTGAAAGGGCAGATAGAAATAAAAAGGCCAGAATTTGTGCCAACAGCTAAGATTGGAGCTTAGAGGAAATTCTATGCCTCAGCTGTATAATTTAATGTGCAACTGGGATGTTTGCTATTTGAAAACAAAAGGCCACATGAGGACATTCTTGGGTGAATAAAACAGTTTGCCTTGGAGCCACTGAGCATCTGGGTGCAAACACAATGAAAGTTGTCTTTTGAAATTAGAAGAGAAAGAAAGATCTCTTCTCTGTAACCATAATTCAAACTACTCCTATTTACTCCAGTATGATTTTAGCTACCCTAAATTTCATACCTTTTCTTCAGTGATGATCACATCTTGAGGTTACTGAGATTCAAATACTCTGTGTATAAAGTAAACTGGCATGGTGTTTACACTAACCAGGCTCTTTAGCAGGGAGCCACAAAACCATAGCTTACTGGCCAAATCTACCTCAATCTGTTTTGTAGTAAAGCTTTATTGAGAGGTGGTGGGTTTCCTTTGCATATGTACTGCGGAGATAGAACTTAGTAGCAATGTTTGTTAAGTGGCCAAGACAAACTAATCGTGTGTGTGTGTGTGTGTGTGTGTGTGTGTGTGTGTGTATGCAGGTGTGTGCATAGAGGACAGAAGTCAACCTTTGGTGTTACTCAGCAAGACCAGTCTACCTTGTTTTTGCATCAGAATCCTGGAAACAACCATTTTGGCTAAGGTGGCTTGCCTACAAGCCCCAGGATTCTGTTTGTCTCCATATTCCCAGGGCATGATCTAAAACAATTCTGTTACATGGATGTTAGGGATCCATCCCAAGTCTTCATGTCCTTGTAGCAAACACTTCACTGAATGAGGCATTCTCCAGGCCCCAAACAAGTTAATCATAAGGAAAAACTGTAACCTATGCAAAACCACAAGGAATGGCTTTGCCTTTTCAATGACCAACTTAAAAGCTTTGCAAATATTTTTTCCAATTAATGTTTGGTAGTACAATTTATTGAAATTTCGCAGCATTCTTTTCTGTCTTTTGGAAGTAGGGCTGATGAAGACAGGAGACAAAGAACCCCAGACTTAATAGCTGCTTTGTGGTATCATAGAGAAATAATGGATGCTTAAAGTTCTAGTATTTTCTTAACAATTGTTTGGTTGGAATTATGACAGCTGTTATCACAGCTGCCTCACATTGTCTCCAACTGTGCGTGAGCCTAAATCCTAGATAGTTTTCTGGTGTCTGAGGCAATAATCATTGACCTCCATCATAAGAATCCATTGTCCAACACTTCACCAGCTCTACGCAACAGATCAGGAACACTTACAGAACTCTGTGTCATCTATCACCAGTGCCATTATACATTTTTTCCTCATTGTTAAGTTAGCAGGTTCACCCTGTTGTCTCTCTTTCTCTTGGACCAAACTGCTAAATAACTTTAACATCTTCATGGTTATCTTTAGAGAAACACCAGCTCCCACACTCAGGATGACATCATGTGCTTCCTCGTGGTAAATCAATACTTAAATAGCCCATAAAAGTACTGATCAGAACTTTCTAGTAGGGGCAGAGAGATGGTTCAGTTGTTAAGAGCACTTGCTGATCTTCTATGGGACCCATGTTTGCTCCCTATTACCATAGTCAGGGAGGCAGACAGTGGTCTGTAACTACAGTTCCAAGGCATCTGATTCCCTCTTACACTTCCCTGGGCAAGCACATATAGCATATGTGAATGCACACACACACACACACACACACACACACACACATACACACACACCCCAAAAGTTGAAATTAAGATTAGATCTTAAAAAAATTTCTGTTTTTGTGGAAAACAAGGTAAGATGTGTCAAGTTTTTAATCTCAGAATATAGGAGGCTAAAGCAAAATGACAAGTTGAGTTTTAGGCCTATATAGTGAGTAGCAGGCCCACATGGTCTACAACTGAGACCCTTTTTCCTTTATGTAATAGAGGAAAGTCTAGTAATAAATCTAGAATTCTTGTTGTCTCATGTTCAAATATATACCTTTATTAACCATTCATTTATTTACCAGTCCCTATCACTCTATGGCAAGACATCCCAGGTCTCTTCTAATTTCAAGAGGTTCCAAATCTGGAAAGGCAGCAGCTTTTGGTTGGTTGTGACACATAAACTCAAAGTAGGGAGAAGTCATGATTCCTGATAAATACAGACAGCTTTGCTGCGGGACTTTTGTCAGATTCAGATGTTTATGTACCTCTCACCTGACCATCTGGATGCCAATGAAATCCGGACGGTCTCTAATCAAATTCATCTCCTCTGTGTGTGTGTGTGTGTTTCTCAGTAACTGGTTTACCATAACTCCTCTCTACAATGTCTTCTTTTTCTTTCAGAAGGGGAGGAGCCTTCTGCTCAGCAGTGTTTCTTTCTCTCCAGCCTTTCCACCTGCACTGTAGCAGGTGTGCAATAAACCCAGCAGGTGCTCCGAACTAAACTTTCTGAAATTTGTCTTCAAACTCTGCAAAGGGCAGCTGTCACCCCCACCTCCTGCCCATCTGTTGTCTCCATAGCTTAATGGCTGAAGTGACAGCAGCACTCTGCTCCACGTTTTCTGAAGTAGAATCTTTTTAACATGTAGGCAGCTAGACTTAGTGATGGCTTTCCAAAGTCTGGAGAGGGAGCAGAGCCAGAGGCACTGCTTGTGAACTTCTCAGGACTACTGAACCAGAGGGTATATTGAGGGGTGTGGTGAGTTAGGTATTAACAGGCAAATCTAACACCTGTGTAAAATACTTCTAGGTGATTTCTGCAGTTTTGTTTGCTTATATTTTAAATCTGATGCATCTATTAAGTGAAGAAATAGCATACATTTAACCCTAGAAATGCAAAAACATCCTTTCCCACAGTTATAGTACGTTCCTTCCAAGCATATCTTTAGGATGGGAGCCACGACCTCTTGCTACAGGTACTTACAAAGGCAAAACACACAATTCGCCAGGCCCTCTGCTTTGGCTTATTAGTGCCATCAAGTAAAGCATTTTGAGCATGAAGGGGTTCTGGGCTCAATTTTATCTGTTTGACTACTTTCTGCCCCAAGTACTTTTGGAATCCTTTTGACTTAAAATCTACATTCTCTTCAGAATTCCCTTCCCTTTTAAGAAGAGAGCCCTGCTAGCCACTGTACCTCAGTGAAAGCTTCAGAGTAGAAAACTCCTCTATTTAGGCCTCTCAGGTAGGCGTTTGATTTCCGGTGTCTCACTGAGCTGTCAGGCTATTTCTCTGGCTTACTACAATTCTTCTGACAATGCCAGGAGAACCTTCTTCAGCAGTATCCCATGTTTTACAAGAATAAGTCACATATCTTTTTGGAATATGTGGAACAGCAAACATGTCAAGAAACATATTAAGCAGTATGAATAGAAATATGGGTGAAATACTGACGCATGCTGAAAAGCAACACCGCTTTGGCAATTTCTGTGTTGTTGCAGTAAACAGATTGTACCAGAATATGGTAGACAGTTGGCTGAAGGGCAGAGGGTCCAATTCACCGGAGGCCTTGCCTCCTGTAGAAGTAATTTGAATGATATCATCAAGTCAGTGGGTAATTGCAGAGATATTTGAGTTCAAACGTTAGTGTTTGTCACACTCACTATTTGTATGACACCAAATCACACACGTATCATCTATGCAATGATAGCAGGAACACACAGAGAAGAACTCTCAATTATTGTTATTCGGAAGCTCCTTCACATATTCCTCACTGGTCTCCCTGCCCCATGCTTTTCACTCAAAGAAAACCTTCGTTTTTCAAGATTATGGTGGGGGTGTGAGTGGATTAAAAGTCACGTGGATTGAACATTTTGTCTTACTTATGACTACTCAATGAAGTCTTCTATGCACTGCTGGCCTTATGTAGATGCTTTTTCATGTTGTAATAAATCTTTCAGGCCCCACTGTGTGCTAAGAATATCCCGCCTCACCAGAGGCAGACTAATAAGCAAGCAGTCATGTATTCTCTCCATAGTCACCAGCATGCTCAAAGTCCAAAGGATGGTGTAACTGGGTCTCATGCCCGCCTGTGTAAAGAGAACATCAGGAATGAAGGGGCTTTGCAGGGAGTGAAGAGACAGCCCAGGCTGTATAGGAAATGGAGGATGGGGGATGGGCAGTGTCAATAGTCCCCTGCTTTCTCTGCCCCCTATGTTGACTATTTATACTTGAATAGTAGCTATTAACCTTGTGTTTGAAACTCAGAAAGGGTCAATATTTGACTATACCTGTGTTTTCTAAGGACAAGTCAATTGACCAGAAAATACTAAGAAGTTGCAGGTAAGACACCTTGAGAAGAGAATATGCAAAAGCAATTAAAACGTTAAAGAACTGAAAACCAAAGTCTCATTAGAAGTTAAAAGGCAATTAACATTATCTGAGAATTTAAGCAGTTGATCTGCAGTACTTATAATAATCATTTTTGTCAAGATTTGAATTTATGCTATACTTTAAAACTTGCTACACACATTAAATTAAACATAAGGCTCAACTGACAACTGATTGTATCAAGGGGAACTTTTTTTTTACATATTTTAATTTCAAGTATTAAGACAAGATTGCTGTTTATTCTGATAACTGCCTTGTGATTGTAATAACTGTGTGATCTGAATTTCTGTGATACGTTCAATATTAACCTTTAAGTCTTTATTAATTATATACAGAATATAACTGAACTCAATTTCTATGGTCACAAGGAAAATATTCTTACCTTACTAAAGAAAAGTAAAAGAAAAAAACCCACCAACTTTGATTTCAATAAAACACAATTCTTCTATATTATGATATTCTATTGTAATCTCAGTAACTGAAAAGATAAATGGAATTCTCTTCCATGTTGGGAAACATTAATTACCAAAACTGTACACAATTACCTCTGTTTTATATTACTTGAAAGTTCTAGGCTGCTGTGTGATTTTGTAATGTACAATTATAATAGTTTGAATTTATGTGGTTTAGGTTGGGATGGGTGATGGAAATACTTGTGTTGATTCTTACCAAGACTAAAGATGCAGATGGCAAGGGATGGAGGGCCTGCTTGAATAGGATACAATGGAATAGGAGTTATTGTAAGCAACGGCCATCGAAATGAGACAGAAACATTGCTCCACTATTCCATGTGATAAAACTAAAGCATTATCTACTAGCCTTTGTGTCATGTAGATAGCCAGATTGTTGTTGGATATATGATATATATCAATAAAATTTGATGAAACAAATGTATAAATATTAATTGTAATAGGAAATCCCTGATACTTGATAACACATTGAATTTACTGGGATGGAATAATTTGCATTCCCAGTAAAATACAAAGAAAACCTCATCCTTCAAGCTGTCTCAGAAACAGAGAGCAGAGAGGCCCTGGTTGTTTCCTACTCTGCAGCACTAACTGAATTTCACTACCAATTTTGGAGAGCTCAGTAAAGAGTTATTTTTCTGTTTCAGATTGGAATTGATTTTTGCTTTCATCTGTATTAATTGGTTCTAATGTTTCCATGGCACAAATAGTGTTGGGGAAAGTCCTCACTGAAAGCTAAAATGAATAAAACCTAGAAATAATTTCAAGAAAATATTCTCTACCCTTTCTCTTAACATACATGTGAAAATACAACATTTTACATTTTATTATAATTATATTATGTATATATACTTCAAAAATTATATATACATATATATTATAATTTAATTTTTTGAAATTAAAATATAATTACATGTTTATCACTTTTCCTTTCCTACCTCCAAGCCTTCCCATATATTCCTCCTTTACTCTCTCTGAATTCATAAATTCTTTTACTTTACTTGCTGATATATATATATATATATATATATATATATATATATATTCACACATGTATTTTATATGTGTGTGTATACACACACACACATATAATTACAACCTGCTCAATCTATATATAATTTTTAAATTGCATTTATTTATTTTGTGTCTGCACATGCTTGTATGCTACAGATGTGTGTGGAGGTCAGAAGAGTCTTTCGGGAGTGAGCACCTTCACCCATGTGGGCTCTAGACACATATTGTATTAGGGACCTCAGATTCAGCAGCAGGTACTTTTATGCTGAGCCATCTTCCTAGACTCTGGGAAGTATGTCATCAGAAAACAGGACAAGGTTCAGTGGGCCTGTCTTGGCTGACATGAGAGAAAGTGTGGAATTATATCAAGCAATGAGAGACGCTGTGAGTTAGATGAGGAAAAACCAAAGTTTGTTTTCTCTGGGTCCTCTGTCATTCACAAATTGTTATTTATCACCTCAATCTCTATCTTCACTAACTAGCTACGTTTAGGGAACACTATCTTTTCCAGATAAAAGTTTCAAGCTCTTCTTATCCCAAATGGTATTCTGTGGGTTTCCAGATGATTCGACGTGCTCTCAGTAAGCTGAAAAATTTTAGTTTTTCACCCTTACAGAACAGACATTTTCCCTGTAGAGAGACAGTACATACCCAGGACCACAGTTTATCAGTCAGTATGATGACCACTAAACAATGAGGGAAACAACTAACTGAAACTTGAACCCTCTACAGAGAATATAGCTAAATTGAGGTACTGCATGAATGCACCAGTGCTGCAACAACTGGTCATACCACACCTTCTCTCAGCTTCATGTGAATTCTTGGTTCTGCCTCTGAAACCTAATGCTTTGATGATAAACCGTGACGTGTATGAACAACCTTTCTTAGGAATACCACACCATGAGATTTTTTAAGGTCTTACTGACAAGATTTGTACAGGGTTTGTCTTCAGGGAAATTCATTTCGAGGCTTGTCCCTAAGGTGCAACTCATATGGAGATCACTAAAATGATGAATGTTTTTATTTCAGGGTAGGTCATATTGTGTGGTCTTAGTTTCTCTGTCATGAAAGTGGGTTCATGCAGCTTTCAAAGTAGGGCTAGCTCATGTCTCTTGCTGCCTGTCTTGTCATGGCGCCTCTCTCCCATATTTGTCTCCATGTGCTCCTTTGTCACTTTATATATAGACATAGTAGGTGGACCTCCCATAAATTAACACATGCAGTGCTACGCTCTTGTACTCCCATAACTTTGAATTCATAATAAACCTATATCCTTGTTAAATTTTTTTGCTTTCAGGTATTCTATATAACAGTCTAACACATTCACTCTATTAATTCTAACTCTGTTTTCTCTCAGCTTTCACACCTGAAAATGAACTTGTTAAGGTCATCAGCTTTCTCTTTCAGACAGTGTACTGGCTCACCAGTAATTACCAGTTCCAAACAGTACAACCCACGACTGCAGCTAGATATGAATTAAACACTGAATCTGTGCCTCTCTGGTGGTCTCTGCAGGATGTATTCTTCACCTGTTCTGTTTCTACATACAGGGCCAGGGGACACAAAAGACACTGTCACTAGAGCTCTAAGGTATATAAGAGCAGGAGAGAGACCAGGAATGAGAGAAGGGGAAAATGATTTGTTGGAGAATCTTTGCTGACAGTGAAAGAAGAGAATAGTTGTCAAGCCAGCCACTTTTAGCTCAGCCTCAGTACAAGCCTGAGACTGAGAACAAACCAAAAGGAATGGGAACAAAAGACAGTCCATCCAGACAGAACATGAATGTTGTTGAAAATATATATCAGACTGAATTTGACAAAATCTGGAAAGTCCAATGACCAAAGTCAATGACTGGTGACTTCACGAATCTGTGAGCACCGGCAAACATTGTACTGGTTCCTAGGCATTGCTAGAAAGGGTGAATTGTGACCAAACCATAAGAATCCTGCCTTAACTTTGTGTGTGATGCAACCTTCTCAATACAGTAAAACCAACAACTGTAAAATATGAAAATATTTTGGAGTCATTATGCTATTTTCTGACATTTAAACACAGACAGGAAATAGCAACCGTTTCAAACTACTGGACTCTTCTTTCTTTCCTAGTGCCTAAGAGCTAAGCATCCCTATGTTTGCAATGACATTGAGTTTGATATGCTATATGTAGTCATCCATTCAACAAGCATTGATTATCTGCCTGCAGGCCTCCCTGTCAACTGTGATAAATAAGGATAGTGGAGCAACAATATCTCCAACTGTCTTGAGGGAATGGAAGAGTCCGTAGAGAAAGGGCTTAGTGTGGTCTCTCTCTGGGTGCTATTTACATGAGAATTTGCCCCTAAGAAGTAAAAACAAACAAAAATACAAGATAGTCACCAGGGTTGTGTTGTAAAAATCTGTATGTCTAGCTGTGACTTAATTATAGGATTACAATGGACAGAAATGGGTTTAACCAGGGTCAAGAAATAAAAGACACATGAGAATTATGATAGAAAAGTGTGTGTGTGTGTGT
>JADRCH010000015.1:4624477-4654892 GCA_019843965.1 Rhynchomys soricoides | reverse complement strand
GAGATCAAGGATACAGCATAGGAGACTGTTTCTCTTGGGAGTCAGTCACTACTCACTTCCTCTGCTGGGCTGAAGAGCGCCGGGTGCAAATCACTGCTACAGTCACCACGACTAACACAGTGAGAACGCCAACGGTGACCACGGTTATCACAAGCAGGTTGCTGTTCTTCTGAGGAGTGACACTGCCATGTGGGGGGTGCATCTGTCCAATGGGTGGTTCTGGGGGCAAAACAAGTATACAGGGTTCAGGTTTAGGGAGAGGTTGTCACTACTGCTCATCAAACTGTAAGAAGGGGAAGAGTTCTTACTGTCACAGCCTGAGAATGAAAACTAAATGATTCAAGGGAAAGGAAATATACAAACTTGCACAGGAAATTTTTATGACTGGTACTATTCATAATAGCCAAAATAGAAACAATGTTAGTGTAGATTAACTTTAAAAAGTGGTGTTGTATCCTTTTAACGAAATACTACCTAGCCACACAAAGAATGGAGTCATGCTATAACAAAGAAGCTAAGGGACATCAACTAAAGATTGAATAGAGTTTAATTCAACTTTTATAAAATATGTAGAGTAGGCAAATCAATAGAAGTAGAATGCATTTTAGTGTTAGCTGATTGATGGAGAGATGACCCAATAGGAAGGGCCAATAATGGTTTTCATGAGAGACAGGCCAGTGGGAAGGGCTTATGTTTTTGATTGAAAGACGGGCCAATGGGAAGGGCCAATAATAGTTTGGAGCTTCCTTTTAAGTTCATAGAAATCTTCAAATTTAGAGACTGATTGTACTAGTGTGCCCTGTTGACTACACTAAAAGCAGCCAACATGGAAAATTTAAAAGTTGAATTTATAGAAGAGTTGTATCCTGATCAATAAGCTAAGAATATAATAAAAGGAAAAACTTTCTCATTGAGTCTGTTTTGTATTGGTCAGCTACTCCCAGGCACTGTGCCTGCCCTGAAGTATGGTTGATATTCTTAGTGATACTCCATTGGAGAAAAGTGATTTTCCCTTTGCCAGCAGATATCAATTGCAAATATCTTCTTGGTTAAAGGTAAGACTTTGTGTGCACTTCTGCTTCTCAGTTCTGGGATTTTGTCTAGTTGAAAGTCTTATGTGTGCTCCTAGAGTCTCTAAGTTTATGTGGATATGCATCCTGATATATCTGGAAGTCACTGTTGCATCTTCCCATTGGCATAAAAACATCTGATAAAAACATTAAATTTCTACTAATAATTTACCAATCTCAGAATAGTCATTTCACAGAAACATATAGGACTTTATATCACATTATTTTGAGGAGTTGAAATGTGATTACTTGCATGCTGAGGAAAATAGTTTCTTGAAATATATTACATAGACCCAAGCAACAATCTTTCATCTCACATCCCATACATACCACTTTAAAAGAAAATAAAAGATTATCCAACAATTCTGAATATTTAAAAATTAGTTGATAATTTCACATTTTTGATTTTAGAGAATGTCTCAAAGTGGTTAAATGTGTCAAGTTTAACATTGTTTTAAACTTGAGGTCAATGAAATAAAGCTTTGTAGGATCTATAGATCTTTTGGCTAAACTTATTTTGCAAATCCCAGGCAGAACTACTAGCAAAGGGATGTGGTATCTCTTGGTGAATAAAGCAGGATGGAGCTGAGGTAACTTCCATGTTGGTAGCTTTTCACACAAATGTAAAGCAGAGACTGTGCTTTGAGAATTAGAAGCATGTTCAGTGTCAAGGGAGGATGTGGAGTCTAGTCTAAAAATTAAACGCATCATAAAACTGAAATAGTACTATAACACCAAATACTTAGCTTTGATTTTACCTGACAAAAGAAAATATTTAGGAAGCCTCTTCAGATTCTCAGATTTTACAATTTCATTAAGGGCTCTCAACTAAAAGAGAATTCATGAATTATAGCATTCTCTCTCTCTCTCCCTCTGATTCAAGTGTGAATTTTAAAAGGATAGAATGAAAAACAAAGAACATAAATGATTACCAGGGCCTAAATTTATTTGCAACTGCCAATTGCATCCTGACAATAAGCTATTATTCTATTACTAAAGTTTGAAGGATGAACCCAGCAAATGTAGAGAGAGCCAGAAAACACCAATAATTCTGTCAGTCTAAAGGAAAAGTATGCGATTTCATTATGTGAGAGGTTTCAGAACAAAACATGGAAAGATATTTTTGTCAATGCAGACATCTTTTAGGATAAGGTGTGACTGCAGACTTGCCTTTCAGGGACTTCATTTACATACTTAATTGGAAAAAAATATCTTTTCCCCAAACCGTAACACTTTACTAGGCTTTTAACTGGGAATCTCAGGTTTTGCATGCTTTTATGGGATTGTTTTATTATAGCCAGGGCTTGTGTCAGATCACATATTTACCATAATTCTTCTGCTAGCAAAATAGAAGAGGAAAGAGATTAGGTTTTTCTTTCACCATTCATGTCTTGGGGTTTTCTGTTTGCTGCAATCAGTCAAAGTAATAATTAGTCTCCCGAGTAGTTAGTCTAGACATATTGCTCGTCGATCACTAGTCTCAGTCACTATGTATAATATTTCTAAAACATCATGAAGTGATAGAAAAGCTGAGAAGGATAATGTCAGCAGTTGATATGAACTGGCTGGAAACCACTGGACATCATCTGGTTTGCCTTCATGAATTTTCTCTGTGAGGTAATGTTTGCTAGGTCAAATTTAATTATAATTTTTATTCTTACTAGGAACCTTAAAAAAAGAAGCATGTACTTGCATGCATTTCAAATCACTGCCCTATTCTTCAGCTGAAGACTGACTTCCGTAAACAGGAAAGTTTATTGATTGGCAGGTTCTTGTCAGATTTAGTTTGGTGCTTCTTTTTAACCAAACTTTCATTTTAATTTGAAAGACAACTTTAAGCACTTAAGCAAAACTTTTAAGCTTGATGCACACTGGGGAGTGACATATTTAAGGAGTGAGAATACAAGCAGCTTAGGGTAATTTTGAGTAATTTCTCATTGCATATTCATATACGTTAAGCACACTGAAACAGAAATCTCTTGCAAAGAATTTACTTATGTCAGAATTTTAGGCAATTGTGGAAAAAGTACAATTTTACTTGCTAAATCTGGCACTATTCAAGACTGTATCCTTCTGGACATGTAGCTTCAGATATAACACAATTTTGCCTGTGGTTTACACTTACTCCATCATTAGCATTTATATCCACTGCTTAGCAACACTGAAAGATAGGAGGGGATCATTACTCTTTCACCATTATCCTTACGGAGTGCTTCTTTAATTTTCTGGTATTGTCTCTTCAAAACATATCACTTATGGTCATAATTATAATGGGGAATGAGTTCCTAAGAACTGATATATCAAAATTGGTAATTTAGGATGACTCTAAAATTTGCTAATATGTTTAATTGTATGTGTGTACATTAGATATATGTACATATATGTAGTTAGGTAGGTGGGTAGGGGAGAATGAATGTTTTAGGTCAGAGAACCAACCATGGGTGTCATTTTTCTCTTTTCACTATGTAGTACAGGGATCTAACTCAGATCATCAACATTTGTGTGAAGTACCTTAAAATACTGAGGCATCTTGCTGGCTCTTTAGATTGATTTTAAGGGGAGATTTTGATTCCTTAAATGGATTCTAGAACTAGAATGTCTCTATCATATATGACATGTGATATATGACATATGGCATATGACATATGATCTGATTGATATATGCTATACTATGTACGATGTATGATGATGTATATGATGTGTAATATATGTATTATATATGTATATATATAATAGATATGTAATATTTATCAATTAAAGCATCCTTAAAAACCTTCTGTATATCCATAATTTTTTCTCACCAGCTCACCTTGGTAGTTTAATCCATTTAAATAATTCTTCACTTTATTATTTTATTCCTGAAGTAATACAATGTCAAACCTATACCCACAATTTATTACTAGAACCCTACACTCAGAGGCATCTTATTAGCATGTTTTCCTTTACAAATATATTTATTTGTATTTTATGTATGTGTATGGTAATACATACATGCCTGTGCACCACAGGTGTGGAGTGTCCATGGAGGCTATGAGATTATATGAAATCCCATGGAACCTGAGCTACAAACAGTTGACACTTGTCAGTCACATGGATGTTTGGAATTAACCTTGAGTCTATATAAGAACAGCAAGTGTTTTTTATCACTGGGCCATTTCTCTAGATTATTAGTAACATTTCTGGACTGACATTTTGAATATAGGGAGTGAGTTTGGTGTACTGTTAATGTTTAAAACAAACTTTAAGTAGAATTAAGTTCATGAAACTAGTAATATTTGGTGGACAGAATGATCATTACCTGAAGCTATTGCACAGGGAAGCCATTGGTCTGGTTTCAGTTCCAACACATGCCTTTCACATTCGTGCTGTGAGCCCCAGCCTTGCACTTACAAGAGACTGCCAGAGCTGGGTATTGATTTTATAAAGCATTACAGAAATGAGGGAGAGAACATGTGAGAAAGAACAGGACAATGTGGACCTCCTGGAGAAAGCATCGTGTATTTAACCTTAGACTTGACATATATATGTTTAGAATGTTCTCTAAGGTCTGAATATCAAGAAGAGCATGGTTTCCAAAGTATAAACATGATAGATTAGTCCTTTGGTTACAGTTAAATTATCCTCTCAAAGACTCTGCTTCAACAAACTGAGACAAGCTTGTGGAATGTGGCTTTCAGTCTGTTCCATGTTCATTACCTAGGATTTCCTCCATGTAGTCACTCTAAAAGTCCAGAGTTATGTGGAGAAGCTTTATTAGAGGCAGCAAGAACGATGTCTAAACTTGAGAGTACAAAGGACAACTAATATAAAATATTAGCTTAAACATACTTTTTGAGTGCAAATTCCCAGCAACTTTATCAAGCATAGCTGGTTCGAAATTTAATCCTTAGTCATCATTCCTCTCAAATAAAAATGGTTGCTGTGAACATTGGAAATACTACACTATCACATTTCAAGATCTAAGTATTTAATAAATCTTGTGTTGGTTAGATTTTGTCAATTGAGAAAATTTCTTCATTAGATAGGGCTAAAGGCAAGTCTGCGGCTGATTTTCTTGATTAATGATTGATGTCCCAGCCCATTATGGGTGGAGTCATTTCTGGGCAAATGGCCTTGGGCTGTATAAGAAAGCAAGCAAAGCAATCCACAGAGAGTAAATAAGTAAGAAAGTTTCTTCTGTGGTCTCTGTTTCGGTCCCTGATTCCAGGGTCCTTCCTAGAGCCCCTTCCCCGAAATCACTCCACAATAGACGATAAGCTGTAAACTGAAATGAAATCTTTCCTCTACAAGTTGTTTTGGTCACTATTTTTTGAGCATATTAGAAAGCAAACTAGGGAAGACTTATATCATTTATAAATTGCCCAGTGCTGGAACTTTTCAAATTATTTTTCCATGCATCTGTCACCTCTAATTGTCATCATTCTCTGGCAGAATGTGTGAAGTCTGCTAATAATATTATTTTTCTATAACTACAGTGAAACCCTAAGTCCATAGTTCTTGCCCTTGTCAACAGAAAATTTGTTTTGGATGCTGTAGAATTAACCATGTAATTAGTATATCTAATCCAATAGAGCTCAATTTATATACTTACCATTGAGAGTGCTTCTATCAATCAAGTTAGTATCAACTGGCCAATAACCTCCATCTCCATGACGACCTGAGTAGATTGGCACATTAGAATGTTAGTGGATATAGCCCATGGAACTACTGATAAAACAAAATAAAAAGACAAAGAAATGAATTCTAAACATACACTATAGAGAAGAATTATTTAGTAGGTTGCTTCTATGAATTTCATTTTTCTAGTGCGTAAAAAAAAAAAAAAATCTGTCATACTTAATCCAGTTAAAATCAACTCTTCCTGTGAAGAAATCTCTTCTCTCCCTCTTCCCCCACCCCTCTATTTCTTGTTAGGTATAATAAAGTATCCAGAAACAAACACAAAAGACGTGGCATAGCCATACTAAATGGTTTTCTCTTAAAGACTCCAGAACAAAGATGATCTAAGGCATGGTTCCTAGGTCCAGCCAGCTTTTACTGTCTCTTGCCTATCACAGATTTTTATCAAGTCCCCATTGATGACTTCCCAGGCCAAGACTTGGTTCACTTGAAATTTGGCTTTGAGTACTTGCTAGTAATGTTATCTTCCAAGTAAGGTGCTTGAGCATGGATACTAACTATACAGAGAACAAAGAACTTCATCAAGATCCCTAGGCACATAATCTACATATCTGTTGCTATCACACAGAAAAAGAAAGAAGGCACTTTCAATATAGTATTATTGGGACGTGGCCTCCCATAGGTGTTAAGTGGATGTGAATGTAGGGTTAAAAAGAATCAAGTCACAAATTGATAGAAAATACTTATATGATAATAGAAAGTTAATAAGGATAGCTGTATAACAGATGATCCTTTATTCTATGCATAAATGTAGAGAACTCTAATGACTGCTTTGACCTTTCGAGCATCTAGAAAAAATATTAAAGATTTAAACTCACATGCAAACGTGACCCAGCACACAGGATTTATTTCTCACGCATTTCCATTTAGAACAGGGGTAAGTGGCTGGCCACTGAAGTGGGTGGTTTTCTTTGGTTCCATTAGTAACCTATGTGTTTCCTTCTCCTTCTGACTTACAAGTCAACCTTGTGGCATTCCTTTGCTTACCCAAACTTCTTCTCACTAGTGTTGCCCAAGCATATCATTATTTTATTTGCCAAAGATCTGTGGAGAAGCAACTTAGTATTCTGTTCACTGATTCTCTGAGCACAATTTTTAAAATTCTTTGGATATCAATTCTCAGCTGAAGTTAGCATGGACACCAGGTTTCCAATATGCAAGGAAAGATATTATATTCAACCACAGAGAATCATGCTTTTCACATAAAATGGCATATTTAAACTCTGCTGGGTCTGACTGTGAGTGTGAAAGGAAGTAGAGATTAAGGTGAAGCTTCTTTATGCATGTGGTAGGGAAGTTGGCGGGTATGCTTGTAAAAAGAACACTTTAAATGAAAAGAGGTTGTGCACATTTTGGTAGTGGACAGTCCTAACATTTCCCCAGATATATGGCTTATGTAACCAACACATCTAACGTTGTAAGAAACTCAGAGAAGCTTTGCCCATAGCACACTGTGCGATCAATGTGGAAAGAAATGAGGTAAAACAGGAAGCTCTGTATGAATATTAAGAATACTTTGCAGCAACTGAAAGCAGCTAGATTGCAGAGCAGTCAGCCAAAAGACATCCTAGCCACCTAATCACTTAGGCCAGTAGCGGCAATAAATGACTCCTCTGGGGAGTAATCCTATATTGGCTAGAAATTAGTTAGATAGCCTGGGGATGATTTGCCTTTTCCTCCAGCCTCCTGACAAATGCCCTTTTAATGAAGTTTCTAATGCCTTGCGAGTTTGCAGGAGGGGATAAAAACAAATCCATAGGCGTGTCCATGTATTTCTCAGACAGAAAGCTGTGTGGGTCTGGAACCCTTTGGATTGACATTGAGAATAGGGTAAGAAGAAAATACCCTCTGTGACCACAGAGAAAAGTTCCTTATACAGGAGAGAGGCACCGTGGAAGTTCTTCTAAATAGCATGTGGCTTAAAACTTGGACATTTTATCCACAAAGTCTCATATGTTGACATGGCTAGCTTTTATTGTTTTTGACTAAATTAAATACCACAAAATAGAGTTAAGTAATTTAATGAACCCAACAGAACGTTCCTTTTAGTATTTATGGTAATTTATATACTGCAGTTCACTAGGAAAACACAAAATTCATTTCCAGTATATTGATGATGACTCTAAAATAACTTTATCTGAAGACAAGGTTTAATTTTGTATTGTTTCCTTTCTCTGAAAATTCTTTTTAAACTCCAAGGAGGCTTTTCTGATGGGTAAGTCATAAATAACTACTACTAATATTGACAGCAATGACAACAAATATGTCTGCATCACTGTTAGGCCAGTACCACGGAGTTACCAAATGAGAAGATGCTAGAGAGCTAAGGGAAGCATCAGTAAGGATTGCGAAGCCATGCAGGCCAACACATGCTTGAGGACTTACTGCTGTGGAATGATATTTAATGTGTTTAGTTAACTAGATTGATTTCTTAAGCACTGATTTACAGAAATAGAAGGGCAGTTAGAATTTTGAACACAGTTGAAGGGAAAGCCAGTCAATGTAAATATTCAAACTACTGCCCTATCTCAAAGGTCTCAGTTTCATTAAAGGAGAATCAAATGGTTATAACTTATTCAACTTTTATTGAATGCTTGCTACACAACAGCCATAGCCCTCGATTCTCAGGGAAGGAGGAATATATAAAAAGATTTGTTAACATTGTGTCCAGTGATGACAGCTAGCATTGCTTCATTATCTCTAAAGCTTAAATGATCCTATTCATGGTTTGGAATGCACTCTGGGTTTAATGATTTAAGCATAACTACATCCATCTATTTTATACAACAGTTTCAGATTTTCCTAAACATGCTTTGCATTTATCTAGTATTATTAAAAAGGAATATCTGTGAAAACAATGTGATATTTTAGCAGTGTTGCATTAGAATCTTAATAATTGAAAATTTAGAATCCTCAAGTTATTTTGATGTACCATACTAAATTTTCAAATATTGAAAGTTTGTCTTTCAGAGTGAACTTGAAAATAAGCTCAAGTGTCTGAGACCTCCCTGTCATTTGCTCCCAGGACTAAAGTTGAGAAAAGCAGACATCTTATGGCTGTCTTTAGGGAGTATGTAAATTCGTTTGTCCTGGACACTGATCCCCGTGGTACCTGTGATGAGCTTTCAATACTGGAGGAGAAACTCCTGTCAATTAAGATGCTTCTCAATGAATCACCAAAACTGTGCATTTGAATTTAATGTATCTTTTCAGTTTTTTAATTACGATTTTGTTCTGAGGTCACTTAAAATATTGCTTCTTTATTTTTACTGTGGTATAGTTTTCGTATGTGCATGGGTGCATATGCGCCCCCCCCGGTGTGTGTGTGTGTGTGTGTGTGTGTGTGTTTGGGTGTTTGTGTAAAATTAAGCTATATTAATGTTTATTTGATGTCCTCATTCGCACCAGATGGAGAGTATTTCCCATGATCAACAACTTTTGGCACCTAGAGAAGATGAATTGGTTGTGTTTTGGTGCTAGAGTCTCCTTTTTTTTTTTTTTCTTCTTTTCTGTGGTTGTTTTACAGGCCCGGGAAGGAGAGTGGGACATTAGTGTGCAGAGGACGTTTAGGAAGTTGGATGTGGTAGCTGTAATCTCATCTTGAATCCATCTTCCCTGAATGGGCATTCAGAAGGTCTACACTATCCATCCCCAGAGAAATACATATGGACCATAATCTAAATCAAATAGCCAAACGGATCTTCTGACAAATATTTACTACACAGCCTCCCAAGAATGCAGAGCACGGAATTATCTTCTTGATCTTAGAATTGGTTTTCTGAGAATAATTCTGGGGGGTAATGACGAAAATTGCATCGATTTTATGTCTTGTACACCAGTGGATAAAGAAGATCCATTAATGCCACCTGAATACAATTTTACTGCCCAACACACAGATCACATTGAGATATATTTAAAACAGATGATTTGTCCTAGGCGAGATATGTGTGTGAGGGATCCATTTATCATGCAGGTGATAATACTGCTGACTTTGAGCAAAGATATCAGGGCATCAAAAACCAGGAAACAGAACAATAACTAACACCCAAGAGTTCTCAAATACATATTAATAGAAAGTAGCTGCTCATTCTTTCCTAAGGTCCAATGCACTGTGTTTGAATAAACATAAAAAATATTATAGAGTGAAGGATAGCATAACTGCTCCAGATGCAGCAGCAGCTAACATTCTCGGCACATGTGAGGTTTGGTGTTGAGTAAAATCTTGGTGTGTTCCCTTCTGCAGAAGCTTTAGTTGCATGTGACTCCTGTACACACTCTAAGAGCAATAATTTGCAAAGTAGGGAGGGTTTGATAAATGACTCTGAGTTGCCTAGAGTGAGAACCCTGTGTGCATCCCTTCCTGTCTGTTTTAATTTATAAGATCATTTTTTTTCTATTCTAATTTTTTCCTGTACATCCTTTACTGTGAATGGAGTTGAGTCTTGCTAAGAAGAAGAAAAAGCCAACTGAAAATTAGGGTTAGAATTTCACACATAAACGTGAAGGAAAAGGAACGAGAAATTTTGTGGTGTTTATTAGTCATGCCATCCGTACTTGAGGAATTTATATGGGCCATTCCTTTATCCTAAATGTTTGTTTTAGGTTGACAGCTCAATTTAATTCTGAGTATTGATACCTGGAGGCAAATGCGTAGTTTGACCAACACATGGGGTATGGTTTCCTGGGAAACTGCCAAAGGTAAGAAAAAAGTTTACAAATGATGCATGTTTCCCCCATGAGCACAAAATTAAACCAGCCCTGTCAGACTTATCTGGACACCTAAATATGGAGATGTCAGGTGTTAGTCATCAGAACAATTTAATGTAATCATCTTACATCACACATCAAATATATGTACATAAATAATATGCATAATTTATAAGCTATGATGTACTATATAATATAAATATTCATGCATGTATATGTAACCCTTATATCACTCTTGACACTGAACAAAAGAAAGTGGGCAATAATTAAAATTAACCAAAGAATCCAATCAAACAAATATATCTTTTAGTCTTAGCCAAGCAGGTAACTCTCTCCTTAAAAGATACCAAGTAAACAGAACTCATAATTTCTGAATTTTATAAACCCCATGAGTCCATATACCAAAACTGATTCCTGATGAAAGCTTGCTTGCTACCTGACTCTGAAAACCTATATCATAACCAGCCATATTTTAAAATCCCAGCACTTCATTAGCTGTTGTAATTATTATTAACATATATTTAGATGCAACATTGATTAACAATTCAGCTGTTAACCGAACAAAAGCCAACCCAGTGCTACTGGCATGGAGTTTGGTGGTACTGTCTGAATCTGTTTATTTCACTGAGTCTCTTCTTATGTCCCTCTGTCTCTAGCAATCTGATATAATGGCCATCAGAAGGGTCTAAGAAATCACTTTTAGGTGCAGCCCTGTCTTTACCAAATTCTAAAGCATCATTCTGTTTTAAAATATATAAGGGCTTTCCAGAGTGACAGAATCTTCTAGGAGCTCATTTACCAGACACCGATACTGTGGAAGATGAGCCATAGCCCTATGTAGTTCATAAAATGAAACTGCTCTTAAAGTCCATAGAATGACTCTGAGAGCCTCTCTCTCCTCAGAGTGCTATATGAGATTATCCCAAACATGGATTTGAAATGTGCTTGTGTTTGGGTGAAACTCTAAGTTACACAGAGTAAAAATGGGGTTCATTCTTCTCTACGGGAAAACTGCTTAATGAAGCCATTCCTGCCAGTGGATACAAATAATGCATCTGCTCTGTTGGGGTTTTCTCCCTGATATATCTTCTTGTACTCTGCCCATGCATTCAATAGGAGTTTCAGTTGTGCTGTGAAAGAGTTTTCTTTGATATTTCAACACTCAGTACTGTACAGAAGCCCTCAAGACAAAAAGTGTACAACTCAAAATTGCTTCCTATCCTTGTTGTTTAAGGCAAAGGATCCATAAACTAAGACAGCGTGAGAAAAAAAAAATGTCAGCCACTAATAGATTGGTTTTTCAGAACCAGTAGGAAGTCTTGTTATCTCTGTCTGTCCTCATAAGTACAGAGGAGGGACAGACACTACTGAGAGAATGAAGCCATAGGTTAGTCTCACTTCACTGGGTCAGACAGAACTATGTTCACAAAGGAGTTAAAAAGAAAAAAGTTGATTCATCAGAAACCCCAAGACATGCATGGACCTTTTCAGTTTCCACAGTGGGGCCAGATCTTTGTAAACTAAGAAATGCTTTGGCAGGTGCACAGGACTCAATTACCCTGTAAAGAGTGTCTACAACATGTGAGAGCAACCTAGAGGAGATTTCTTAAAACAAACAAAACAAAAAACAAAAAACCAAACAGCAAACAAACAAACAAAAAACTCCTAACTAAGCCAAACCAAACCAAAGCCAGAATAAAATGAAAAAAGAAAGGAAAGGCTTGACTTGATGTCTTGAAGACAAATGTGGCAAGATCAGTGTAGAGATATTATTTCTTAATTAATACAAATGACAAAGCCAGATCTCTGCTAAGGAGGTATGAGAGGCTGTAACTCTTAAAGCATGCAGAGAAGGTCACTGAAGGCAGCCATGACAGAAGACTTTCAAACTTCTAACAGGGGTGGATAATTATTCCCCATGTTAGAAAGAGGGGTAGAAAGAATGAGGAGTCAAATGAAGGGGTGGAGTGTTGTGTAGCAGTTATCTTTGAGGTGGAAACATTCCATCCTAGAGCAAAGCTACCTAAGACAGGTAATAAACAACTTAAAATAGCTCCAGCATGTCCCTGAAACTGATCAGATTCATAGGCACCTTCCTTCCAAGACTATATAAGCAGAATAGACTATTTACAATCACTCTAAGATGGCCAAACTATAAAGAAGACTCTGAGTCAAGGAACCCAACCATCCAATCCTCAGCCTGAATGTAGCAGAGAGCAGCCAAATGCCTACATGAAATGAGGACCAGCTGAGCTTCCTGGAAAGGACATTCTGCAACCTGTCAAACTGCTGGCAGGCTGAGAAGTGTGCTACAGGTTCTCAGATTTTGTGCTATGTCTCCCACGCTGGGGTGGGCCTTGATGATGTCATTGTCTTTGAGTTATTTCTGCTCCTGTAAGGACTTCACCCATATTCTTGCAGGTAATTCTAAGAAAACTCATCGGTTCACTAAGTCAGACCTGGAATTTCTGCACTTTTATCTGCCCAGGAATCACTATCAAAGATCAAAAGTGATATCAAAAGTGAAGAGGGGTGTGTGTGTATGTGTCAGAGAGAGAGAGAGAGAGAGAGAGAGAGAGAGAGAGAGAGAGAGAGACAGAGAGAGAGAAAGAGAGAGAGAGGAGAGGGCTAGCTCACACTGGGCAAAGTCTGCCTGGCAACAAGTACATCTAAGGATGGAAGACCTAGAGACATAAAATGAATGTTGTAGAGGTGTATACAATACTGCAAAGGGAACCGTTTAATTGAGTGATGATAATCCCTTGATCATTTCCAAAAGTTAAAATAAAACCTAATTTTTTAAGTAAGCTATCATAATGGGACAAGAGGATTATTAACTACTTAAGACTAGAAGAATTGTGGGAGGTTTATCAGAGGGCACAGTACTTAAGGGGAGAGAGAGACACTAGCTGAGTTTTGAAAGTTATAGAAAAATAGTCCTTATATATTCTATCTAAAATTTTCCTTAGAGTTTACTTTGTGGGAGACAGAGACCATCTTAGGGAATTTTGCACACATCCTATGTATTTGAGAAAGATTATGCAAATTAGGTATGAAGAGATCTAAAGAAGTTGTTGCAGTAAGTAGGGTGAGAATTCTGTTAGCTATGGATCTGTAAAACAGACCATTTTATATATGAGTAGATTATGGCTTAGAAAGTTGGATTTACTCAGGAGCACATTCTTAAGAGGCTAAGTCTGCCTAACTCTGAGTATGGTTTTTCCACGGTGCATTAATAAGTCCAAGGACAAATGAGAAGGAGGAAAATGAACTAGATCACACCGAAGAATTAATCCTGTGGCTGTAGGAGCATTTAGGAATCTGTGATACATCACCTGTATTCTTAATGGTACATATCAAACAAGGTAGGCTTTGTAAGGAAAAAGAAATAATGTTTGCAATCATACACAGCACTGCAGAAAGTGATGCGGTCACTTTAGAATGGCCATAATAGAGCCTAGCATTGTAGTGCACACCTGTATAGGAGAACGTAAGACAGGAAAATTATGAGTTTTAGACATGTTTTGATTATCCTATATCCCAGAGGAAAATACAAAGTCAATCAACAGTATGAATGCATAACATGACAATAGAAGAGGAAATATAGCCTTTGAAAATAGAAGACCTGAGTGACACCAAGGCTACTTTCTACATCAGATAGTCTTTTCTTCCTCTCATCCTCCTACTCTCAAGCAAGAAATGCTCAGCATGACTGGCCAAATGTGAGCAAGGTTTATATAGCTGTGGTTCCAAGGAGCATGCAGATTGTCAGTGGCTAATACAGTGGGTCTTTGAAGTGTTGGAAAGAAGGAACAATTTAGAACTACTATGTTAGACTAGAGAGAAATTGGAAAAACCTTTTCACAATTTCATCTTTCTGCCATAATACACTGCTCTGCATAGTGTTTCTTAGTTGTATGCTGAACCTATCTTACAGTTTTTGTAATTTGCCCATCTTCTGGATTTCTAACTAACTCTTCATAGGATTCCCTTGAACAGAACTCTACTAAGTATTTTCCATTAAAGTTCTATCAATACTTTAGAGTCCAATCTTGGTTTTAAGAAACCTTCTTCTTTCCTTGAGCCATCCATGGTTTCCCATCTGAAATGCTGAAATATCCATTTTCATGACAGCATGTGATTTGCATGTTTTCACTTTGGTCTGGGAATGAAAGTTACATAATGGCTTTTGATGTGTTTCCATTCACAGCATTGAGCCAGATCCACTATTATTAGTGAGTCCAGTTCTTCTCACAGTGTATTTCCACAACTTTAATAGTTCATTGGGTCCCACTAGTTTTCTATTCAGCATTTCAAAAAGTCAGTGAAATTCAAGCTTATACATTTTTTTTTTTTGTGCTAAACAATAAGGAAAGACAGATGTTAAAGAAAGAAAGGTATGGAATCTTTCCAAGGTGACAATAATTTCTTATTTTTACTTTTTATTGATTGTTTTCCTAGGTGATTGTTGAATTTATGGTTTTTAGCTGGAAATATACTCTTACAATTTATTCATGGTCTATCTGAGACCATCAACATATAGAATATCTTCTATTGATCAGTTTTCCAATCTACACATTTTTCTAGATAGGAAACTTTTTATTTCCTAGATGACTCAACTTACCTAGACTCTCATGTCATTATTTAACTCAAAATACATTTAATAACTATAATATTAATTGCTAGAATAATTGATAGACATGACAATACGAATTTAGATAGTCTTCTGCCTAAGGAGAATTTATAATCTTACCAGTAAGCTAGGAACAACAATAGTAAATTATTAGAAACGGGCAATATAAGTTGGATATTCTAGACATCAACGAGAAGAAAAGACAAAAAGGCATATATTGGAATATAACAGAATTGGGGGTAAATCTAGAAGGAAGAGGGACTTGGATTAACTTTTTTGAGAAATAGAAAATATTGCCCAGGTTGAGAGAATGGAACCAGTTATAGTAAATACCTTGTGGCTGTTTGATTTTATGACCTGACTTTAGTCTATGGAGGAATAGTATGGTCATCAGGTTAGAAAACACAGTTCTTGGTCTAATGGTTAGCATCTTAATGAAAAATGACTGAGTCTACTTTGAAACTATCAATGAATTTATAAACATTTGTTCTTATACACACCGATAAGTGTAGTCTTCATCCCTCATAAAGAAAAATTCTCTTTTGTATTCTCATTGTGTATTATAACACAATGACCAGTATAGAAAACTACAGCCAATCAAAATGGAGACCTTTGGAGTCCAGTCCCAGTCATATATCGAGAAAATACTCCTGAACCCAAGGCTAAGAGAACACTGTTAAATAGGTGAGAGAAAGATTGTCAGAGTCAAGGAAAAAGAGAGTTTGTTGTGAGAATGTGTCCCTTAGTAACATCAGACTGTACCCAAAAAGTTTGGAAACATGACTTCCCAAATCACAGGCTGAACATGGATAACTCCAATGCATATTTCAGCTTGGACAAGAAGGAGCCCACAAGGCCTCAACTGTCCACAAAGAACTAGGCAAATGGGGAGAGTTGGGGGTGGGAGAGTGGTTTACTCCAGGGAAGAACACATCAACTGATTTTCCTGTGCCTAAGAGTCAGCCCTGGAAACACACATACAGGGAACATTATACAGACTGAACATGTTATATTTAGGAATGTGCATATAGATACATATAAACATTTGCATGTAATAAACAGTAATGAAAAAAGAGCATAGGAATTTGAAGGCAAGCGAGGGGAGGGGTTTATGCATTGTGGAAGAAAGAAAGAGAAAGGAGAAATATAATTATCATTTACAAATAAAAAAAAAAATTAAATAAAAAGATTCTTTGGGGAATAAAGCAAACAATCCCAAAGATACATACTGATAGAAGCAGACAGTTGGAGCCAGAAAGAGTCTTCTCAAGAAGAACCAAGGGGGTTAATGGTACGGTAGGTATCATTAGAAGAACCTATTCCGGAATTATTGCTTGAGATCCTGTAAACAAAAATGCTTGCCTAGCACTCTGGGAAAGTTAAAAGTCTACACGGATCAAATAAAGCCCTATGGGCACTGCGTGTGCTTCATTCTTTCGAAGTTCCCTGTTAGAACATAAAAACTCCGGAGAGGCTGACTTAGGCAGCTACTTGATTGCTCGCTGGGAACATGACAGGCACTTAACACTCTATTAAAAGCACATTACTCATTTTCCACCTTCTCGTCTTTGCCACTCATAATTTACAGAATTGCCAAATTTTGAACCTGAGAAGAAAACAGGTGAGAATAGCATTTTCAAGTGGGTGTAGCAAGTGGTTGAATAATAAACTGGATTGAAGCTATTCACAATAATAATGTAGAAAGAGGCTTTAATTTTCAATTAGACTGCTCCTAGCAGAAGGTGTGAAAGGCTTCAATTTTTCAAACAGAAGCCTGGTTGTTGTAGTCTGAACCCTACTAAGCCTGTATTCGATTAACTAAATTCAAAGCTTGACTACGTTGCCTTGAGAATCCTAGTTGCCTGAAATTTGAAATGATTAAGAACCTGTTTATACATGAGATTAAGACAGCCGAGGTGCAAAATGGCAGGTGTGGTGCCAAGAACATTACAAGAATACTCCTATTGAGGGAAACAGGGTCTTTCAAAGGAGATGAACTTAACAGTAACGTCACTAGGTTTAATGTTCTTGATATCAAAGTTAGATTCAATGAATGGATTGCATTTCCATAAATTACACAGTGGTGTTAAGCAGAGTCCTAGGTAACTTGGGCATGTTTCCTTATCTAATTAGTTATAACCTGTGAACACTTGACTAAGACTTAGGTCCTCCTTATACGATTTTTATCTAATGATAAAGTTGTCATGAGAACTAAATCATCTAATAAATGTAAAAATCACAGAGAGAAAGCTATTCATCATTTTTTAATCAATCTTGTTATTCTCAAGTTTTAAAAAAATCTAATATCAGTACAAACATGTGGGAATCTTAAAGAAAATTTGCAACACACTCTATTTTCCAGATGGAGATGCTGAGAAAAGATAACTCTCATCCCCACAGACACACAGCGGGTCCCAGTGTTGGGGTTGTGCTGGAATTTAAGGGCTCTGATTCCATTCCAATCTCAGAGCACACTGTGAGTGACTACTGATGGGCAAACCCAGGAAACTTATGAATAATTGTTAAGATTCTGAGGAGCTTGTCCACCTTTTCTTAAACTGAAACTCAGTTCAGGTGGTCCTTCTTTATCTAAATCTGAAAACTAGCTTCCAAGTCTTATTTCTCTAGGCTGAGTGTCTCAGGCTATCCTCTCCTAGGCCATGGAGAATCAGAGACACTCGAAAATCCTAGGAGTGAACAGTTTCTTTGTACTCTATCTAGGTAAGTTTCTATCCACTGTAAGTCATTCTGGTATTGACATTCTACTCTGGCATCTACTGTGCCCTACCATTCTGGCATTACACTGGTGAGGCATGGACATACACATGAAATCACAAGCAGACCAATTTTCATTTTAATTTTTTACCATATAGTTAATTTTTTATTTAAAAATAATCTTCAACTATCAGCAAAGCAAATAAACACTGTTCTTTTTAAACATGACCTCAAGCCTCCGAGTAGAGCTTAGTTGTAGATCTTCTGCCTAGCCTGTAGACGGTTGTGGCTCTCAAACTTTATCTCACTGTTTCCCTATGCATCTTGCAGGCATGTTTCCACCACGTCTATTTTCATTGAGAATAATAGAAGGCCAGAGAAATAATAGAAGGCCAGAGACTCAGACAGGGAGAAAGTGTCTAGGAGAGTCTGCTTCAGTCCTGCATCCCATGACCGACCCTGAAACATCAAGTTTCAGCTTGACTGGGTGCATCGTCTCCCATTGAAGCCAGGCAAGTTGTCCCAGCAATGGGAAATGAATCCAAAGGCAAGCAACAGAGTCAGAGACAGCCCCTACTTTAATTGTTCAGAGTTCTACATGAAGAGCAAGCTGCTACATATGTCTAGGGGGCCTAGGTCCAACCCATGCAACAGTTTTGTACATAGGCAGCATGGATTTGGGGCCACTTTTGGAAATGAAGAGTGAAACCCTTAAAAGTATTCATAGGAAGCTCTAAGTTTTAATCTTATTTCAGAAAAATAAAATTTCCATGCTTTTAGAAACAATAAGCTGGACATTGTGGAGTCAGAGGGAAGCATTTGGGATTCCACCATAGTCAAAAATGATCTGTGTGGATTGGGGCAAAAGACTTATTTTCTAGGTCTATAAACTATAAAGATAATTAGTGATGGAGTGGATTAAATTCCTGTTGCATTGTGAGTACTAGGTTTTGTGAGTATGTAGCATCACACACACACACACACACACACACACACACACACACACACACACACACCACAGCTGCAGCATGGCTCCTGTCTCTCCTCTGCACACACTTCCCATGGTCTGAGCTACTGCTTTCCTTCCTCTCTTCAAGAAACTTAACTCACTACAACCTTAGAGTTATTTTCTAACATATAAATAGGCTTCAGACTGTTTACTGTCCAAATGGAGATAATAGTATTTTTTAATACAAAGTCTAGTACTCACATTCAAATAGAAATATATTTCATGTGCTCATACCCTGGTACAGGCTGCAACTACATTCAGGTATAGTTGGGAACACAATTTAGTAAAGTCATAAGTGGAGAGAATCGACCCAATACTATCGATGCCATTTTTAAGAAGAGACCTTAGGAGAGTGTCGTCCACCATGTGAAGACACAAAGAGGAAACACTCATTAGAAAGCAGGGTAAATGAACATTGCCAGGACTCAGGTGTTCTAGATCCTCACCTGGGGCTTCTTCCTCAACTCTAAGCAACACATATTTTCAATGTGTAATTTACCCAACATTTGGTACTGGCAGCCCAAGATAGGTAGTAGAATTAGCGTAATCCTGGCGTTTCATTAACAAGATTATTAGTTGGACAGTCATTTGCTTTGTTCCTAAGAATACTCATGGCCATATAAAAAGGACGGTCCATATTAGAGAAATACCGGAACAATAAAAGTTTGCATGCTATGACTTTTCAGATGCGTATATTTATGGTTCCTGCATGCAAACAGGAAGAAAGTACATTCTTTCTTCGTATTTTGGTTTCAAAACAGAGCTGATGAAACATGATTTTTGTGGGCTTGCAACTTGGTCTTGCTACTCAGTAGCTGTGTTTCTACAGGCAAACTATTTAGCATCTCTCTAAGCTTCGGGTTATTTATTGCTCAAATGGAGATAATAATAGTATCAGTCTCGGTGGCAGTGCTACAGGAATTTAATGAATCAACCATCCGTTCTTAAAATTGAGCTTGTTGGAAAGGCTTCATGGAGTTTAATTAAGCATTCCACACACCCACGTAGAGATGTAATATGGCTCTTGCCTATCCTTGGCACACACTTCATGGAGTCTCTGTGACTACCTCTCTTTCTTCATGAAACTTAACTCACTGAAACCTCAGTGTCACTGTCAAACACATTGGTCACTTAAACATAGAAAATCCCTGTAAATAACTAGGAAGTGAATCAAGGGAGGAGTACAGAAGAAGGATAGGAAGCAGATGAAGATTAAACTGAAGAAAACACTGGATACAATCTACTGATACACAACTGTTGAGAATTCCACGCTGTTTATAATATTCATACAACTTTTATTATTATGTCCAGCTCTTACTATTACTCTGAAGAAACCAACTCCCCTGCTCCCAGGAAACTCATTCTTATTCTAAAAACTTTATTTTTACAATTCAAACTCCTGCTTCTCTGTTTAGGACTCATATAGCCAGGGTAACCCTGATTTAAACTACCTAATTTTCTATAATAATCATTTTTTTTGGATAATTCCATATAATTCTTACTTCCTTATTTCCCTAACTGCTCCACACCAATGTTGGCTGCTCCACCACACCAACTTTTAGTCTTTTTCTCCTTAAATAGCCCACCAACTTACTATTTGCGCTGCCCATATACTCATGGGTGTGGTACCACACACCACAGTGTGGTTCCCCTACCAGGGGTCACACTCTTAAATAGAACTCACTCTTTCTGCTCTAACAGCTACCTCAGTTGGAAGAGAGGTAAGCCCCTCCAAACTCCATGCAAGAATGTTGACTGGCTTAGCATTTTATCTCATCAAAAATTCAGTTCCTCTTACAAATTTAAGAGAGGAACAGAAGTCTATCAGAGTATAAGATGAAAACTACTCAACTCGTTTGCTCCTTGCTGAGAATAGGAGCATTTAGCCCCTTCTGTCATTATCGTCATTATTGCCAGTGTGCGTAATGTTCTGTAATCTGTAATATTTCTCAAGTGCTTCGTCATCAACACAAGTGACTGATGTTGTTTACAACCAGCTTTTTGGTGGCCAACCTATTTTATGTGCTGCTGTCTTTGTAAAACTCTGAAGAGATCACCTAACTTAGCTTTACCAGCCTTTCAATTTAATGAGTGATTTGAATGAAAGAGACACAAATGTTAAGCTTTTCAACTTGACTGTGTTTGAACAAGACACCAAATAACCTAGGTGGAAGAATATTTCTAAGTAATATTTAATGGGTAAAAAAAAACCCACGTGAATAAGTCTATTTTATTGCCTGGACTCAACCGGGGCAATACAACTTGGGGACTTGATTTCACAGAGTTTGGGAAAATCTGAATGAGACTCAGTGACAAGTAGAGACAATCTGGCCTGAAAGGTGAAAGATCATTTATTTATTTAAATAACAAAATATGTACCGGATTGCTTAACATAATAAGAAGCAAAAAATTAGGTGTGTACTTCAGTGGATAGGCATGTCCTTAGGATATATGAGATTCTAGGGCTGATCTCCAGCACAATAATAATAATAAAAAAATATGTAATAATGTTAAGTAAAAAAGCCAACTGAAAGCTAATTACAAAACCAAGTAAGTTAGATTCTAAGAAGATTTGGATTTGGGATGCTGTATCATTTAAGTGGTTAATGTAATAGCTACTGAAATTATTCAATAAGTTTCTATTAATTTTCTCATTTCTTATATATGAATCTATATAAGAATATATATGAAATATATATGAATATATAGGAAATATATGTATGAATATATATGAAATAAGAACAAAAAATATATATCCAATATATATATATGGTCAAAATACAATTAAAATTTAAAGAACTCTTGGTTTATGGGTTTTATAGGAGTTCCAAATTTTCTTCAAAGAAGAACATTATGTGAGGCATTTTAATTATCCCGTAACTAAAATAATTTGAGAGCTTCTAACTAATTGTTCTGGGTTTGTACTTTGCCAGCTTTAGTACTTCATTTACTTAGGGATAAATATGCTATGCAACATTATCACCATGCATATAATTAAAGCTGTTCATGTCTAGTAGATATGGCTCATAAAACACTCCCCCCCCCAATAGAAACAATAAGGAGTAGTGATACTCATTTATGGAAATCTTGACTTTGGGCAGACATTTCTAAAGTATCCCTTCTATTATTCCATATAAAATTATAGTTACACTGTATTAAATAGAAATGTTCCACAAGAACCCAGGAAAACAAAACAAACAAAAACTAGGATCAAAACAAACAAAAACTAGGGGGAAATAAAACACCACTACTCAGGGTGGGAATCTTGTAATAGTAACACACAGATGATCACCATCTGTTACACAAAGCTGCATCAGGAAGAACAGTCTCCTTTAATCTCACAACTTGTTGCTTGGGAGCCTCAGAGTAAGTTGGATATGCTGATGGCCCATTCTGATGGGCGAAAAAAGGGACAAATTACTGTAGATCTTGAAAGCACAACAGGGACACAAACAGTTTCAAGGACTTCCAAGTTCTCAGGAAAAGAATAGAACCCCACCCCCATGAAACTCATCAATCCTCTTTTCTTGCTTAGAATTCTATCAACTGTCTTTGGTGTAAAGATAATGTAATACTAATTTATCAATCAGTCTACAAATTATGTTAATAGGAAATTCTTCCTTACTTTTGAAGGGTAATTTGTGTTTATCTCCATTTTTCATTGTGTGAAGCCATTCCTAGGTTTCAATCAGCTTTTAGCAATTGGGGGGTGGGGAGCGAGATTTTTAAATATTTTAAATTCTACCATTACCTGATCTCTGATCCATGAGCTGAAAGGCTCTGGGCTTCAAAATAAACAGTGATAATGCCCTAAAAAGTTAACTCAACTTTGTTTTTATTTATTATAAGAATCTTACTGCAGTGGAGAAGCACACATGATTTATGTAGCATGGCAGAACTTTAATCCACAGCTCAGGAAAGGTGCAAGAGCAGCTTGAAAATTATGCTGAGCTTAATTATACTTAATGTGAATTATTCAGAAGAGCAGACAGAGACTAAAAATTTATTTCATACAAAGAAGCTTGACATTTTAATTGGTCCTTCAGAATAGAGACAAAACAATTTCCTCTCAAGAAAATTTACATCTTCCCTATCAGACCCACAGCTTCAGCCAGGCTGAACTTCATTAACAAGATTAATCATGCCAGCGTCAGCTCCATCAGGTGTATGGCCCAGGTGAGAGGAGGGATACAAAGCAATGATTGACATTTTCAACAGCTACAACTGCTTGAAAGAAGAAAACAACAATAGCCTATGCCGCCATACCTTGGTCGTTAGCCATCTTGTCAGGGTGTTCCACTGTAAGAGAGAAAAAATAAATAATATTATTACCATTTAGAGTTCCTTATGAGGAATCTGGCTTATCATGTCCAAAATGTTGTCATCCTTTTTTTTCCCCTTTTTTTTGTGGATAATTAGTCAGAGGTGGTGAACCCCTTAAAATAATACTTTTGCTGAGTAAATATGTTCTAAAATGTAGTTGTCATGGTTTTCCAACTATAAACTCATTTTGCAATTTTCATGAAAAAGGGATTGATAGTAAAATGAATGGGTAGTGCTACCAATTTATGTTTATTCTAAGTAAGCTATAGGAGCTACATACATATCATATATATATATATATATATAATGAGCTATATATAATATATATTAAAATATATAATATACATATATAGTATATATGTAGCTCATATATATGTGTGTGTGTGTATATATATATACATATTTTATATATATTTATTATATATATAAATACAAAATATATATATATTTTAAGACGGATGACTGTGATATTTGATCTGAGACTTAGTGAAATTGGCTCTTGATTTGTTCACAATTGCAGAAGAGAAATGAATAATCGGTGGTAACAAATTCTTTTATAAATGAAAAGTCATCTCCAAAATTCTTAAAATTTGACTTCATTTGTTTAAACAAATGACATTAAATACTAAATTAATACTATCATCATTCTCATAGAAGTCGTAAGGAATTTTTGGCCAATCTACTCCTTTGTAAGTCTCCATTCATTATTATTTTATGCATACATGAATTTCTTTGAATTTTGTGGGCTTGGGGCCTATTTAACTAAGTCGTTTGCAAAAGTTCACTTGCTCCTTGCATACACTTCATTGAAATTTACAGCAAGACTGATACGCAGTAATGTACAACATAGACATCCATTCACTCTGTGTACCACTGTTGCTGCAAATCAGTTACTGTTGTTTGAGAAAATTACCTAAAACAAATATTTAGAGTTGGCTGTTGTCTGGTGTTTTTGTTTGATTATTCATTTGCTTGATTTTTGACATGTCATTTCATTACATATAGTCTGTACAGTGAATCAATGATTCTTGTTTTGTTTTTGGGGGTTGTTTTGTTTGTTTTGTTTTTGTTTTTTGTTTTTGTTTTTGTTTTTTGTTTTTGTTTTTTGTTTTTTGTTTTTTGTTTTTTTTTTTTGAGACAAAGTCTCTCCTGGAACTCACTACATGGACCAGGCTGTCCTCAATGTCACAGATATCCATTTTTCTCTGCTTCCTGAGTGCTGAGGTAAAAGGCTTGAACCACCTTATTCAGGGATGAATGAGGAGGATTTTAAACAATGGTCTGTAGACTGTGAAGAAATTCACTGTGTTGTCAGAACCAGAGTGCCAGTCTTGCAGCAATAAGGAGGCAGAATACTACAACCTGGGAAGTGCACTTTGGGAGCTCTCAGAGCAGGACACACTCATAAAGCTGTTCTATTCAGCACCTTATATCTAGTGGAGAGATGTGTTTGATGAAACTGTGCGGGATACTGTATAAAAGGAATAGAAAAAAATAAACTCACCAAAAGAATAAATCCAAATTCATTTCCTATTCACCCTTTAACTGTTTACTGTTAATTGTATTGCTTTCCTTGTCTGAAGTCATAGGTATTTTTGTATGTACCCAATAAATATACTATCTTCAGATTTGCTTTTCTGTCAGTAAAGTTACACTGGATATAGTGTGAACAGTTTCAAGTTTTAAAAGTGTTTATTATCTGGGTGTGGTGGCACATGACCACCACTGAAGAAATGGAGCCTACATATCAGCTTTCAAGCCAGCTGAGTCTTCATAGTCAGATCTTGTCTCACAAATTTTTAATAAACATTATCTTTCAACAAGTAGAAGAGATCAAATGGATTCTAAGGGTTACTTTGAATCACATACGTGAGGCTTGTGATTTGAATTTGGATTCTTTCATGATAGGTCACCAAAACTTTGTCAAAATGTAATTTGTACTCTAAGCCATTTTCCCAAAGATTTTAGTGTATTTTATTTCTGGGTGGAAGAAAGGTATATTTGTAAATACCAATTAAGGATGTCCAGAGAATATATCATACTTTATTGGGAATTCATCACTGAGCTTTCTGCTCCTCTGGGCATAGGAAATGATACTCTATCTATAGAAAATTTCTGTGGTATACATCTTGTGAGTACCTTTCTTTCCTAGTGTATCACCAGTGAGATGGCTATTCTCGGTTGTCAGCTTGACTATATTTGGAACTAAGTAAAACCCAAGTGTCCAGGTATACCTGTGAGAGATTTTCACTTGAATGAATCTTTTGAGGTGGGAAGACCTACCCTAAATCTGAGTCTTTTGAGGTGGGGAGTTCCAGTTTAAATCTGGGCCACAGCTGCTGTATACAGCCTATAGTTTTTAAAAAATGGGGAAAAAGGATGCACTTGCTCTTTGCCTGCTTGCTCTCACTAGTTCTTCACTGGAATTAGAACCCCATTCTTCAGGATTCTTCTGGCATATACTGACGACCATCTGAGACTTCCAGCCTCTTAGACTGAACAACTACTGCATTATTGGATTTTCTATCAGGAGACAGCCATTGTTAAAATGTTTGGGCCATTACTTGTAAGCCACTCCAATAAAACACACATACACGCACAGACATGCACACATATACATATCTCATATATAAATATATTATATATATAATCTCATGTGTATATCTCATATTATATGTAAAGGTGAGAATTTTCACATACAATGTTATTATATATAATATACTCTTTTAGTTTTATTTCTTTAAAGAACCCTAATATAATAGATGAACACACTATAAATTTCGCTGGTCGTAATATATACAGAAACATACGTCTTGCAGTGCTGTAACAATGTGAGAGTTTCTAAATAGAAGTCTGTGAAGGATATGGGGAAGGTAGGTGTAAATTTGCAAATTCCTCTATGGTCACAAGATAAGGCAAAACGTTATTTTAATTACAATTTCAGCAAAATAATTAGACATATCATACACATATATGCATGTACGTTTCCTTATTATGAATGTTCTTTAATTCATCCGTGATTACTTATCAAGTCTCCTAAGCCCCTCTGTCTGGTTGCTGATAGCAAAAGACAGACTCAAATCTCAAGAACAAAATGCTACTACTTTGGCAAAGCCTGAATACAAAAGAATGAGGCTTGCAGACACCTGCCTGGGGTATGATTTGCAGTGACATATTTACCCATTAGCTAGAAGACTACAGGGACTTTCCTCAGCTTCAGGGAAACATCTAAACCTTTCTCTCTGTCAAACGAGCTCACGTACTGATGAAGACAGAGACGCCTTATGCTCTTAAGCAGTTTTGGAAACTGAAAATTTTAAGTCAGAGAAATTCCATGAGTTTTGTCTTTGGTGTAGTTGTGGTTCACTGAGACATCAAAACTTTTTTTTTTTTTTTTTTTTTTTTTTTTTTGAGACAAGTTTCTCTATGTAGCCCTGGCTGTCCTGGAACTCACTCTGTAGACCAGGCTGGCCTGGAACCCAGAAATCCACCGGAAATCCCTCTGCCTCCCGAATGCCGGGATTAAAAGTGTGCACCACCACTACCCGGCTGACATTTGTCATTTAAAGTGACACGGAAAATACATTTTTGCCTAACTTTAATAAAGATAGGCAGTATTGGTTTTTTGTGAGTAATTTAAAATTTGTCAGACATGAAAAAAATCATTTTACAGTGTGAACAAACTTTATTCACAAAATTAAGGACGATGTCAAATCAGTGTATTAGATCTAATACTTCGTAATGATCTTGTAGACAATTATAAAAGAAAAATTTGGAACTTGTGTCCAGTTTAGAAAATGGTTACAGATGATTTTAGGGCAGTGGAGGTAACCAGTAACAAATGAAACATTAACTTCATTAAATAACCTACAGGATTGCTATCAGCGTGGGCCAGTATATCCTACTCATCAATCTACCATATAAAACATTCAGATTCCATAAATCATTGTAAACCTTCACTGGCATCTGTTGGCTCGCACACATTGTGAGCATGAAATTAATTTGGCACATGCCTATAGATAAAATTTAGGCACTTGCAAACATTATCTAGTTACATTCTATGCTTCTAGGAAATGAACCACTGGCTGCTTTTCAATTGCTTATGAAGCGAAACTTGTATTAGACATGATGTTCTAAAAACCTGAGCAAAACCAAGCTCATTTCTTCCTCATCTCCCTCCAAACTACGAGTGTGACATGAAGAACTGTCATGTAGGCTTAGAATGAATGCTTGCTTGTGTCTTTTTGGCAAAATTTCAGGTAAGCTGCTAACAAAACCCAGCTTTTGAATAGCTTACTCATGAGAATTCAAAAGTCCACTATATATTAGCATATCTTTCTAATGCATGAACAGACTACACAGTTATTATAAGACACCCCTTTAAGTATAGCAAAGAAGTCTGTAGAAATGTCCATCATGAAGGTCTCTCTAATGTCTCAATTGTTTGCCACTATGTATTCATTTTTCTGGAAAACACATATCTGCGATATAGTTACATATGGAAGACCCAAGGTATCTGCCCTTGTATAAAACAGTGATCACAGTACAGTATATATACATGTATTAAAATCAGCTATGGTATATGCAAATCATTTTTCCAGCATTAATTGAGAATCTTGCAATCATTTTATCTTGTAGAAAAATATTATTGGACTCTAAGAGAGTAAGGATGTATTATATAATCAGTATTTGAACTCAGTATTTTCTATATAAACATTAACTGTCCTCAAATTGAGTGCACATATGCACTTATACATACACACAAGCACACATATACATGTATATGTATATTTACAAGATTGTGGGCTCTCTTCAAAATCATCATATTAATTTTTCCATTTTGTTCACCACATACTAACCACATGTATTGTTTGAAAATTGTTTACTTACCTTATCAAAGCTTTTTAAAATACAGAACAATGATCATTATTGAAAGGAAGTAAAATTGGCAATTTTATGCCATATACATAGCTCAATTCATCTCCAATTTATTCCCTTATATATAAAGGTCAAAAGGATTCACTGTATATCAAATAAAAATAGTATACATGAAAACAGTACAAAAATTCCAGACAGCTATAAATAAAAAGTCAAAATAATTATGTCTGCCTGTTATTGATGGCATAAAAATGTGACAAAAACAATAATTCTTGCTTTGACATGTTGACTTTGAGTATAAAAGTAACATTTTAATTTGTTTTGAATGCCCATTGCACACATTTTTGACCAAACATTATAAGAGTCTAAGGCTTTTTTCCTAACAGAGACTGTAGAGTGATTCTATTATCCAGAAAGAAAAAGGAGATAATGGGACATAGTTCAAACCTTTCAAAGTCCTGAAGAGGATGGGATCAGAGAGGGGCCCCACACCCTTCGCATTCCGTGCTTGAATTCGGAAGTAATACATAGTGTCAAGGCTGAGATCCATGATCTGATGAGTCAGCCGGTCACCGCTGATAGTTTCCATAATCCAATCATCGATTGGTATATTCTTGTCCAAGGTATAAAACAAGATGTAAGCTGTATAAATAGACAAATGAGATTGTGTTTGGAATACAGAATGCATGTTGTAGTTCCCCTTTCAAACATGCACAATTCTTAACTATAATTTGTAATCATTAATATGTGTCCAAAATCTATAAACTACAACATTCAGTTTTGCTAGCAATGGCTTATTTTAATATTGCAAAATTTAGATAATAATTGTTTCAGTGCACAAAATCAGAATGTGGAGGAGGTTATTAGGAAAAAAATGTCTGTCATATTTAACAACGACTGCTTTTGCTACCGATAAATCCAGTTTATTTTCTCTAATATATTAATATTATGAAAAATGTAAACCGGAGATAACATATCTGTATAAATATTCATGGCGGTCCAATAAAGAAAAAAAAGTAATATTTATTTTAGTCATGCTTAAATAATAAAGACACATTGGAAAATATAAAGTGCTGCACATATTTAGAATATTGTACACCTGAACAGTCATATTTTATTATTACTGCAGTGGCCTTGAGAAGTTAGAAGGGCCTGAAGCCAGTCACAGGAGGGCTGGGGTGAGATTCTCTACACTGTGCCTTCTAGCACTGTTTCTTCTGTTCTACCTTAGACAGGCAAATTCATGTCACTAACTAAAGGTGGCATAGTTGTACGTCAAATATTAGTACCTATCATTGGAAGGCTTTATTTCTATGCTTAGGGAGTATGTTGTTATAACACAAGCAGTACAGTAACTTACAGTTGTACGGTAGTTTACATATATACCCCGAACCAGTTCGCCCTATGTAAAATGTATTGCTGAACATTAGTCTTATTGAACTTAGGTGATATATCTTATTTAAAAGCATCAATGATTTTCATAGTTTTAGGTATCACTTACTTTTTTTCTTAAAGATTTTATTTTTTTTTCTCAACTAAATTTATTATGTTTTTATTAGGATAAGTGACTGCAGGAGTTGGTGAGGTTGTTTTTTCATACTTTATTTACCTTTCAAATGTTTCCCCCTTTCCAGATCTCCCCTTTAGAACCTCCCTATTCCCTCCTCCTTCCCCCTGCCTCTATGGGGGTATTCCCCCACCCACCCACCCACTCTCATCTTCCCTGCTTGGCATTCTCCTATACTAGGGGATCTAACACCCTCAGGCCCAATGACCTCTGCTCTCCTTGATACCTAACAAGACCCTCCTCTGCTGCATATGTGGCCAGCACCATGGGTCCCTCCATGTGTATTCTTTGGTTGGTGATACAGTCTCCGGGAGCATTGAGAGGTCAGGCCAGTTGCCACTGTTGCTCCCTCCCTGGGGCTGCCAACTCCCTCAGCTCCTTCAGTCCCTTCTCCAACTCCTCCATCTGGGACCTCACATTCAGCCCTACGGTTGCTGTGAAGTGACTCTTGGGTATTCCAAACTGATTTTATTTATTTAATTAATATGAGTACAATGTAGCTGTCGTTAGACACACCAGAAGAGGGCATCGGATCCCATTACAGATGGTTGTGTGCCACCATGTGGTTGCTGGGATTTGAACTCAGGACCTTTGGAGGAGCAGTTAGTGCTTTTAACCGCTGAACCATCTCTCCAGCCCATGTATCACTTTCATAAAGTGCTCTGCTTCTCTTTGAAATGCTTTCAAGTCTCCCTTCCCCCTTCTGAACTGTTGTGTATCTGCCAAGCTTAATTCAGAGTTCTCAGATTGAGTTCCATCTCTCCTCAGAAGTGTCCAAACAACACATATGTGGAGAGGGAAGGGGCGGGGGAGGGGGAGGGGAGGGGAGGGGG
>JADRCH010000015.1:4597446-4624377 GCA_019843965.1 Rhynchomys soricoides | reverse complement strand
GGGGGGAGAGAGGGAGAGGGAGAGGGAGAGGCAGAGGCAGAGGCAGGACTAGGGCACGTGTACTTGGACAAAAGCATCTAGGAGAAGTTGGAAAAGGTGAAAGAATATGATGGATGTATTGTGTGAAAAGCTGAACTTTTAAATAAAAGAAAAAATATAAGGAAAAGAGAAACAAAAACTAAAAAATATTTTTGGCTCATTCTATTATATTTATCTTTAAACTTATTAATTGTATGTGAGTGCCAGTTTATGCATGTGCAAATATGCATGCACTATAATGCATCTGTATAGGTCAAAATCATTTGCATAACATAACAACATAACATAATGCAACATAACATAACGTTAATAGGGACCAATGTGTGGAAGTGTAGTACACAGGAACATGGTGCTTATTGCTCTGCTTTCATATAATTTACAATTACTTTTACTTTTAAAAAATTTAAACTTAAATGACCGTGTGAGTGTGCATGCGTGAGTAAGGTTTTGTTTGATATTTTCTTGTTTTGTTTGTTTGTTTGTTTTGTTGGGTTTTTTTTTTTTTTTTTTTCGAGACAGGGTTTCTCTGTGTAGCCCTGGCTGTCCTGGAACTCACTCTGTAGACCAGGCTGGCCTCGAACACAGAAATCCGCCTGCCTCTGCCTCCAAGTGCTAGGATTAAAGGCGTGCCCCACCACTGCCCGGCGTTTGATATTTTCTTGCATGTATATAATACATCAGGGTATTATATTCACAATCTTTACCCTTCTTTGTCTCTTTTCTCTTCCTGATAGTTCCTCAAGGCTTCTTATCTTCTCTTCTTACTGAATTGAATACAGTAGATAACAATTTTGCTTTAATAAATAAATCATCTTTTTAGATCTCTGATACTTCAACTGTGTGTGTGTGTGTGTGTGTGTGTGTGTGTGTGTAAAACAGACAAAGGAAACTCAGCTAATGTGATCACATGGGGAAGATGGACCCCAGTATATAGATACCTCCATGTCCATCTCTAGGACCTGACATGAGTGAAAGGTCTAAAGAGAAGAGGAAATTTCTTAATATGGGCTAGAATTCTAACTTTTACATGGGAAAAGCAACAATCAGGCTTTGTTTTTCAGAGTTGAAAACACATTCTGGTGTTTACTTTGACCAGTTGAAAATTTATTTGAGTTAAGAGTAAGGAGCATAATAGTTGAAAATTATTTCATTTTTCACTACACATAGTTTCTACCATACCTTGTTTTTATTTAGAAAATTTCTACTTTTTTTTTCTTAACATATTATCTATTTTTACTTATGTCTATAAAAAACTGTTTATAATGAAATAAAATATAAATAAATCAAAAGCTACTAAAGTACTGAAATGGAATTAATGAAAGTAGAACAGAACACCAAGAAATAAGACTAAAAATATTAATTGAAATGTACCAGCCTGAGTTTTCAAAGGCCTGGCACACTGACAAGTGAACACATATGCTCTGAGTGGAGGGATTTTATGTTTATGTTTTGCCTCATATTTATCAGCTCATATGAAAATTCTGTTTGCTATTACACTAAGAGCAATTTCCTAAACAAAACAAAACAAAAAAATTTCAAACACATTTATAGACATCACATTATCTTTTCATTCTGAAAAAAATCGCAGCATAGAGTATAAACTGAGTTTGCCAACTGACACTGCATGTTCCTGGTTTATCTGCATCAAAGAAGGACTCAGTCACTGTTGTGTATAGTACTGCCATATGTCTCTTGTATGTACATGTAGACGACAGGAGAGAGTCTTTTAAATTGCCAACCCAATGGTTCTACTACATGGAGATATATTGTGCACATTTTGAGTTGTATACTATTTTTTTGTGATAAGTTAATTCTATGGAAATAGCTATTAAAAACCTAAATTAATCTACACTGAATAGAGAAGGCAAACTGTCTAATAGAAGTCCATTATGTTTTTTTTTTTAAATACTAAATTAACATCATAGGCTTCTAATGGATGCTTTAATTATGCATTTTTGTTACCAGCAATATTTGATAAAATAAAATCTTTCACTGTGAAATATACATTATGCTCAATTTCTGTCAGTCAATATTAGTCATTTTCTGAACCTTATTATTAAAGAATGAAGCTAAAAGCTAAACGAGAAGTTAAAAATCCCAAGACAAACTTCCTTCATGTGTTGCACAAAAATAAAAGACGGTTAGAAATCTTTTATATTCTATAATTGTCAACCAACCCAAGTCCTTTTAGCCATTTGTACATACACAGACACTCCATAGTCAGTTGTTTTAATGGTCCATATGATTAAACACAAAATGCCTGTCCTATTTGAAATGTACATCCTTCACACAGAAACTGAATGTGAATATACATATGTGTGTACCTGTATGAACCCTTTAGAAAACTACTCCCTCAATGGGGAACAAGAAGAGCCAGTCAGAGGAAATGAGAATATGAACCAAGATGCTGAGATAGACACACCACGCAGAGGCAAGAGTAGCTGTGAAGTAATCAACTGTAAGCAACAAAGGTCAAGATAGGGCAAGGTTGGGAGAGAAAGCTCTATGCTTACCAGTGATTTTCCCATTGGCTTCCAAGGGAGGCTGCCAGCTCACAATGACAGCACGAGGCTTCCCCTCTCGAGTAATGACTGTCAAATCCTTGGGAGCAGAAGTTGGGGCTGTGAGATGAGACAGAGACAGGGTATTGTCATTGGTTGTGGAAAGCAAAGGACATTGGTGAGCACTTTGTCCTGATGCTAACAGTCAGGATCTATCACTAAATAGATCATGTTTCTTTTGCCTTTTACAATTAGTCACAATTGGAATAATATAAGTCAAGGTGTAGAATTGATGGTTTACCATGGAAGTTGAATGTCTTCCAAAGGTGTCAGTATAGAGAGAAAACACTGGGCCTAAGAATGCAACAGGGGATTTTAAATGAGCTCACACTCATGTATGTATGTAGAAAAATGTATGCTTAGTGAACTGAAAAAGTACATGCCTTCCACTAAGGAGAGTATTGCAATTGTAGTTTATAATTGAAAAAAAGAAAAACCTACTGAATTCCATGAGAAAAAAAAAAAAAAAAAGAAAAGAAAAAAAAAAAAAAACAGACAAACATAAAACAGGTCAACTTCTCTTGTAGCTTAAATGACATGGTAAATATTTTCTAAGTGAGAACAGAAATTGAAAAAAAAAATAGAAAAAGCATGTACTGTTGGAGTGATTTTGCTTCAGTGTGGCATAAAATAAGATAGCAAGAAACCCTGCCCACTTCAGATCTATTTCTTTTAAACATTGTCTATAGTAAAATGTAAATCTACTTTAAAGTAGGACCAAATGTGCCCAGCCAATACAACATCTGGATTTCTGCTGCTCTGTTATAACCCCCTTGAAGACAGTTTTTCTTCTAAGTAGCAAGCAATGCTCCAAGTCAATTATCAGTCTCCCTTTTATCATTAGTTTGACACAAGCAGATTCGGAGATATCTTCTCTCTCTCTTTCTGCAAGAAATTTCTGGTTTCCAGTGAATAAGGGCGGTAGAACTTGATCTCTACTTGAATTCATTTTCATTCTATCCTCCTTGGTTTTCCTAAATGTTATGTAGGTTAGGCACATCACTCTATTACCTATACAGCACTACCAGAATATCTTCCTATGTATTTATACCTATGAACCAAATAGGAAAGATACAAATCATTCCTATCTGCCATATTTCTTTCCTCAAAGGCCACTGAAACTCTAATCCAAAGTTAAGCTAATTTTGATATGTTGACAATCTTCAAAGAAACATGGGAAAGACAGTGGACCAAAAACGGAGAAGAGAATAAGAAGGAGGAAAAGGTGAGGGATGAATTGGTGGAGAAGAAAACACATGTCAAGAGTCATTATTGGAAGAACAGCATAGACTTATAGCAAAATATTAGAGGTAATGGCATCTTACAAAAGGATTATTTTCTTAAACATTTCACTCGTGATATTTTATATTCCATGAATAGAAAAATTAGATATAGTCAGAATTTGGTTTAGATATTATACAAAGCATATAAGAGAAATTATAAATTATAAAGGAAATTAAGGGATATTAACTAGTCAGAATACTCTCTCCTGACTTAAAATTCAAATTAATATTTATTTAGGAAATAAACAAGGGGTAATGATAAAGTTTTTTCACCAGTCAGCTATGGTATTTTAAAAAGGTAAAAACACCACCATCACCACCACCAACACAATTCTTCAATTTGTCCTGTAATACATAGTAATGTACTGAGAAGGTGGTTACTCAAACTACCAACCTTTTAAGTCATCTGTTTCGAGTGTGTACATGTCTTTATCCTAGCTGTGTGTATGATGAATAGAAATGTTGGTAATAGAGTTAGTGGTTCAAGTATTTACACTTTCTCTATGAACTACACATTTCCCCCAAATACATGGGAAAATGGGTTTAAAGTCTCCTAAGTCTACACTAGTACCTAATGGTTCCTCAGGCTATGATTAGGAATTTCTTTATTTGTCAAACTTCCCCTTATTTTTCCAGAATAAATTTGTACGTTGTGCTTTCTTCTATAATTTCAATATATCCCAAAATTGGTGATTGCATTTCTTATGTTACTTCATTATTCCTCTCTATATTTCTCTTTTTAAAATGATTTTAATTATTCCTCTATCTTTTATACCGAGTACTTATGGCAGGGACTAGAAGTTACAAATGAACTTGTTATTCATACTTTGCCTTACAAGAAAAACAAATCCCTCTCTTATCTTTGGCTATCAAATATATGTCGATTTTAGTTTTTACATTCTGTGTATGGACAGATGTAGAAGATTATAGACATGGAAATTACACCAGGCTTTTATTATTGGGATTGCCAATGTTCTTCTGTTCCTCTTCCTTTCCAAGAAATGTATGGAATTTTTCTTTGGAGAAAAATACTGGGCCACATGGGCATCACAGTTATACAAATTTATAACTTAGGATTTTTGAAACATCTTTCCTTTACCTTTTTTTGCCACCTATCTTAGGACATAACTATAAGTTATGAACAGTTGAATATTAATTGACACAAAAATGAAGGAAGACATGGTGTTTCAAAATGCTAGGTTATAACATCCTGAAGGCAGCTATAATTGTTTATAGCTGTGGTGGGTTCCTTTTTGGCACCATTGCTGTTATTTTTATTTTAATTAAGCAAATCAAAATAGAAGATTGTTCATTTGGAAAGAATGAAACATTTCAATTTAAAAATTTCCCAGTCACCTTTATGTTTACTATGAGCCAGTTCAGCTTGTAGCATTGAAGTCATAGATTCTATATCTGATTTCAGAATTAAAGCAAACCCTCGAGTTATTACATTTGCCTTATTTCTTCCTCACTGTTATAGAATCTTCAGACACTTGTGAATTACTTCTTTCTTCCCATCATCACCCAGGGATCTCCTCCACATGCTATTTACACCTTTGTTCAGATCATTATCTGAGTTGACAATCAGTGTTTCTACTAACCACAGGTCTCAAACTTATTATCTTTTTTGTCTGTACTGGGATCACCATTTGTGTCTCTATTGGGCTAGGTAGTTGATTAGAAATGTTCAGGGTGCATTTTACAAGCAAGTTGTTAGTAGGCATTTTATGTTTATGAATGGCAAAATGGATGAATTTGTTTGCTTTCAGGTGAAATGACTATTCTTTCAGTCAAGTCTTATCAGGTGTTGCTTTTTCTTTTCTTTCTGTTTTTTTATAATATTTTCTAGTTTATATTTGATTCCATCAATCTCCTTTGGAGTAAAATGAAGGAGGAGGTGATATTTTATGGTCATGGTTGTATGCAACTCACTTGGCTGGTCGTAACTTTTTTAGAAAATGCAGACTTTGGCATTCTAGTCTGAATTACTAGAGAAAGGCTTAATAATAAATAAATTGAAAGAAATGTTAAAATGAGACTATCTAGAAAGATTTTAATAGACAGAAGTACCTACAAAATAAATGACTCCAAAAATTAAGGTAATAATTGTAATAACATTAATGTTTCAACACCAAGGGACAAATTCTATCGGTAAAACAGAAATTTTATTCAGTTGACAACTTTATTGGCATAATTTTAAAATTTGAAAATGTTTAGTGTATGTCACACACAAGCATAATATCAATATGAAATCAATTAAAAATAGTTACTCTTAAGGCTGGAGAGGTAACTAAGTGGCCAGGAGTGCATACTTTTGAGCTCTCTCAACGTACATAAAGATTCTCCATTATGTTATACTGTTTCCAAAGTATGACTAAGGCCTCCTGAATATTATTGTAGCTGCTGTAGTAAGAGTAAATATCCAGGAGTCCAAAACTGTAATGTTTTATTTTGTCTCAAATTACCCGGTACCCATAAGGACAGTAGCTCAAAGCCACCCTTGTCTCAGATAGCATTCAGTAACTAGCTAGATTCTTGCCCATTACTTAAACCCAGTGAAGAAAATTCATATTCAGCTACCACAAGTTCTAAAGAACTCATTCTGAAAAATCACGGATCAATCATGCTACCAGACTGTATAATCTATTGGAAACTTCTCTTTTCTATAGGACTAGAAGAATACTATGAGATACAGAAGGGTTGTGAATTGTACATGACACACTATTTCTCAAAGGACAAGGTACAGTTTCGAAACCACACTAATTCTATCTTTCGATTTCCACAGAATTAGAGAACACTGATACCTAGGCTAAGCATGGGCCTTGGAGGACTCTTTACATACCAGCTTCGTAGGTGGTGGCATGTGCAGTCATGCTCCATGTGCTTGACCTTCTGTTCTTGGTCACCATGACTGAGAACTCATACATTGTGTTTGGCTTGAGTCCAGTGGCTGTGTAACTGAGGGATGTTGTGTCTTCTGACTATACAAACCAGAAACAAGCAAAGAATTAAAAACAATATGAAATCTGTGAACTCAATAAACCAAGCCATGTAAAACAAGTGGCAAATAAATCAGACAAAAGTAGATCCACTTCAAAATAGCAGAAGTGCTAGCCTACTTAATATATACTGGTGGGCTGTGCTTCTGAGACTTCACTGATAAAAATTCAAGCTGTGCAGTGTTCCAAGGAGAAGGTAGTTAGGTAAGTTCTACTTAGCCCGGCCATAACTGAGACAGAGGACGAAATCTGCTTTCAACTTCATTTAAGACTTTTCTAGTGGGACTTGAAGTAAATTCATGTCTTCAGCATTGAAATAGTTCAGTTATTTTTGTTTTTTGTTGTTTTTTTTTTTTAGGTTTGCATTTCATATTCTCTATTGATTACCATCATTTACCACTGTAAACAATTATTTATTAGCATTTTAGTAACGATGATGTTTAAATAAAAGACTTAGTTTCAAGTTTTAGTGCTTCCAAACATATATTGATCTCTTAAAGAAAAGCAGAATAAGAGTGTTTCTATGTTACATGATAATCTTCCTGTTTGGGTACACATAAGAGAACATGTATGGAAAAAGGAGCAATTGATCAGAAAAGAAAAGCGCATTGGATGAATATTAAAGGACATAACTATATTGTATAATGTTGTATTTGACTTTTGAATACATTCTTTTCATTATAAATAAGCTTATTTACAATAGTATAAAATAAGTGAATTGTGTCTTTCTTGCTTACTCAAGAACAAAAATAATAAAAAAGGGGAAAAGCATGCTAGTCTCACAGGCAAAAGCTTATTTTCTACATGATGTGACACATTTTAAAGTATGTAAATCTTTTAGAAACATCTACTGGGTAGATGGCTGGGTGGTAGTTATAGCTTTGTCTTTTCCCAAGGTAACTACTTCCTATGACTTCTATATTTAAAATTGTGTTGGTGAATCTCCTTCTTTTACAGTAGTATGGCAAAAATATTAATTTGTACATCTATCATAGGTGAGGCCATAGCTCTGAAAATCCTATATATTTTTATATCAAGTAAAAATTAAAGAAACTAGTAACATTATGGCAATGTACCCATTTATCAAATTAAATTGTAGATCTCAGAATCATTTATCAGAATGTTTTCTCTATATATTAATAGAAAGCTTTTGGTATGACCAATTCTTCAACCTAAAAATACATTGGAAAATCGTATCTATTTGCATTTGTAGATACAGAATACATGGGTAATACTCTCTGAGCTTCCAGTTCCTCAAGTTTAAGTTGGTGTTAACATGACAGACATTATTTTATCATTTAGTGTGTGAAATAAGTGAAGTAAAACATAGTGCCTGGCACAGAACAAGCGTTAATCAATGTTACCTACAATACATTATGCCTTGTTTCATGTCAACTTTCATTATATTAGTTATGTTAAATTCCAGAATGAGTTCTATCTTAGGGAAAAGACCAAGTCTTGCACAACTGTCTGTATCCTATTATATCCACAATGCATCTGATAAGCACTAGGTTACTGTCAATAATTATATTTTGAGTGGATTTCACGTAAAATAGAATGTGATTAAATAGTTGTAGAAAATGAAAAGAAGTTCATATTTTTTGTAGAAAAATCAATATACTGATTTGAGCAATCAGAATATTAGTGTCTAATTACTGGCTAATTTGAGAAAAATGAGACACAGTGATATGACAAAATATAGCAAAATCACCTCTTGAATCCATATAATTTGACTGCAGAAGTGCCCTTTGTTCTATAATGAATATGTCTTGCTTATCTTATAAAGCTATTACATAATGAAAGATGACATTTAGATATGAACATGTTTTAAAAAGCATAAAGTGAAAACCAAGTCATCTATTATCAATAACTATAAAATTTATTACACATCTTTCTCATAGACGTTATCCTCTTTCCTTTTCCTTGCTCCTCTTCTTCTCAACTCTTTTCTAGAAACTTCTTCATCACAGTGTGTAGATGTAGAAGTATGTGTGTGTGCATGCTTGTGCTTTTGTGTGCACGCATGTGTGTGTGTATACATGTATGTGCATGCATATGTGTACATATGTGTACTTGTATAAGTGAAGATTATTATTAATAGTAAATTAAAAAGTGCCTTTAGTCATTTAAGTTGATGGGAGAAGGCCTAGTTAAAATATTTTGCTTGGTTTACAAATTCTTTGTGATTCCATGTCTACTCTACTAACTATTTAACTCAAATTATTTGCCTCAAGAAATCTTGGCATTCAAATGATTCTGAAAAAATAAATGCTATTTCACATTCTGGCAAAGTCCCCATGGTCATTCAGTACAATGACTATATCTCCAATGTAGAGTAATTACGAATATAACCATCTGAAAGAGGGAAACATAGTCTTTTATAAAATAAGCTTAAGCCTGAGCCATCTATATGTAGAGATACTTTTGAATACTCTCATATGCTGTCTTCTTTTGTTTTCCTGACAATGTTGTCTTTCTTTATGGTTTTGCTGAGTATAACATCTAATAATATAAGGAGATGGATTACATATAGTGTATCTCTTATCAATGATACTGGATTTGCCTGGGAAGTTTTTCCCAATACCTGGTCTATCAGGGCAGCAATATCAAATGAAACCATATTTTGTTGTCATTGATATTGTTTCAACTACAAATTGATTCACCCTAAACCACAATGTTTTGACCACTTAAATGATGAAAGACACTAAAGCAGATCCAGCATGACTGTGCTTAGACAGAGGAAGACTTATGAAAACATTTTGCTTTTGCTCTATCTCCAGATTTGGGGGCAGAAGAATCTCAGAAGACAGAGGTATCTCCCAAGTCCCCACTTTCTTGAGGCCAGATTAAAGGATATGGCAGTGCAGTGGGAAGAAGGGATCTAAATTCTCCTTAACAGCCATTCCTGGGAAGTGGCAAGCACAGAGATAAAAGTATGAGGAAACAGGAAGGGACAGGTTAAGCTAGCCAATCCCTTAATTTTAGGGTATCATTTACATTCTTTATCTTTTTCTTAGCTTTCGAGAAATTCTCATGCTGTATCATAGGATGGCCTTAAAGTCTTGCCAGTTCTCCTGTTCTTAGTATCCAGAGTCTTGAAATTATTGCGTTCACCTTTCATTTCCCTCTCCTGTTATCTTCTTCTAAACTATTAGCTCTCAGCTGTGTCAACTGATCTGACTCGTTTACGGATTCTTTCAAGCATGCATCTATTGAGATGTGTGCATTAAGCATTCTTAGTTATACATGTTAAGTAAGCAGAATTAAAGCTTTATTTCAGAATAAATGGTCTAGAACTGTTATAGATACAGACAGGTGCTGGCTGATCTCTCTTAGTTTTTTTTATACTGTCTACCACTTAGACATTTTAGCCTAGTCTCAGGTTTAGAAACTTACACAGCTGCCTTTGTAAGTAACACTTTGTTAGAATCACTGAGCTTGGACAGGAGATATGGAAAGGTGAAATGACAGTGTCCCTTGTATCACCAAGGATCTCTGGGAGGAGTGTGAAATGATTTGGAAATGAGTATATGAACAGGAAGCTGGTATAACACTGGTTCATTTAAGAGATTTTCTTAACAACATGAGGGTGGCTTCTAAGCTCAATACGGAAATCAATGTTAATGGCTTACAATACATTTTTAAGGTGTTATAAAATATTTTCACATCATTTATTCTCTGCTAAACTCTCAGTGAGTAGGAGTCTATGATATTAATGGACAACAATTTATATTCTAAATTAAAAGAATCATATCAGAAATATACTCAGGTGACAGGTTTGGATTGGAGTCTTGCTATTTCTAAAGGAAAATGGTATTCTTTTACATAGAAGCAAATGTCCGGTGCAAACAGCATATGGTGGAATTCAAAGATCATTTTTGCAGCTCCTGATATTTTTCTACCTTGCCTCTTCTTGATTTCCAAATGCATAATTATTTTAATGAAATGTAGACTTTGAACTATTAAAATGCCTTTTTGTAGTATATAAAAGTCACTGTAGGAAAATGACTTATGACAGACCAGGAAACATTGAACACAACTCATCAAACATATAAAAGTTAATTTTAAATTTCTTGCACTCTATCCGACCTTCACCTTGTACTTGGCACTGGCAGAAAAGCTGGTCCTCCACCGAACAGTGTAAAGTCGCACATCAGATGTTTTCTGGTTCTTCGGGACAGAGTTGTCTGCCCAGCTGACCCTCACAGCCTCATGGGTAAGAGCCACAGCCTGTACACCTACTGGTGGGAGCATGGGGGTGGAGACATCTGGGCCCGAGGTGGGGAAATCATCAAGCAAAGGATAATAATCAACGGGGTCAGTGGGATCTGGGTTAAAAACCCACCAAATGAAACAAACAAATAAATGTGTAAACAAAGAGTTAAAATAAATATCAGTGGCAACACATCACAATGAGTTAAATGCATGGCGATAACAATGGAAGGGAACATGAGAAGAACAGAAAAAATGCAATTAATTAAATCATAAAATATAACAAGAACAGTATTGCTATGTTATAAAATAATAGCAATCCTTATTTTTATATCTAATTAAAATATATAACTTTGAATCCATCTTGTTGGAATATTACACATTGGCTTTTAAAAGGTATTGTGGACTAATTTATCATGTTCATGATTTATCAATGATTTTTAAATAATAGCAAAAAATGATATTTCTGGCTATTTTTTCCTGAAATAGAAGTAAATGCTATTAGATACATTAATTTTCTTCTTTATCTCTTACTTTATTGGTTTTTTTTACTGCTTTTACTATTGTCTATATTATATCTGTATAGATTTTGTTCGGTTAACATACAAACTATAATAAAAGATCCTTGAACTATGTCAGTCTTTCTATCAATGCACATATCCAGAGTGAACCGATTCACACAGTCAGGTGGATCATTTTATATTTGATGTACTATAATCTGGTGTGAGATGGCAACTGTCAAGCAGGTTTTCTTAGACTGTAATCTTTAATCGTGGATGTGCTCATTCTCCTGTATTCTCACACATGGATTAGTATCATCTTTAGTTCTGTCAGGCATTCCTATATTACATTGCTGATTCTAAAACTGCAAGTTCAGTAGAAAAGAATGCACACCACTGGGTAGGAGGATAAATTAACTCCCTTCAGAATGATGAGATTTCCATTGAGGGATGCACACAGTCTGGTCAATAACATGATTGGAATCTGACGAATGTGGTGTGATCTTACAAAATTCTCCAAAAACCCTTACACTTCTGCTATGCTACGACAAGCAAAATCAGAAACATATTTTGTGCCAATGGCAATCATTCCATTTTGAGATGTTCAAATTCATAGATAGCAGATATAAAGCTGACCTTTCTATCACACAGTAAGGAATCACATTAACAAGAATTTAAGACTGGCAGCGCCAAGCTAAGCCTGGACATTTGTGTCATTTAAAGGAATGAGATCAGATAAAATGTAGAAAAATGTCCAGAGAAGCTTACACGATTTATTTTTTTCATGAACTTATTTTTAAATAGCAAAGTTAAAAGCTGGGTGGTTGTTGGCTACTCTGTTGATTATTTCCTCTGTCCTTTGATTTTCAAATTCCCATGCTCCATGTATTTCCCATAAATTATTAAGCATGTTACTGGCCTGTGGTTTGGAGAAAATGTTTTAAAAACTGAAAAAAAAAAACAAAAAACAAAAACAGAACAAAAAGGGAGGAAAAGAGAGAGGGTAAAGGGAAAGGGAGAGGGATACAGGAAAGGAAAAGGGGAGGGAGACAGGAGGGGGAAGGAAGGGGAAAGGAGTGAGGTCTGGGATTAAAATTTAATGATAGGGCCCAGGATTTTGTTTTTCTTTTGATCTATAATTTCATTAAGAGCTCCTTTAAAGCCAAATGAATTTATGAAATGATAAAAGAGAGACTAGAAAACATGGCAGCCAACAAGACAGCCTCTACAAGGATTTGAATCATCCATATGGTTTGTGAAGCAGGAAAGGATGTGTTTGCCAAACTGAGGTAAGTGCATACCTACACATGCTACTCAAGCCTGACTTTTTAAGAAGAATTTTATGAATAAAGGAAGAATAGTTCAATGTCTGACTTATTTTTCACTTACCTACATCATGGGTAACACCTGTATTACTACTTTGCTGTGCTTACTTTGTGTAATAATGCTATGAAATCAACTGATCCTATGATAGGAAATTACAATAGCCCATTTATCTACTTCTGATTTTAGAAAACACAACTATTCATGGCTATTATTTATTGAGTATTTTAGAATCAATTACAAAATGAGTCTATTGTTATCAAAGCAATATTGTCTGTTGTGAATTATTTGTGGACCTAATGTGACCCATAAAATTTTGCCAATGGCTAAGTTTTGTTTTCTTTCTTAGGGAATATAACATATTTTCTTTATTTTCCTTGCCAACCCCTCTAGAACTATGCTGCATAATATAATAGCCATATATTCTGTGGATAATACCAACACAAATTAAACAATTTTTTAAGCATTTATTCATTTTTTATGGCAGACAATGTCAAACCTTTCCATGACCCTAAGAGCTTAGTCCCCACTATAAGGGAAAGAGCAGATATTATGGATCTACGGTAGAGCAGAGCATTCCAGGAGACAGCAAGCAACTCTGTAAATATATGTAAGTGTTCTTTTCTATTCTGGCCAAAAAGATTTTGAATAATTGGATGTAAGCATCTTTTTGGCTACTAAACTGTTCTTTAATGTTTCTTCCTTTGTTAGGAAGCCTTAGATGCTGCTGATTTCAGAAGTATGTGAAGAAGTACATGTGTATGTGAGCATACATGTGATATATATATATATATATATATATATATATATATTATATTATATTATATATATGTAAGCTTCCTTCTGTATAGCTTACCTAACATTTATCTAAACTCTGCTCCCTAATACTACTATGTTCTATTGAAGAACTGACTTTCATCCCTATACCTAGTAGCCTGTTTTGTGTGAATATATATAAATAAGCATGAAACATCAGTTCCTAACATATTTTGGTAGCCTCTTGAAATTTTAGTTATTATATTTGTTTGAAATTGACGTTAAAATCAGTAATAGGTTTCACCTGGATTACACTTTGTTTAAACCTTGCTACAATGGTTAAGAATACATTAATTCAAAGAATGTACTTCATTAACCTCTGATTATTCTCTCCACCTTTCCCTTCTCCAGGTGGAAAACAACTTGTTCATCCAAAAACAATAGATAAAGAGTTTGATGCAGAAGAGAGAGATTTCCTGTGTGGGGCCAAGGTGAAAGTGTCAGTAGCTTGAACTGATATTCCCAGTCTGAGAAAGGGCAACTGAGTTTGCCAAAGGCTACTGGCACAACATTTAGAATGCTCCAGGGCCTGGTGCTCTAATGCTTTTATTGTCTTTGATATATTTTGTGTATACTTTTTTGCTGGATTTTTTCCAAGACTCCTCATGGGAATACTTTGCAACAACTCAATGATAAAGAATGGTTTCTACATGACAATATGACACATTTATAAATACGAGATTCTCGCAGAATCTTGGCCTTTGCTTCTGTTGGTTTGCTCTTTATTCTCCATGCAATGTGGAAGCATAAAACTAATTCCACTTCCAGATAAAGGTTTATTCTTTATTGTAAAATGTCTGCTTCAAACACCCCTTTACAGCCCATTACTATCTTTTCTTCAGTAAGAAATTTCCTGACATAATTTCCAACTTTGGTGTCACTTCATTTCTCAGCTCCATCAGAATCTGAATTATAACATGAATATAAAACCTGTGTTATGGATCATTGGTGTTTGAGAAAACACTGTGGCATGCCATATGCTAAGAATTAAAAACTGACAGCAATTGCCACAGGGAAAGATGTTAATACCACAGACGCTTCCTTCTGCACAGCTTACCTTCCGTTTATCTGAACTCTGCCTCTTACACTACAGTTATGTTCTATTGAAAAACTGACTTTCATTCCTATACCCAGCAGTCCATATTTGTAGGACTTCATTTTGTTACTAATAATGGAAAATCTGTGAAAGACTGGCTTTGGTGGACATTTATGGCAGCTGATTATAGCTCAATGTCACCTTGACAATAAGAAACTGCTTAGTTTTCTTATGTGGGTCAGGAAGGAGAGGAAATGCCTAAGGCCAACCAGGGAAAACACAGGTGTAGCCAGAGTACTCTACTATTTTCTAGGCAGCCTCCTTTTCGGACAGTCTGTGAGAACGGGAGAGTGAAAAATTTCTCAAGATACTCTGTGAACAGCACCAGTGAGCTTGAAAAGCAAATATAAATTTATGTAAATCTAGGAAGTAGAAAAAGAGGATCCCAGTATTTATTCTTCAGCCATTTATGATCCTCATCTGGAATTCATACTCTAGTAATCATTTGCTTTTTGATGTTGGGTATTAAATTAGGAGCTTGATCTCTTAAACACTTCATTCTAATTAAAGTGAAAATTTATGGCCAATCAAAGTATGAAGGATGTGGGTTTGTGGAAGGGGTATGCACAAAATATTAATTGAAGACATAAACTATTATTTTTTAATCTAGGTTTTAGACAAATGTTTGGGAACAATATTATTAGGAGCAAAATGGTGATGTAGTTATTATGGCTGTCCCATTTTCCACTTTTGAATAAACCCAGTATTATTGACAAGCAGCCATTTTCCATGACTTATGTTTCCATCTTATCAGTAAGTGCTCATGGTCTTCCATCATTTTGGTCTTGTTTGCTGCCAAACAAGTTAAACTCCTGTAACTATTCTTGATGCTATTGGTCTTTGAATCAGCCAGTCTCTTTTGCATCCACTTGGCAGGTTACCTATGGCCCAGTTCACAGTTTTTCTTTGTTATTTAGCCTAATCTAATCAACTCCAAGATGCCAGTGTATTCCTATCACTTATCCAAAGAATTGCATTAAGAGAAATGAATGCCCATTGGACATTTAGAGTCTTAGATCACATATCTTCCACTCAAATGGTCCTGTCAAATGACAAACTGGTTAGCAAAATGAAGAATTATGTCAAAGCACCAAATTATGAAGCTTCAAAGATGATTAGAAAGGCAAGAGCTGAATTCTATAAGTTCACATACTAATGTATAGAATGAACCCTTCTAATTCATTTGGAAACCAAATTATTAAAATATATTGTATGCATATGCATGCACATATTTTTGACAAGTTTATGTATTCATCTTTAATATTTTGTATTTTGTTTTATTTTTTAAAATTTGCTCCTTCTCACCATAATCCAAGTCCTGACTACCTTGTCACAAGAGGATTGATGCCAGGTGCATACCTGTTATGGAACGGGTGGTGGCACTTTCGTAGAGAGGAACACCTTCTCCGGCATTGTTGAAAGCTTTTAAGGAGATTACATAATGAGAACTCGACTCTAGAGCGAAACAGAAACAAGTTGGACATGTGAATTATTGAATTGAAATGCTCATGGTGAACATTTCATGAAAACAAATTTAATATAATCTTTTAAATAAATTGATGTTTGAAAATAAGTGTGTTGGATTCTGGGAATAACCAGCTCTAATGGAGACAGGCTTTCGATCTTCCTGAATCTTCATTTGAGCTTTAAATGAACAAGAAGGTGGGGAACTAAGAGCATTAGCCACTCTATACAGGGTGGGTGATGACTGATGTTTAGCCACAAACCCTAAAATCCAACTTTTTTTTTTTTTTTTTTGAGTTCCCAGCAGAATGCCTAAGGCCTGAAGTGTCAGCCATGTCTGTGTCAGTTAAACAAAAAATGGGTATCAGACTGGAAATAAGGATGATCCCAAGGAACTGTCAGGTACTGAGGAAGGCAGAGCATATTAAATTAGACACTTGGAACTGACCAGAGAGAGAGATCCACTGCAGGAAAGGACAAATTATAGTTAAATTATGTCAACTTGACACAACCTTAAGGCACCTGAGAAGAGGAATTTCAAGTGTAGAATTGGCCATGTCAAAGCGTCCTGTGATTGTCTGTGAGAGACTGCCTTTACTGATGTTTGACATGGGAGTAGCCACACTAGGGAGTAACAAGACCATGCTGGGAGGTAATAAAACCCAGGCAAGTGAAACTGGGTTGTATGAGAAAGATAGCTGAGCAAGAACCTGAGAACCAGCTAGCAAACAGCATTCGCTCATAATTTATGCTTCCGCTCACTACTTCAGTTTATACCCTGACTTTCCTCAATGATGGACGATGACCTGAAAGTATATATTGAAATAAACCTTCCCTCTAGATGCATTTGTTCATGGTATTCATCATACCATTGTGATAAAAATATAACCAGACTTGAGTAGGAACCAGAGTCCCTAGTTCACAGATATAGAGAGAGAAGTAAATATGGTAGAAATGAAGGGCAATTCAACGAACAAAATCAATGGGGAAAGTGGAAAACAAAATCAAGAGAACAAAATGTGGCAGAATAAAAATTGTGTGGAAGAAGGAATTCAATATGAATGTGAGTGAGTGCAGAACTCAAACTAAGTGGGTTCCTTAAAGACGGAAATCACACATGAACAGAATAAATACAAAAGAACACATGGCATTTTGTTTATTTAATTGATGAATGCAGATAAAAGAGATAAATGATTCATTGGGGCAAAATTAGATCATTATCAATTCTTATTATAAAAATAGCTTATGAAACAAAATTATAGTAATTTACATTTTTTTCTAGATGAGAATACATAGCTAAAGGATTGTTTAGTTAAAGTTTGTTATAAATACAGTGGATGAGAAGAGTCAAACTGCTATTCATTTCTATCCATTACATATCACTTTGTTAACCATCAGACCTATTAGAAAATGAGGTTTAGACATCCGAAATGACCAGAGCCAACTGTGACCAGGAAGCTAGCCTCTGAGTAATAAAGCCAGTGAAGTAAAACAAAGTGACAGGAGACATTTTATTTTGTAATGGCTTCGTGCTCTGACACTCTATTGATACAAGAGTCAATGGATCACTATAGTGGTCTATATGCAAGAAACAACTGAGTGATTTTTATGAAGTAAGTCCTTTTGTTGTTGTCTGTCTAAGGCAAGCGATAAATAAAGCAATGAGCAAATATGAGGGTTGCAATTTTACATCCACTGTGTCCTTGAAGGCAAGAATCTTGGTAGAGATGGAGGTCACATAGATTTAAAACAGAATGGTTAGAGACTCCTGTTCTGAAACTTGAATTACAAAAAAAGTTCAACCTTTTTTTTTTAATAAAAAAAAAAAGAAAGGTGTTTTTATCTGCCGTCAAGATCTACATACTTAAGAAGTTGAGAAGCACTGAATGATAATATGAAGCAACCCAGGTTGCTGTAATTGTATAAAACTATGTTGCCTACTGTAACTGGTAAGGGCTATGATAGAACTCGTGATCCCAAGTTTTGAGATGGAAATATGACAACTGAGTTTTAATCATCCTGACAATCTAGAAAGGAAGAAGCCAGCCAATGACAATGAAGATAACCTGTCAACAAATTCAGGAATTATTGTATAGAATATTCTGATGATCACAAAGGCAGCTAAAACCTAATGAGCTTCAGTATATCAAAACATGGAAATATATATGAATGCACTGATTTATAGATGTATTTTAAAGCATAAAAGTTGTTCAGTTCTGAAATGGCAGATAATCACATTACTATCTTGAAAACTGATAAGGAAATTAGCTTTCATCACACTGTTTCAAAATAATCATTGCTCTAGGTTGACCAAGAGCATGAGGATTCCTTAAAACATTCCTGGAAGAAAACCCAAATGAGCAAAATGGAATATTCCCATTCCACAGTCTCAATGAATCAATCTAGGCATTAAATATTCATCATTTACCAGATAAAACCAAGAGTAACCCCCATTCACTAAGTATCTCTCACAGAAGTTATTATTGACCTCTAAAGTGTTGCCACAGGGGTCTAGCCTCTAGCTGCCAGAGCACAGCAAACAGAGCAGAGAACCATGCTGAAGCCAGTTAAAAGCATACCTATAACTACATATGACAAGTTTGTATTTCTCTGCCAAAGTATTTATACAAATATGACGAGGCCTTACAATGAATGAGTTCATATTTAATGATTTTTGAAAATGTATTAGATCTTCATAAAGTTTGAATGTAATTCAAATGCATATGTTAAAGATGGTGACTTCAAAATAACAATGTTCCCAAAGCTATAATATAGCAAGAATAGTTATATAGGGCCATATCTCATGCGGCACTTTGACCTCCATGGAAAGAACTGCTTCTGCTTGAAAAGAAAACTGTGTGTGTGTGTGTGTGTGTGTGTGTGTGTCCGTGTGTTGTCAAAGTAGTTTACTTTTAAAGAAGTAATCAATAATTAAATGTCAAGTGCTCTTTGAAATTCAAGACTGGTTGTAAAATATAAACCTCTTTTATTATCATAGTAAGTTAATTCTGAAGGGAAAAAAAGAAATAGTATAAATTTAAGCAAGAAAATATGCAATGTGCTTTCTGAATGTCATCTGCGATTAGAGGACAGCAGTGTTCATGAAGGATCGGGTCACATGAGAAGGGTTTTCAGTAGATATTTACTCTGAAGTAGAGCTTGTGGAAGAAGATGATCTATAGGATTAGAGGGATCCTAGAAAGTCAAAATATTTACAGGAAACACATGGGGAATGCTGAAAATACACAAATAAGGTAGAAAACCACTTCTCTCCTATGCCAGAGAATACTATTAAGGCAGGGGATACTGGATTTAATTCCTTATCTCAGAGAGACAAATTCATCTATACATTGAAACACATTTATACTTGGTATTTACCTGATGCAATATGAAATGGCTTTTTTAGTTAAAATTTAATTTAACTCCACCTCATACACCTTTACATTTGCATTTATCTTGGTATTTATCAAGGGCATGAAAATGAGAGCAGGATTTTTATATTCACATGCACAGGATCTAGAGCTAGTTGTTTGCCTGAAATTGCTTTTGGATTTGTTTCCTTTTGTCTAATTAGGGTGAGCAAAGGAGAGTAAGCCAATCTCCGTTATTGCATGAAAGATCATAGCATAGAGAGATTCTTAGGAGCTGAGAATTAAACAATTCTTCAGTTTGAGAATGCCATTAGTCCAAAGAAAGGCAGTCAGCTTTGTGGAACTTTCTGGAATCCTAGACCATTGTGTGAAAACAGCAACCATTTAAATGTTTGTAAGGTATTTAAGTGAACTTCTACTGGCAAAAAAGATTCCCAGGAATCTAGCCCTACTATGCTCAGGAGACTGAGTGTAACTTTAAGTCCGTTAATATGAAGGTCCTGTTCACAAGCATTGCCCTGCCAAGAACTGGAAGGGACCGTGACTCCTTACGAAATAAGTCTACGAGGGCACTGGAGTCCCTCGGTATAAAAGACTCAGGTTTTCTTTTGGCTCTGGCTGGCAGTATAATCACTTGCTTCTATAAACATCATTGGCATTACAATCGGCCTCCTGAGATCCAGCTTCGGGGCTCTCTAGCCTACACATTATGCTTTTGTCTACATTCTGGACCTACTGAGGAGGCTTCCCCTCCTCTCCACTAGGCAATACTGAATGTGCCTGCACACGGAAGATAAACTTGTTAATCTTTTATTGGAAAACTTATGGGAAGAGAGGGATGTTTTAGTAATATTTTTTGTATGTGGATAGAGGGATATGGTTGGAATGATTCTTGAGCTCGAGATATTTTTAGAGTGTGCTAAGAACCGAGAATGTTCTCCCCCTAGAATTTGCAAGGAAATGTATTTTATCAGTGCACCGCTAGAGGGCAATGTGGAGCTATTTTCCTGCACATGCTCAGAGCTTTTAATGTTTAAAATCAGTAAAATACAAAAGAATTGCTAAGAATCACTGTCACTATGGAAGCATCAAATGAGTTAAACACATTTACTATTATCATAATGAATTCCAAATGAATTAATCATTAATTATGGTCAGACCCCATTGTTCAGGAATATGCTTAATGACAATTATGAAAATAAATTTATTTTTTTAGTATTTGAAGAAATGTTGCAGATACATAGGCCTGACAAATGTATCAATTGTCTCTGCAAATAAAGTGTGGCAGTTTTCTCATTTGAATTTAATGTGATTCAATCATGCAAGAGGGATTTGGATCTTGGTAGACTTCCCTGGGTGTTATATTTGGTTATGGATATTATGTGGGAGTTCACATATTTCACGTTATTGAACAGATCTTTTTTTTTAATATTTGGCTGGTCACCCTTTCTTTTACAAAAATTCGATTTGGAATTAAGGAAGCTGAAGAAATACTTAATGACTCTCAGCATGCACAAATAGATGACTCTGCCCATTATCGCTTGAGTGTCGTGAAAAGGGGGTGTTAAATGCACATTTATTGATCATGGGATTGTAAAGACAAGGAATTGGTTATCGGAAGTCTTGGTGTTCTTCCCAAGAGACACGGGAGACTCATTATTGTAAGAGCCTGTGTTAAATCTTCTCTGAAGGTTAGAGATGAATGTTGCTTTCTGGGACTCAGAATGAATCAAGAAAACCTTCAGGGACAGACCAAGAAGCTGTGCTTGGTAGCAAAGCCACTGTGGTGAACTTCATCATTGTTAATTAATATTTCGTGGAAATGAAATGTCAATGGCCTGTGTCAGATTGACATCCCAGAGTCTTTTATTCTCTTTTTTTTTCTTTTTCTTTTTTTTTTGATACTTTATTTACATTTCAAATGTTCCTCCCTTTCCAGATCTCCCCTTTAGAACCTCCTTATTCCTTCCCCCTCCCCCTACTTCTATGGGGGTATTCCCCCACTCACTCACCCACTGTTATCTTCCTTCCTTAGCATTCTCCTATACTGGGACATCTAACACCCTCAGGCCCAAGGGTCTCTCCTCCTCCTGATGGCTAACAAGACCCTCCTCTGAGTCTTTTATTCATTAGAAATTATGTACTTTACTCTGTGGCCTCTGTGCCAAGTGCTTGTTGGGGCCTAGATTCTATGATCTGCCATCTTTTCTATTCTTGATCAACACTGCCAACAAGTCGATTAGAGAAAATTAGAATGATAGCTGTTTCCTAAAGTAAATACCTGCTCCTCAAAAAGAACCAGGGCTACCACCACCACAGAATGGAGGCCACTGGCTCTCTGTGAGACTAAGTCTTCCTGACTCTACCTTTGACTCTATCAGACATGAACTTTTTAGTTAAGTGTAATGGGTGGAGATTAAATACAACTGACAACGTTGATCTCTAAAAAGGACAAGCAATTCATACTTGAAGAAGATTCAATTTATATAATGCATTCAATTCTACTTTATTACATACATTCCTTTGTAAATTTATTTAAAACCTAATTTAAATCAGTCTCTAATAAATACTTATTTTTTTCTTCTCCAGGAACACTGTACAATTAAAAGTCAGACTATGACTTGGTTTGTTCATTAGCCAGTCTTGTAAAGCCTAACCACTCCTTTAATTACTATGGGGATTTATTTAAGAATAAGACATAACATTATAGCATTAAAAAAAAAAATAAGGTCTGTGTCAGTAAGAAAGTCTTGTAAAAAGAAGCAAAAAGAATTGCTTAGTACTCAGTAGATAGCACAAAACAAGCATTTGTTAGGTCAATAAATGTGAGATCTAGAATAGGTGTAAATGTGTCTTATATTCAGATGAGACTTTGGATGCTCCATGGTAATTTAACTATGAACACAGAAGACTGAAATGTGACTATTCAGGAAGGAAATGGAAAGTAGCACAGTGTCTTGGCTTTACTCTTTTATGAACTTGTAAGAACAAGGAAGTATATGTTATGATATGGAAATTGGGTTGTATGTTGAATCTGGGGTCAGAGCAGGGTAAGACTGATGATCAGGCAGAACACACAGCACTTTTCAACACTGTGAAAGCTAGCCAGCATGGGTGAAGCTTCCAGGTCAGAATGGGTTTGATTTCTCCATGGTCTATTACTCAGGTATGTGGGTCTTCAGCAATTAGGTATCACTATCCTGTTCTGGAGAGTAATCAAAAGTATGGGCAATAGTGTGCAATGTTTGGGCAGGTGATGGGAACATTCTGGACAGAAACTCCAAAGTAAGGGATGAATTTTTGGCACTTTTTTGATAGCTTTGGTATTCAATAGGTGTTTTGTGTGTGTGTGTGTGTGTGTGTGTGTGTGTGTGTGTGTGTGTTTGTATGAAGCTTCTAAACTAGAAGGTTTCAATATCATGTTTTCAAAATATTGTTAGTCTGATAACTCTTAATGAAGAAACTGTTGAAAATCTTCAAAAAAATCAGAACTAAATACAATGAAGTCAATGAGGTCTTGAGGTTTTGTAAGGATGCTAGAAATTTCATTGAGGTCTTGGATGATCCAATGCTGAGGTAGAAGAGTATAAGAAGCAAGTCCAGATGATGTTCATAATGGCTCAAGCATCATTTCCAATAGCATGCAACCTTGAAGACAAAGGCAGCAGCCCCCCACTCTGTCTCTTTCAAATTCTTCTTTTTATATAAGTATTAACTAATTTGTGAAATGACTGATTGAGTTCTTCTTAGCTATATTCTTAATTTTACTTAATCTTAAATTTAATCTAGTGTGTAGCAGACTGCTTAGAAAATATTTTTAATTGGCTCATATTACAATATCCATGGTGGGAATGGTATTTTTAACACATGCATATAAAATGTGTAATGTTTAATCAGAGCAACTATCTATTCTTTTATTATTTATTGTAGAAATGTCCTTCCATATGTGTGTGTGTATGTGTATGATCATTTTATTATTTATTGCAGTCATGCCCCATGACAGACACTGTTTCTATTTTCTTCTTGAAGTATAACTTAACAAGAGATTGAAGGGGCAACTTGACCAATTGGGCAGAAGTACTTCTTAAATGGATGGTAGGAAGCTTCTTTTTAGAGGTCAATGGTACAATGTCTAACCCTAAGGCTCAGACTCTTAGCCTTTTGTACTATGTGTGTTCCTTGTGTTCTCTTTGTTGATGTTGTTAAATAATAGATGGTAAATATAAGAAACTTTCAAATAGTGCTCTTGGAATTTTGGTATTTCAGGGAGATGCAGCCAAGGAAAAATAAAAATATGTTGAAAGTTATGTATATGTCAGAGGCTACTGTGATTGTTCAGACAATTATCATAGGACCCCACTTAAGAGGCTACTGAATGACTAAGATGAAAAAAAAATATTGTAACAGAATGTATAGGAGCCAAAAGGAAAAAAGTTCATCTACTAAATATATTCTTTCATATAGACTCATCTGTATTTTCTCTGATGGATAATTTAGTGGTCTTGCATTGCTTTAGAACTAGACTGGGGACAAATTCCTTATTGCCCTACCTTGAGTAATGTGACCTATTTTTGTGGTAACTTCAATAAATTAAGAAAAAAAATATATGTTTTCATGTTTATTATTTCATGTTATCAATGAACAAATCTTTATCAATTGTCCCACAAATGTTTTAAATGAGATAGACAGAGGAAAGTTCATGCTTATTTAAGCAATAGAGAACATGACAATTTATTCTGATCGTTCAAGCCAAAGGAGATACAAATAGGACCAAAAATCCATGTAGACTCTTTGATGCTCCTTTGTAGGCTTGCAAATTTTGGGCTTCTCTCATAATTATGCTAGAGGGCAGAGTAAATGTCTCTTACTAACTTAGATGGAGGGGTATGATTTGGCAAAAAGGCCTGGGAGTCAGGAAGAAATATGAGGAAATGCTCAGAATGCACTGCACTGTGAAGAGCTTACATATGTCCCAGTTAATGAAATGCTTTCTCATCAAATCTCTCCATAAGAGAATTAGGTTGACACAGTGTAACAAAACACATAGGTTTTCTTTATTCGTATCATTCAAGAAAAGTTGAATTAATTATAAAATAAGGTGAGAATTTTTGGTGACCACCCTATGGACTGAATTAATAAAAAATACAAATATATTCTTTCAATAAATTAATGTAAACAAATCATGATAGTTTAAGAAGCCAACTAAATTGACTTCTCAGAATACAAACAAAATAATAAATATGAGTTTATAAAAGGTATACAAAGAAGCAGTGTGAATTTTTATAACACTTCACGCTTTCTTCTTTCCTTCACACTTCCATTCTTTCTTATTATCTTGTCTCACTCACTTTATCTCCTCACTCATTCTTCTAGGATTCTGGAGGAACAACTATAACAGAAAGTAGACAACCATAGGGAACAGAAGGCATGAAGAAAGAGACAGTGATAAAAACCTTAGCAAACAATGGACTGGAGGAATGATAGATTTTAGATTACTAACAGGAGTCTAATTTAGGCTACTTGCTGTGACAGAAGCTGACCTCTGAAAGGTTTTATTACACTTATCTTTGTTGTGGACCATAAAAATCTCACTGTCAGTCTTCATTCCAGAAATGAGGAAAACACAGTTCACCCCTCAGCAGTGCATGGATTCAGAGCCAGGTTGCCCTATTTTGTAGGCAATCATGTTTATTCAGCATAAGGACATCAATAATACGCAGACCCTAGTAATTTGTACTACTTTGAAACTAGTACAGTTCATATAAATATCATTTCTTTTCTCCTAATTGCATGGCATATTGGGATACATCTTTTCTAGTGAGAGATGGACAGGGAGTGGATCAGAGAGGAGGGGAAGTGAGAAGGAACTGTGAAGAATAGAGGAAGAGGAAACCATAACAGGATACACTGTATGAGAAAAGAATCCATTCTCAATAAAAAGACATTGATTTAAAGGATGACAAAGAGAGTTACAGTCATTGAGAACTCTAGTCCAGGAGATCATATGCCACTTCTGCCTCTGTGGGCATCAAGCAGACACATGTTACACAGACATGTATTCAGCCAAAACATTCATATACATATGATAAACAATTAATAAATTATCTCAAGATAATAAGGGTCACACATAAAAAATGCGCTGGTAATTTTCTACTCAATTGTGAAAGCTGAAAGCTTATTCATGATATTGTTAGAAGGCTACAGTGCTCATTTCTAACAAAAGCAGACAAAAATTAAATATATATATATATATATATATATATATATATATATATATAATTAGAAAGAAAGAAGTGAAATTACCCCTTTGGTACATCATATGACCACATATATATAAAATAATAAAGTTTGCAAAAAGCAAGAAATATCTAGTGGAGTTAGTAAATAATGTTAACAAAATAGAAACATACACTTAACTCAGAAAAACGCTATTAAATTTTACACAATAGAACTGAAATAAATTGCAAACAAAATATACAGGCAATTCCACTTATAATACCATCAAACCACTAAACCTTAATAAATTAACTAAGGTGATAAATGATATAAATCAAGAAAAAATACAAGTAAATGACAAAGAAAATGGGATGAAATATGGATAAATAAAAATATTTCTCATTTTATTAATTGGTAAATGTAACATTCTTATGATGTCAATACTACCAAAGGGATCACTGGTTTCAAGGTGTTCCCTATGAATATTCCCATGGCCTATTTGTAAGATAGAAAGAGTTCTGTGAAATTCAAGTGTGATTTCAAAGCAATCTTAATACCCATGGAACTTCGACAAAAACATGTTGGAAGAGTCATGGGTTCTAGTTTGTAATGTTCTTATAAGGTTATAGAAACCACAGTAGTGTGATGAGTCTTGTGTATACAAACCATTGGCTGTACAAGCCAAGGAGTAAACCTGTACATGTGGGGGCAGGTGATTTCTAACAAAAGTATTATGGCAAATCAATGAGGAAAGGGAAAGGCTCAAAAAAGGGTAGTTGAGCAGTTGGATGCAAGAGGTGGAAGTTGGCGTCCTAGGTTACATAATGTACGACAATTAACTCACTTCAGATCAGACCTTCATTTGTAACTTCATTTGCCAACTGAGGGAAGTATAAGGCAACAGCTCTATGATACCAACCAGCAATGGTGTTGTGGTCACAATGTCAACCACACAGTCAACAGAGGAAACTGTGGGCAAACAGCTCCATGATACCAACCAGCAATGGTGTTGTGGTCACGATGTCAACCACACAGTCAACAGAGGAAACTG
>JADRCH010000015.1:4484682-4597436 GCA_019843965.1 Rhynchomys soricoides | reverse complement strand
TGGTGTTGTGGTCACGATGTCAACCACACAGTCAACAGAGGAAACTGAGGGCAAACTGGATGAAAATTAATTTTAATTGTATATCAGGTGGAACCATCAAGAGATATCAAGCAAAACAATAAAGCAGTATTTGAGGAAAGCTTTAAAATTTTATATCTGATAAAAGAATAATATCCAAACATTCAACAACAAAAGAGAAGAAAGATTCAAAGAGATAAAAATGGCTGAGTATTTTTCTCCAAAGACATAAAAATGTGAATGGATAGTAAATAATAAAGTGCTTAGAAATTACTAATAACTGGAGATCTTCCAATCCTAAGTCTAAGAAAACCAATATGGTGAACTTACAATTTTATGGTTTATATTTTAAAAGACAGTAAGGCCTCACAAGCAGTAGCATAATTGGGTTCCACCTTTGGCAGCAATGTGAATAAGAATATTTGCAATGGGAAACAGAGTATTGCTACTAAATTTTTAAAAAGATTTTCTTTATGTGATAGAACAACTCCACTTATGACTGTAGAGACCACAGAGCAGAGCAGAGTTTCAAATATACGTGTGTGTCCATGTTTTTACAACAGGATTTACGGTAGATAAAGCTTAGGGAACATTAAAAGTAAGAAAATACTGACATATGGTGCCATGCGAGTGAATCTTAAAGGTGCCATGCCGCTAAAGGTAAACAGAAGAAACAAAATTAGATGTTTTAACTTGAATGCTACTTCACTTTGGAACATTTCATCACAGAGATGCAGAGAATGGGATAAAAGTTGAAAAGGAAAGGAGTGAAGGGGATAGACAAAGGCCAGAAAATGGATCATAAACACAGTCAGATGGAGAATAGGCCTGGGGAAGTATGGACTCAGTATAGAAAATATAGCTATAAGAATAAGCATTAATTGTCCATTTAAAATAACGATAGGAGATAGATTAAGGGATTCACATTAAGTCAAAGATATTTTGGGAGATAAAATTATCCTAATTAAATTATTGCATATTGACTATACGTGTTAAGATACTGTGACCACAAATACATGTTTTGTGTGTCCTTTTAAAAGCTGGAGTTTCTAAAGAAATCAGGAGAGGAACCTTGGGACGTTAGGGAAATGACAGCAGTGTGAAGTGGTGTGGTGGTCTCTAGGGTGAGTGAAGGCTGAGCACTGGGACACAGGATAGGGCAGGTCAGGAGTAATGATAATATTCAATAGGTATCATGTTCATCCTACAAAACAGAAAGACGTGTGTGGTTGGTGCAATGGCAGTCGTACAATATAAGGGACGTAATTACAAGAACAACTAAACAATTGTAATATGCGTTGTTTTGGGTACCATGATACTGGGGAATATATAGGATCGATCCTAATGTTTCCAAACTCTGTGCAAAACATACAAACTGCCTGTGTGCTCCCAATACAGAAGAATAGCAAAAGTTTTGGGAAAGGCTTAAACAAAACCACGGGTTCTTCAAGAGAATGCTTTAATTGTTTGATTATTGTTCAATAATTTTATTTTACTGGATGTTATTTGAAATAGGTTAGTAATACACAAGGAAAAGTTTTGTTTTGCTTTTCCTTTGTAAGTCTATATAGTTAATTTTACATTGTGATTATGGGATAATTTGGCTCAAAATAAAAATGAGAAAACAGAGAAGGAGAATTAAAGAGATATATTTGAATAATAAAATAGTAATTTCCAAGGTGCACCAAAACATATTTTTCATTGATTTCTCCTGTAGCATGTATCCATTCCAGGATTCAAGAAAACAAATAGAGTGTGACCTGGGCTTATCACAAGTTGTGTGTGTGTGTGTGTGTGTGTGTGTGTGTGTGTGTGTATGTTAAGGCACAAACTGTCATAACAAGGGAAAAATCCCTAAACAGCAGTAATGGACAAGAAGTGATAGTTTATTCGTATGCAATCTAGACATCATTGTGTTATGTTGCTATTACTCGTAGATCCCTTTAGTGGGGGAAGCCCCTAATCATCTCCATGATGGTAAGAAAGAGATAGGACTCAAGTGTCTACCTGTTCATAGGTTTTGTATGAAGGTAAGGGAGGCCTGAAGACTAAAGTGTTATGTCAGCACTTAGTAGCCCATACCCACCCCTGTCCAGAAGACTGTGACCTCCTCTCTCACTGGGTGGCTGTTTCTTGTTGAAATCCAGGTGGGTAGGTTTATTTACATTACTGATTGAAAAGGGAACTGGGAAACATCCTTCAGGACTGTTCTTTCCTAAAAGGAGTTACTGGGATGTTTCAAGACAATGGTAACTATTGACACTTAGTATTTTCATCTGAGGACCCATATTCACTCTGAAGGAAGGACCCATTTTTCTTTCTTTCTTTTTTATAAACCTTCCCAGTACCTACCACAGTCCCTGACATATAGACAACACTTAAAATCTATTTACTCACTTAATGAAAAAAAAAAGGTGGATAAATAGAGGAAACTAAAATTAAAAAAAAACAAAAAACAAAAAAACAAAACAAAACAAAAAATCTCAGAAAAATAAAATACTGTTGCCAAGGTCCAACAGCCTATTGCTGAGAGTCGGGATAAAAGTACATCTCTGTAGTTTTCTCTAAGTGATCCGTCCTCAAGAAAGATTCCATGATGAAGCAAGCCATCTGCCTCAGAGAACTCCCTGCTCAGTAAACTGGAATATAAAATCTGTAATGACTGCAGCCTTGTCAGCAAAGCATTTGTTGTATTTCTTTTGTGGGATGTGAAAAATACTCATGTCGGTCTCATAAATTTCCTGAGCAATCACCCACTGTTCGCTCAGCCTTTTAGATGTCAGGGAAGCCTGTGGTTGACTGGTTCTCAAATGAATAATTCTAACAAGAAGGCTCATTTCTACTGTTCTGTGCTCTTGCTTATGATTAGAAATAGTAAGGTTAACACTTGATTAATGGCTGTTTTAGCAGTGCTCAGGACTAGAACACTCACACAGCCCTGGTCTCATCCTTTACCCATAAGCCATAGCGGTTTCTCAACTGATCCTATTCTACACCATTAAACCTAGCAATGGACTAATAGGGCTACCATCGTGGATTTATTTATTACTACTCACTCAGAAAACTAAAAGGAGTTTCATTTTTGTTTGTTTGTTTTGCTTTGTTTGTTTGTTTTGCTTTGTTTTTTATTTATCCTTGAAAAGAGAGCTCAGAGCTTGCTGAATAATAGAGCAGTTTTTAAAAAACACGGTGTTACAGTGGACGTACATACAACGTGGCTTTGCTTTCTACATTGTTAGGGGAAATATGTGTACAAGTGAGCATGTAAGAAGGAGAAGTTTAAAAGATCAAAGAGAATGCTTATCATGTACAAGGTTTAAAGTTAGAAAACTGTGTATGCAGGAAAAGAAGTTGAGAAATCTGGAAAAAGTGAGATGTTATGACATTGCTGACATGTGTCTCCAAAGAAGAGCAAGAAAATAACTCAAGAAAAAATTAAACTATCTCACATAAGTCATCATCATTATTAATTTAACTATGTAGAAAGAGTTTAATTGTATTCTCTTTTTTTGTTTCCATTTTCTACTTTTGTCTTATTTAGAAAATCTATGCATTTCACCTGCTTAAACACTACAGCAGAATAAAGTCAACATTTTCTAGTCAAATTTGAACCTCTGTTTTCCCAAATACAAACAAACTAAGTAACTAACAAAACAACAACCTAGGATGATTTCTCTATAATTATGAAGAAAAATTAGTAAGATAGGCAAAGTGATAATAAATGATGTAGTCTCCCTAAGTTTGCGAACACCTTAAGTCTGTGATTCTCAGTGGGTACCACACAAGTCTGACTTGGACCCTGAGCCTTTGCATAAGGGTCATGTTTGTAGTCTCATATGTCCCTATAGGGTCATGTTTGTAATCTCATATGTCCCTATAGGGTCATGTTTGTAGTCTCATATGTTTCTATAGGGTCATGTTTGTAGTCTCATATGTTTCTATAGGGTCATGTTTGTAGTCTCATATGTTTCTATAGGGTCATGTTTGTAGTCTCATATGTCCCTATAGGGAGATGGTGGCTGAGACAGGACAGCCTCTGAATCCTCTTGGGTCAGCTACCCTGGTGTGCACCGAAGAGAAGGGACCTTGTCTCAAACAAAGTAGAAAAGCAAGAAATGACCTCATGCCTGGAGCATGTCACATGTGAGGATGAACTCCTAAAGGCTTTTCTATGACCTCCATGTGTAGCTCTTGTCACACACATGCCCAAACCCACTCATGGAAATGAGCACACTATCATACAATGTGCATAAATTTCAAGTTCTTATCATTATCTTTAATTTGGCAGTGTGGCTACGGAGGACAAGGAGCTATTACATGTTAGTGGTTTTCCAGTTACTGAAAGGAGGAATCAGTTCTATATAGAGTCCAAGTCCAACTCTGTGTACAGCTGTAATTATCATTATTACCAGCTTGTTTGGCACTTACTACATCTTGGCTGAGCTACTGCTTTTCACCATTAAACTCCAAACACATTTATGTTTGATAATCATCCAGTTAGCTGCATTTGTGTGTCTTAATCCTTTTGTGTTGATTAAATATAATGTAAATGATACTGAACAATTTATTATTCACTTTGTACTTGTAACATATTTCTTATAGGTAATGATAACTAATTTGTTCACTGACTCTCAGAGTAGTAAAGTAGATCTACATCTAGAAAGGAAGCCTTTCCTTTTATTGAAAATAAATTCTATTTGCTGTAGGATTTCATATAGCTCATTCCATCTTGATTCAATGTACTCTTAAAATTGGATTCAAATTACCAAATTCTTTATCTTACAGACAATTCTAGTGAATTGAAGGACAAAGAAAAATCATCGATGAAATAAACCTGAAAAAGAGTTTTAAAGGGTACCAACAGAAATGTGAGTATGGTGTTTATTTATAGGTTAGAGCAACAAGGGGAGTAAGAGAGAGAAAGAGGGAGGGAGAGACAGGACATTCTGTATCTTTGGTTATCCAGATAAAAACTATATGAATATATCAGCTTTTATTGTCACAAACCTTCCAGAGAAGAGTTACACCTTTCTAACTTGAAAGCTAAGTAATACTGTGATTACTCTAATTTTGAACTTCCACAGTTGTAGTGATAAAAAGAATTCTGAACAAATTTTGCAGTTACTAAATGCCAATGAAGGGATAAATTTTACCAAATGAGTAGAATTTCAAGAAGAAATACTTGAAGTTCACTGGCTAGCTATTAGAACTGTAGTAAATGTTAGTCAGCATGTTAGAAGGTATATAGACTTGTGCAGTGTAGACCCTGATCAAAGGTGATTTTGAGTCCTATAGATTGATTCTGGGTCTATCATATTCTAATTAAAAACATGATGCAAGTCACTCAAGACTTTTTAGCCCCAGTTTAAATTTCTGTTATTGCTGTTATCCACAAAATGGCATAAATCTGAGAACAGCTGTAATATTATTTTGAGTGTGAAGTAAAATTCTATATCTATCTATCTATCTATCTATCTATCTATCTATCTATCTATCTTTATCTGTTATATATCTATCATCTATCTTGATATAACAATCTAATCTCTATCTACATCTCTATCTACCTATATCCTCCTATCTCTAACTTTGTCACCAATATCTACATCTGTATCAATTTCTATATTTATATCACCTATCTATCTATCTATCTATCTATCTATCTATCTATCTATCTATCATTATCACCTATGTACCTATATATCATCTATCTAAAACATAGAGTTCAGCATATAGTAAATACTCAATAGAAATTATTTACTGCCACAGTTATGGGTCATCTAAACCTCCCTACTGTTTCCTGATATGTAGTGCCCAACAGAGAAAACAACATTATCTGCTTATTTCATTAAGCATCATCAATGCACAATGTGAGGTGGCTTGAATGAGAAAGCCCTCCCATTGGCTCACATATTTGAATAGTAATTCCCTGTTAGTAGAACTGTTTGGGAAGGATTAGGAGGTGTGGTCTTGTTGGAGAAGGTGTGTCCCTGGGGTCGGACCTAGATGTTGCAAAAGGCCATGACAATCTTAGTTAGCTCTGGCTCTCTCTGCCTTATGCTGTGCTTTGTGGGTTATGATGCTTTTGCAGCAACATGTCTGCCTGTCTGTCTGCTGCTACGGTTTTCATGGATTCTCTAAACATCTGAAACCATGGCCCCCAAACTAAATGGCTTCTTTTATAAATGGCTTTATTTGTCATGATGTTTCATCACAATTATAAAAAATAACTAATACATGGTATGATTTCTTTTGCTATCTCCTCACAGCTTAAATATTACAATATAGTTCACACAATTAAAAGTCTAATCACATTTTCAAAGTTTCTGCACATTTAAGATAAGGAGCTATTCAGTAACCAGAAATCAAGATTAAACAAGACAAAAACCTATTACCCTGTTTTATTACAAACATTTTTTTTTCTTGAAAAGGAAGAGAGAGAGAAAATGAAGAGAGTGAGAACAGGAAGAAAATAGAGGTGTTAGGAGGGTGTGGAAGACATTGAGGGAGGGCAAAGAACATGATTAAAATATATTTCTTGGAAAAATTAAATTTAAAAAGCAGGTTAGGTTCCTGAAATTACATGATATTCCTTGTGAAATAACCTCATCTTCTTGACACTCCTCCTCAGAAGCATAGAAGTGCTAGCAATGTTCACTTGGCACACCAAAGAAGCTGAAGGAATTTGACTAATAGGTAGAAAATCTTTGTCATAGGCTATCCCCGACTCATGAAGGCCACACTTTGCATCTCAGACAAGCAAGAAAAGTACCAAAGAAAGAAAATACCTCTTCTACATTATTTCTTAAAATTACAAATGCCTGTTACCTCTTTATCAATTTTAAAAATTTTATACTTCTCTGATTCTTTTGTTTAATTTCTGTATGTTATTTACCATGGATACATATCTTATATTTTTGTTTCTATAAATTTATTATTAATTAGAAAAATAATTTTATATCCAGCCACTTTGTGGAAGGTATCAGCTGTAGGAGTTCTCTGGTGGAATTTTTGGGGTCACTTTAGTATACTATCATATTGTCTGCAAATAGGGATGTCTTGACTTCTTCCTTTCCAATTTGTATCCCTTTGACCTCCTTTTGTTGTCTAATTGCTCTGGTTAGAACTTCGAGTACTATCTTCTGTAGATATGGAGAGAGTGGGCAGCAGTGTCTGACCCTGATTTTAGTGAGATTGTTTCAAGTTTCTCTCCATTTAATTGATGTTGGCTATTGGTTTGCTGTATATTGCTTTTATTATGTTTAAGTATGGGCCTATTATTTTCATAATCAAAATAATTGAAATTAGCATTTATATAATGAAGTATTCATAAGTATGAAATATTATATTAGAAAAAGACAGCAAGGTAGAGAGAGGTAGGGTCAATTATAAAATGAAAGTTACTATGTTTTTGTTCCAAATCTGCAAATTCTCCTTTCTATACTATTATTCTGATTTATACTATTGAGAGTATCTATTAATTTCTCCTAAGACATGACTAATTGGTATGTAAACCTTGTCAATAACATTATCATGTGGATAAATCCTCTTTCCTCTTCAGGGTAAAATACTTGACTTTCTACATTTCTACAAAATTTTGTTTACTTTGCTCTAATTGAGCTTTATTCTCAGGACATCCGTGTCTGTATGACAACCACTGTGTTTTATTCAAGTGTTTTTTCCCCATTTTTATTTCTTGTCAGAAACAAAAACCTTCCAATACTAAAATAAGGTCAGTGTAAATTTTGTATTCATTTCCTGGCACAAATCTTCTGGGATTTAACTGGAAAGATAAAGCTGACCAACTGGAACAGAGTTCTTCTAGATGGCTGAGGTAACATCTTTTTTCAATGCCGTAAAGGCTCATCACCTAGACACCCTCAGCTCAGGCTGTCCTACCATGGTGTTGTGCCTTCTTTTAAAACCTGTCAATTTTGTAACTATGTTCATGTTGCTTTAGGATGTTTTGCTTGACTCAGAAATTTGGTTTTAAAAGTTTAGGATATTGAGTGGAAAAATTAATGTAGTATTGAAAGTTACAATTATACTATGGAGACAACAGAGATTGTTCTCTTACAGTTTAGAGGGGCACAGGTCTACACCAGAACACTAGCTGAGCCACAGGTTTCGGGGCAGAAATCCCCCTCATTCTGTGTGGGTTCTGATGGGTTCAGTGTTCTCGGTCACTGCATCAAACCAGTCTCCCATTGGTCTTCACCTCATTTCTCATGTTGTCTTGCCATTGGGTGCCTCACTTTGGTGTTCACCTCATTGTTCTGCTGTTGTCTTGCTACCAAGTGTCTTCACGATGGATACTATCATGTAACTTATAACTCACTGGGTAATCTATTGTGATCCTGCTAAACATCCTTAACACAAATCCTTTAGTGAAGACTCTTTTTCAGAAAAAGCTCACATTTACAGGGTTTAAAAGTTCAGAGATGTATTTTCACTAAGTTCTTTCTCTAAGGAAATTTACATTAGACATTAAACGTTTGGGATTGTAGGTTTAAACCAGTGGCAGAAAAATTTCCTTTCATACACAAGAGCCAACACCACACACACACAAAAATATTACTGGTTTTTAAACTGTCACTTCCTTACTACTTATTAAGAAATGATTCATGCCAAAGAATATATAAGCAGTTCATTCCTTTCCATCCTAAGATTATGACTTCCAAGCATCAGTCTACATCACCAGCACACAACATTGATGTCTCCAAAAGAATATTAATTAATAATAATTTGGACATCTGATTTATAGTTGTTTTATTTCCTGATCTTACACCCAAATGTGCAATGGTGCAGTAAACACAAAATCAGTCATCTACAAAATGAATCATGTGATTATTATAGTCAACAGAAAAGAATCTAAAATTCTAGAATTCATACTGGCCTATGGTTTCAGGGATTATTTTGGTTTTAGTAATTGAGAAGGGAAGTGTTGTTCACTGTGTATGGCACCATTCATCCCTTCGTGGGGATTTTAGTCTCTATCAATGGAGAGGGAGGTGAAGAGCACCATGCATTCATTTTTCTCTGCTTTTGGGCGTAATCAGGATGTGATCACATACTTGTCTTGACTTCTCTGGGAAGATGAAACATACCTATGGACTAAATGGACCTAAATCCTTCTACCTTTAGTCACTTTTGTCAGAGTATTTTATCACAGCTACGGGAAAACAAACTCAGGCAAATTGTAATCTCTTGTTTCTGAACTAGATGGTTCCAATTTTATTCCAACAAGGTAGTCAAATATGTGGTTTAAGGAAAAGTATCCATATTAGGTGGATTAAATTCTAAGAAACATACTGTACTTCTAAGTATTAATAGATCAGATAAACAACAACCTCAAATATCTTATAGTCTTATAAAATGTATGAGTGATTCATAAGGCTATTCTATGTAATTGAAGAACTAATATGTTCTAAGATTGACAGTTATAGAACGACTTATATTAATGGGTTCTATTTTATTATTGTCTTTAATGCTCAGCTTTATAACTTGTCTGTATATTGTGTTTTACATTTGTACATTTGTACAGTAAAATCTTGATAATTCAAGCATATTCATAAAGCATTATGTCTCAGAAACAAAAGGTTGTTAAATAACTAATCCCCCAAAAATGTACTATCACCTTTACTTGAATGTTTAAAAATTAACTTCACCAAGCTCCCCTACATAAATTATGTACTCATATACAACACCATTCAAATAATTAAACATGTGGGCATTACTAGTCTTAAGTAAATGGCAGGATTTATACCATCTGGGAAACCCGGATAAAGGAAACTGTGTATTGAAAAAAACAAATGGAACAAGTCTGGGGTCAGAACAGCATGTATTCAAGTGGAACTCTCCAAAATAAATGTAATCAGCAGTTTAAAATGTGTGTTTTTAAAGTAACACAAGTCATTCCTTTGAGAAGTCCTAGAATTATAACAAGTAATTTAAATAATACACTGTAGGGCACAATTCTTCACAGTTATAGCTATGGTTAATTAGATAATCACATGAGAGTTTACACTTCCATGATTCAGATTTTAAAACTGACACCATGAAGAGGAGAAATGACAAATGACAGCAATGATTCACTGTATTAGTTAGGGTTTTTGTTTGTTTGTCTGGTTTTTTGCAAATTGCCAAAAGCTCAGCTCATCGGGAAAAAGGGAAACATAGCTGAAAGAAAACATCCATTAGATTGGCCTTCAAAGAAATTTTGGTCATTTTCTTGATTAATGATTGATCTAGAAGGGCCCAGGCCACAGCAGTTAGTGCTGTCATTGGGTTGTATAAGAAATCACATTGAGTAAGACATAGGGAATAAGCCAGTAAGCAGTTCCTCCACACACTTGTCTCTGCTTTAGTTCCTGTCTCAAGGTGTGTCTGTCTTGTGTTTCTTCCTTGGTTGTACCTCAGTGGACTGTTATCGGGGCATGTAAGCAAACAAACAAAAAAAAATGCTTAACCACAGAGTTGCTTTTGGTTATGGTTTTTATCATGTCAACAGAAAGCAAAGGAATGCACTCACAATGCTGTGAAAACAATGACAATATTCTAGCAATAAATTGCTCATTAAACTTCCCTGATCAAATATAGGCTATTGTTGCATATGGTTGCCTCCTGGAAGTTGGAGGTAAATCTCTGTTCCTGAAGACACACAAACTTTTGACATAGGACTCTCTAAAGAAGAACTGGGTCCTTACTCCCAAACCCTCTCTCCAAGAACCTGCTTTCATAGTACCAGAAGATACTATGCAGCTCCAGGGAAAGAACACAATCAATAGTCCTCCTCAGCAGTGGTGCCTTTGGACTACTACCAGCATAGCAAGATGTCCCTCGTAGTGCAATAGTGGCCTGTACATCTTGAGAGTTAGCTTACAGCCTCTGATAGAGAAGCTTTATCTGGTACACTTAACCAATCACCCATGATTATTGAGGCTATGGATCTCACACGAGCACATTCTCCTCTCAATTTCCTAAACCAATTCTCAATACCCAGACATATCCCCACATATAAGTGTAGTACTAAACCCCCATTAAAGCTTTTTTTTTTTTCTACAGCATACAGAGACCATTACAAAAATAAACAACTGGTCATACTTTCCTGAACAACTGACCATTAGGTACCCAGACTTAACTGACATATCTACAACCCAAACAATGTGATGGGTTATATATGCTTGGGCCAGAGAGTGGTTCTATTAGGAGGTGTGACCTTGTTGGAGTAGGTGTATTACTGTGGTAATGGGCTTTAATACACTGGTCCTAGCTGCCTGGAAGTCAGTCTTCCACTAGTAGCCTTCAGATCAAGGTGTAGAACTCTCAGCTCTCCAGCATCACACCTGCCTGGATGCTGACATGTTCCTGCCTTGATGATAATGGACTGAACCTTTGAACCTGTAAGCCAGCCCTAATTAAATGTTGTCCTTTATAAGACTTGCCTTGGTCATGGTGTCTGTTCACAGCAGTAAAAACCTAACTAAGATACCCTACACCTAAGGTTTAGGGAATGTCTCAGAAGAAGGAGTAAAAAGATTGTAAGTGCCATAGGATCAGAACAACTTGCAAAACTGGGTCTTCTAAATATTTCAGGAAAGTTACACCCATGAAAGCTCTACACTATGGCCGCCAAACAAGACATGAACAATGACAACACCAGTTGGCATAGCAAAGAAGATAAGGAAAACATCATGGAAAGCCAGTTCTAGATGAAGAGTTGCAAGAAGAGACTGCCAAAAGGAGGAATTTGTTTTCTCCAGGGACTAGTGTGCCCCCAAATTAATTAGACTATCAAATACAAAGTTGTGAACCCTAAAATATACGTGAAAAGCAACAATAAACTTACCTGGCAAATTTCTCTCTCTCTCTCTCTCTCTGAATATATATATATACCCTCTGAATCTGAGAGAGAATAGGGGGAAGGGGAGGAGTTTGGAGTTAGGAGATGGAGGGGGAAATTAATTAAAATAAGATAAACTTTTTTCACTAAAGAGCTCACCCATGACATCCAGAGACTGCCCCACCTGGGTATCCATCCCATATACAGTCACTAAACACAGTATTGTGGATGCCAAGAAATACATGCTGACAGAAGCCTGATACAGCTGTCTCCTGAGAGGCTCTGCCAGAGCCTGAGAAATTGAGAGGCAGATGCTCACAGACAACTATTGGACAGATCACAGGCTCCCCAATGGAGGAGTTAGAGAAAGGACTGAAGGAGCTGAAGAGGTTTGCCACCCCATAGGAAGAACAACAATATCAACCAACCAGAGCTCCTAGGGACTAAACCACCAACCAAGGAGTACACATGGAGGGACCCATGGCTCTAGCCGCATATGTAGCAGAGGATGGCCTTGTCGGGCATCAATGGGAGAAGAGGCCCTTGGTCCTGTGGAGGTTTGATGCCCCAGTGTAGGGAAAAGTGAGGGCAGGAAGGCAGGAGCGAGTGGGTGGGTGGGGGCACACCCTCATAGAAGCAGGGGGAGGGGTGATGGGATAGGGAGTTTCTGGGAGGAAAATCGGGAAAGGGATAACATTTGAAATGTAAATAAAGAAAATATCCAATAAAAAAAAGACAAAAAAAAAAAAAAAAAAAAGAGCTAGGCCATGTAATAATGACCATTATGGTGAGGGAGAGCTTAACACCTTATTTATATTTTTTAATATTTAAATAAAATAAAAATATATTTATAAATAGAAAAGCATAGTTCAGCATATCTTCAATTCCAGCACTTATAGCTTTGGCTATAAGGCCAAGTCATGTTTCTTAAAAATAATAGGCAAAGATTCAACGAAAGTACTCCTCACTAATACATTTTCTTTAATGATTACAACACAAAGGTAATTATTAAATACACATCGAGGTCTAGAGTAATTGTGGAATAAAAAAATATTCCAAATGTCTCCAGGGTTACAATTTTCAGCCTTCTCCTACTAGTTCTCACAGTCTCTCTGTCCATTATTCTTGCAATTTTTTAGAACTTGCATTCATGATTCAACTGTTTATTCACTAGACCTTGGGCTTCCCTTGTTTCTCCTTGACTGAACAGTCCTAGACATCTTACTTCATGTTTTTACCAGGAGAATGAGTTCGACCCAGACTTTTAGTAAAAACTTTCCTGCTTTCATCATAATAAAATTCTTCTAACAACACTCTCAGATCAAAGTTACATTTCAAATTACAAATGCACAAAGCAGAAAATGTACTAAGTGTGGTGTTTCCTTTACTCTTTGCAAGAGATATATCTTTTATTTTCAATTTAAGAGATATGAATTTAGAAGCCTGGACTATGCCAGACAGCAGAATATATTACATTTCTTACTATTCACCACTGTCCTCTGTATGGTGCTTATCCTTAACGTCATTCAGCACATAATTTTATATAATCTGTTTGGCAAAAATATAAACATTTATCTTTTAGCACCCATCTTCCTCCTAATTAATCAATAATCTGCATGTGAGGAATCTGATCTATTTAGCGTTTGATTAATCATGATTAAATTGACAAAAAATATTAAAATGTAACTGAATCAAATAACAATGTGCTTCCTTTCTTTTATCATTAAAATAAAAGCATCGGAGTACACTAAGTGAAGTATGATAGGGTCTTTGAATTTCTAAGAAAATAGCAATATATATATATAATTAGATTCCATATTCCTGTCCCATAAATAATGTAAAAATTAAGCATATGTTTTAATGTCAGCAGACATAATAAGAACACAGAAAAGAAGCAAATAAATTACTGATTTTAATGTAAAAATGAGCAGTGATTTTCTGTGTAAATAAAAGTTGCAAGATCATAATAAAAATGAGTTGCCTTTTTTTTGAATCTGTTTCTCACAGCTTCGTTATCTTGCTTTCCAATGGTCTGCTGTAATCTCACAATCTACAACAGCCCTTTCTATTGCAGAACTGAAAATCCATTTTGAATATGAAATTTAAGAATAAATAAGTAGGGAAATCTTCCCTCCTTCTTGCTTTCTCTACCATGAAATGACCTATTTTTCATTGAGCCTCTAGAGTCACGATTTTATATGTCAGGTAAAAAAAAAATCATCTTCCACAATTATTCTTATACTCTTTTCCAAAAATACAAAGCAGAATTTTGTTAACCAACACCTATAATGCACTTCATTTCAAAATAATAAAATGTCTACCCCACGGTGCCCATTCATTTTTTATTCATGTATGTTGACTATTCTTGAGACTACTAAAGTGAATTGATTTTCTTATTTAAAATGTTTGCATGTCATAAACTCAAAACTTTTATATTATATGCATGAAGAATTTTTTTTTTGATGGGAGCATGCTGAGCTTATCATGTAATTTATACCAAATTCACTGAGCTTCAAATGCACTCTGGGAGTTATAAAGGTTCATTTCTCCACAGGCTAAAAGACCCGTTTCTAAGAGCATTCAAGTTAAATTTACTCCTGAAAAATGCAATATGACAGGATTCATTCTTGATGAGATTAATGGTAGATACCAAGAGATAAGTATAATATACCGGGCCTTGGGTATTTTTGGAAAGCTGAAAACTTTGGTACACTGATATAATAAAAGCTGGTTTAAACATTATTTAAAGGCTCCCATTTCTAATGAAATGAACTTATACAGACTGGATTTACTCTTAAATTTAGTTTAAAATAAGTATATATTTAACAGTTTTGTGACATTGGCCACTGAGCCATGCAGATCTATGATGTCTGAGAGAGAAGAAATCACAGGAGTATTTTAATTCCCCATCTTTGGCCTGGAATTTCCAGATTGCAACAAAAGGGGATAAAACTAGAAAGTATCTGGAGATTTCTCTCAACAGAGTCCATCCACAGAGCAGCATGTGGTGACCAAAGCAGCCAGAAAAGTACCAAGAGATGGGAAATAGACTGGAGAGCTCTAGGGTTTCTGTCTTCAGACCTCATCTGAATTGTTTTCAACCACTATGTGAGGAAGCTTCACAAGGCTGGGACATAAACTACACAAGAACAGACGTAAAACTCTTAATGCCCTCACAATCTGAGGCACAGGGCTTTCCATAACCTGATGGAAATCAGAAAGTTATAGGAATTTAGCATCATGATATTAGACACTAACCATTAAAGACAAGACGGTAAGGAAAAGAGTGGGCTTGATTTCCCAAATAGTTGCATAGTAGAACCAAATTTAAGGATATTAAAAGACAACATCAAAATCTCTAACATCCAAAACACACCCACACACACACGTGTGTGTGTGTGTGTGTGTGTGTGTGTGTGTGTGTTTAGGAATCTCACATAATTGGCAAGCCTTAACAAAAGTAACTCATTGTGAGAGTGAGATTTTGAAATGAGTGTGAGAGAGATTTTGAAAAAGTGCAGAAAAAATAATTTGTGAAGAACACTAAAAGCATAAATCATGTTACACATACTGAGGAATGTTCAAGACCCAGCATTTTAATGAAAATATCACACATGCAGTAATGTAAAAAATAAAAATGCCCTTTGCAGATGCAACATACAGTATGTTGACTACTGATGAGGTTAAGTAGGTATTTATTACCTAGTCAGTAAGTTAATGAAAACAACAAAAACCCTCCCTGGATTTAAACACAATAGGAAAACTGCTCCAGATAACACAGATATCAAAATACTAAAACCAAAAAGCAAAGAGATGGAAGGTAAATAGAGTACCTTAGCTCACTGTAGTATTCATATAACCTGGGAAGTCACTTGAAACAGGAAGAAGTACTATTTGAGGATAATTGATAATGTTGATAATTTCCCCACATCTAATGAAAGCTATGAGCAAGTATATGTACACCTAGATTACACATAAAATCAATAAAAGGGAAAACAATCTTCTAAGCCAAAAAAAAAACCTAACCCACATATTATGTATAAAGGTACATAAATGATTGAATATCATTTTTCCCTTGGGTCTAGGCCAGCTTAGTAAGTAACAGATTAATATCGTTTATCTCTTACCAATAATGGATCCTCTATCTATTAAAATACACATATTTATAAGGTAGAAAAACAGAAAAAGTTATGTGTGAGGAGCACTATGTCAACACTGAAATATAACCATATTTAATATTAATAGCAGTATTAGTATCAAACTACATTTTAGGATAAGGTTAGTATCATTGTTATGATAATGTAGGATGACTGAGAGATGGAAAATGGGGTAATTCAACAGAAAGAAAATACAATTCTAAATAATTAAGCATCTGATGCTTTCACAGTTTCAAAATACATGGACCAGAACTTGATAGAACTGTTAGGGATAAAATGCTTGAATTTACTGGTATAACTGCTTAATAAAGCAAAATGCCTGAGTCTTTTGTTCTTTGTTTTGTTTGTTTGTTTTGTTTTATGTTCCCTATAGTTAGCGCTAAGCATAGCCCATGAGATAAAATAATGTATCTTTGTGTCTAAGCTCTAGTACTCATCTAGAAAAATAAAATAAAATAAAAACCTGTGGTTTATGCTACTTAAGAATGTTTAGGACTAATATCTTATGTCACTATATTACCTTATACTTTATTGGTGAACTGGTTTTAATCTCCCAGAACACCTTGATTTTTTCTGTGGGAAGTGTCTCTTAACGCAATCTGAATGTATTTGACCATTAAAGTCTCTCTATACTAGAAGCCAGGTTTTTATTATAAACCCCATCTAGTATACCGATAAACCATGACTATAATTTTATTTAATTATAAATATAAATAATCATAAACAAGTCATAAATATATGACAATATATTTATATATTATATATAAATTAAGTTTAATTTGAATATTCACATTTAAATGTGTATATTTTGTTATATATATTATATACATTTAAATTAAGAACAACTTTTACTTTCCTTATTCAATTGGATCTTTCTTTTCCTTCATTTTGAGAACAAGAGTGATACTTGCAACTGGGGAATATGAAGAAATAAATTGTTGATAATTTCCCAGACCTTGGCAAAAAATATACTGAACAGCTAGCTGTCTGTAAACACTGAACAGTAAGAAGGATACAAGATGGGATCAGAATTGTTTTAACACAAATAAGACATTTTCTAAAAAACTGCACAAGATTTAGGAAATATCTTTATTGTTTGAATGCTTGATCCTAAACTTGGAGAAAGAATGAACCACGGAGTCTTTTATAGGGTTCTGAATGGAGGAAAGAAATAATCACTTATTCCTTTGTGTAGAAAATAGAGAGATTTTATACACACACATACACACACACACACACACACACACACACGGAGAGATATATTTTGCTCCAATGAGATGATCTTTTTTTCTTTTGTTCAATAATAATATTCATCTTTTGTAATGTATTTTTTCAAATAGCTTTAAAAAATTCACCAGGTATAAGACAATGCACTTGCTTTGGACCTTGGAGAGTAGAGAGTGAGAAAGGAGTTACAAATAGACTGAATGCATTATTAATGAATCACCGTGCAGCTGTCCTTAAAGACTGACTGAAAATGCCTATACGTTTAGAAGAAACTAACCTGAAAAAGAAAAGGAAGATAATAGCTCTTCTTCTTGTTGAATTCAGAGGAATGATCTTATGGCCTGACATTCTCTTATCCCTTGTCACTCCTCCCTAGGTAAACGGTGCTCTTGGAGAACAAGTGGCACTCTCTTATCCAGGATATTATAATCAGTATATGATTATATTTAAGATAGTGAGTTTATATTTTAGTCTTTCACATGACCTAAAAGTTCTTATATTGTATTTTATACATGGCAATTAATTTCAGTAATCAATGAACTTGATAATATTATGTATTTTCTATATCTGAGTTAAAAATAACTTAAACTTAACTATTTAAAAAACATTAGTCTACTAAAAATCTACAATACACAAAATTATGCCTTAACCACACACACATATTTTAATTAAAATTGATATGGTTCCTTGGTTATTACTAGGGTGCATAAATACATTGTAAGTTAGGCATACTGTTTTTCTCCAGAGGAGACAATTGGGAAATAGATTATGAAAAAATTTATGGTATGGGAGAAAAAAAACCTGTTCCATGGATGACCCGTTAGAAATAGACCTAAATTTGATGGACTTAGGATATGTGAAACTTTTTATATATTCAATTAAATGGTAAAAATTAAAATATTTCTGAGTACTTAAAAAAATATTGATACTATTTAGATTAGCGGTGCATCATTGAAGTGATAATAGGAATGATAAGAGCAGTAGTTGAGAAAAAACATATTTTGATACATAATTAAAACCCTTTAAGAAGTGAGAGATGGGAATTGAAATCTGGAAGTTTTAAATACATAGCTGTCTAGCTTAGTACAATGTAAAATTCTAAGAATATCATTTTCCTTTACCTTTCTATTAATCAATTGTGATATAAGACCTCTATCTGATGTTATAAAGATGGTAATGTTCGACACAGTTAGCTAGTATTTTAATAATACACTTAAGCCTGGAGTGGCTATATTAGTAATAAATAAAATTGAATAGTAATAAATACCTAGAATACTACAATATGGGGATAAATTGCATAGAGATACTTAGGACACAGACATAAATTGGTCTTTAGTCATAAAAGTTGTAATTTTTTTGATTTAACCACATTCCATGATAATTTTAGTGACTACTTAGATATCCAGAGAGATGTTTATTAAAATACTTAGGTAATGCATTGAACATCTAAAGGTCACACTCAGAGTGTGCTTTTAAATTCAAATTGTCATGTATATAAAGTTTAAAATCTGTATAATACATATTGTATATAAATATATGTTAACTAAAATTTACATTATCTTAATCTATACAATAAATCTGAATAATTTTAAAAGGACTATTATAAAAGTCTATGTTATTTAGACATGCAAAGATAAAAATATAAATAAATAATAATAAATAAGAGAAACCCCAAACTATGAAACTCTATGTAACCAAAGGAGCAATAAGAAAACACAATACAAATTACAATATATTTGAAATAACTCATTCTGTGGCCAGTAAGCATTAACAAATTGAAAATATAAAAAGAAAATACAAGAGCATTGTTGGCAAATATAACCATCAAATATGAAACCAAAATATTAAATAAATAATTATGAATCAAAATAATCATACAAAAGGGATGATAACTATACAAAACTTTATAAGAGAAATTCAGGTTTACTTTCCCTTCAACAATGAATTTAATTTGTCAGACTAAAAGTAACAATATATCATTTTAAGAGGGAAAAACCACCTTAAAAGCATTCTAAAACTGTGTTACTAAAATTGCCTGAAAGCCAGGAAATGTGTAGCTTTTCCTACATGTCAGATAAATGACATATTTAAGAATTCATGACCAATTTCATGGCAAATACTGAAATTTTCCCCAAGATAAGAAATTAGCCAAAAATGCTTGCATCTGGTACTTTGATTCACACTTCACTGATCTTACTATTTTAGTAAAGGAGGATGTCCCAGAAACTATATGGCTAAGTGTTTCCTCACATCTTTAAAGCTATTGCTTAAGTAGGAAATTCCATAGCATCTACAGAGTTGCTAGCATAGGTGAATTAAACAGGTATAAAATATACAGTTAATATTATAAAATGTATGCTTTCACAATAAACATCCAAAACAAACTTAAACACAATCCCATGTAAACATTTTCCAAAACATATTTGGGAAAAATAATTCCAATGAAAGCATTTACTATCTTTCTAATATTTAATAAATAAGGAAAGAGATTTAAAAGAAAAATTATACATTATGTATCAGTTAATTTTTTTAATTCAGAAATAAATACTTTATATATAGCTTATTATATACCAATAAGTACATATATAGTATACATATAAGAAATTATAAGTAGATATATCAATCTGTATATAGTTCTTTATAAAATATGTAGCTCTAATGTAATTAAATTGAAATCATGCAGATCTCATTATGAATGTATATTACACCTGGCACTACAGCTCCTTATTCAAAAAAGTAAAATGTCACTAGGTTAACTATAAATATCTGGTAGAAAAATTGTCAATGAGACTGTTCACTTATTCCAGACATGCTAATCATTTTGATGAGGAAATAGTAAATATTTTCAAATGATATTATATTTCCAGGCCCAAGGTAGGTTATGCATACCTTTATATAAATACTAAATAATTATTAATGGTAAGCAAAATGCTGCTCATAATTTCTGGCACTCCTCTAAGAGAACAGGACATTCGTCTGCCAATCATAAAGCAAGCAGTTATCATGTAGTCTAAAACACAAATTCAGTGCTTGAAGTTATGATTAACATTATGCATAATTATTTAAGAATTTTTCTTAATGTTAAATTATGTAACTGTTACTTAGTACTTAAAATTTTCTTTTCTTAAAAATAGAATATGTTAAGGAAATTGTATACAGAATATACCATATGAACAAAATCTATTTTCAGTAAAAGAAAAAATAAAAAGGCAACTTATCACAAGAAAAATAGATAATAGAAAATGTTAGTGTGTTGATAATATAAATATTATATAAATGTCTTTCCCTAGATGATACTATGATAGCTGTTAATGATTAATGTTGATTAACTTTGCTTCTCTATCTGGTTGAATTGAGAGATATGTAGAATATTGCGAAAGCACACTTCTTCTGTGACTCTGAGGGTATTTCTACACAAGATAAAGGAGAGAAAACGAGGCTTAACTGTAAGCAGAAATGTTCCATCAATGGAGAACAAAGTAGAATTAAAGACATCCTGCTTTCCAATTTGTATCCCTTTGATCTCTTTTTGTTGACTAATTGCTCTGGTTAGAACTTCAAGCACTATATTGAATAGATATGGGGAGAGTGGGTAGCCTTGTCTTCTCCTTAATTTTAGTGGGATTGCTTCATGTTTCTCTCTATTTAGTTTAATGTGAGCTATTAGCTTGCTGTATATTGCTTTTATTATATGTAGGTATGGACCTTGAATTTCTATTCTCTCCAATACTTTTAGCATGAAGGGATGTTGTATTTTGTCAAAGGCTTTTCCAGCATCTAATAAGATGATCCTGGGTTTTTTTTTTTTTCTTTGACTTTGTTTATGTAATGGATTATGTTGATGGATTTCCGTATATTGAACCATCCCTGCATCCCTGGGATGAAGCCTACTTGCTCATGGTGAATGATTATTCTTATGTGTTCTTGGATTTGGTTTGCAATAATTTTATTGAATATCTTTGCATCAATATTCATGAGGGAAATTGGTTTGAAGTTCTCTTTCTTTGTTGGGTCTTTGTGTGGTTTAGGTATCAGTGTAACGGTGGCTTCATAGAATGTATTAGGTAGTGTTCCTTCTGTTCCTATTTTATGAAATAGTTTGAGAAGTACTGGTATTAGATTTTCTTTGAAGGTCTGATAGAATTCTGCACTAAAAACCATCTGGTCCTGGGGATGTTTTGGTTGGGAGATTTTTAATGACTGCTTCTATTTCCTTAGGGGGGTTATGGGACTGTTTAGATGGTTTATCTGATCCTGATTTAACTTTGGTACTGGTATCTGTCTAGAAAATCATCCATTTTATCTACATTTTCCAGTTTTGTAGAATATAGTCTTTTGTAGTAGAATCTGATAACTTTTAAAAAATTTTTCAGTTTCTGTAGTTTTGTCACCATTTTCATTAAGATATCACTATTTGAGGATGATGTGATAGTATACATAAGTGACCCAAAAAAACCAAGAGAGAATTCCTACAGCTGATGAACAACTTCAGCAAGGTGTTTGGATACAAAATTAACTCAAAGAAATCAGTAACTTTTCTCTACTCAAAGGATAAACAGGCTGAGAAAGAAATTAGGGAAATGACACCCTTTACAGTAGTCACAAATAATATGAAATATCTTGGTGTGATGCTAACCAAGCAAGTGAAAGATCTCCATAACAAGAACTTCAAGTCTCTGAAGAAAGAAAGCAAAGAAGACCTCAGAAGATGGAAAAATCGCCCATGCTCATGGACTGGCAGGATTAACATAGTAACGTGGCCATCTTACCTAAAGCAGTCTACAGATTCAATGAAATCTCCATCAAAATTCCAACACACTTTTGATGTGGGCCTTGAATTCCTGCTGTTTCAAAGACTGATCTTGAAGGGATATTGAATTTTGTCAAATGCTTTTTCAGCATGTAATGAAATGACCATGTGGTTTTTTATCTCTGAGTTTGTTTATGTAGTGGATTACATTGATGGATTTCCAGGTATTGAGCCATCCCTGCATCCCTGGGATGAAGCCTACTTGGTCATGGTGAATGGGTGTCTTGATTTTTCCTTGGATTCAGTTTTTGAGAATTTTACTGAGTGCTTTTGTATCGACATTCATAAGGGAAATTAGTCTGAAGTTTTCTTTCTTCCTTGGGTCCTACTCAGCTATTAAAAACAATGACTTCGTGAAATTCGCAGGCAAATGGATGGACCTTGAGAATATCATCCTGAGTGAGGTAACTCAGTTAAAAAAGAATAAAAACAGTATGTACTCACTGATAAGTGGATATTAGTACCAAAGTTCTGAATACCCAAGATTCAATTCACAAACCATATGAAGCCTAAGAAGACGGAAGACCAAAATGTGGATCCTTCAGTGTTTCTTACAAGGGTGAACAAAATACTCATAGGAGGAGATATTGAGACAAAGTGTGGAACAGAGACTCAAGGAAAGGCCATTCAGAGACTGTTCAACCTGGGGATACATCCCATATATAGCCACCAAGCCCAGATGTTCTTGTGGATGCTTGGAAGTAGTTGCTGATGGAAGTGTGATATCTCCAGAGAGGCTCAAGCAGAGCCTGACAAATACAGAGAAGGATGCTCACAGACAACCATTGGACTGAGCATGGGGTCCCGAATGGAGGAGTTGGAGAAGAGGCTGAAGGAGCTAAGGGGGTTTGCACCTCCATGGAGGGAGCAACAGTGTAAACTGGCCAGACCCTCGGTGCTACCAGAGACCACCAACCAAAGAATACAACGGAGGGACCCATGGTGTTGGCCAATTATATGGCAGAGGAAGGCCTTGTTGACCATCAGTGGGAGGAGAGGCCCTTGGGCCTGAGGGTGTTAGATGCCCCAGTGTAGGGGAATGCTAGGGAGGGAAGACAGGAGTGGGTGAATGGGTGGGAGAGCACCCTCATAGAGGCAGGGGGAGGGGGAATGGAATAGGGTGTTTCCAAAGGGGAAAACATTTGAAATGTAAATAAAGTAAATGTCCAAAAAATAAATAAATAAAAAATAATTTAAAAAAAAAAAGAATTGAAGGTCCAGAAATGAACGTGCACACCTGTGATCACTTAATCTTTGACAAAGGAGCCAAAACCATCCAGTGGGGAAAAAAAGACAGCATTTTCAACAAATGGTGCTGGTTCAACTCATGGTCAGCATGTAGAAGATTGCAAATTGACCCATTTTTGTCTCCTTGTACAAAGCTCAATTCCAAGTGGATCAAAGATCTCCACTTAAAACCAGATACAATGAATCTAATAGAAGAGAAAGTGAGAAAGAACCTTGAATACATTGGCACAGGAGACATTTTCCTGAACAATATACCAATGGCTTATGCTCTAAGATCAAAAATTGACAAATGGGACCTCATAAAATTACAAAGATTCTGTAAGGTAAAGGACACTGCCAATAGTACAAAATTGCAATCCACAGATTGGGAAAAGATCTTTACCTACCCTACATCTAATAGAGGGCTAATAATATCCAAAATATACAAAGAACTCAAGAAGTTAGACTCCAGAGAACCAAATATCCTTTTAAAAATGGAGTACAGAGCTAAATAGAGAATTCTCAACTGAGGAACTCAAATGGCTGAGAAGCACTTCAAGAAATGTCCAACATCCTTAGTCATCAGGGAAATGCAAATCAAAACAGCAATGAGATTCCACCTCATACCAGGCTAAGATCAAAATTCAGGTGACAGCAGATGCTGGCAAGGATGTAGAGAAAGAGGAACACTCCTCCATTGCTGGTGGGATTGCAAGCTGATACAACCTCTCTGGAAATCAGTCTGACAGGTCCTCAGAAAGTTGGAAATAGTTCTACTTGAAGACCCAGCTATACCACTCCTGGGCATATACCCAAAAGATGCTCTAACATATACAAAGGACATATGCTCCACTATGTTTATAGCAGCCTTATTTATAATAGCCAGAAGCTGGGAAGAACCCAGATGCCTCTCAACAGAGGAATGGATACAGAAAATGTGGTACATTTACACTATGGAGTACTACTCAGCTATTAAAAACAATGAGTTCATGAAATTTGCAGCAAATAGATGGAACTTAAAAATATCCTCCTGAATGAGGTAACCTAGTCACAAAAGAACAGACATGGTGTCTTCTCACCAATGAGTGGATATTAGCCAAAAAGAAGCTTGGAATACCAACAATACAACTCACAGACCATATCCCAAGAAAAATGATCACACCAAAGTTTGAAAACTATGGTACTACTCAGTAGGGGGAAGAAAATAATGTCTGGGAAGTAGAGGGAAAGAGGGATCTGGGAGAGAGAGGGGAGAGGGAGGGATAAAGAGGAGCCAGTTTAGATATGGGAGAAGATTGGGGAGAAGTACAGAGGGTCAGGAATTGTAAACTAGGTGTGTAGCAGTGGGGGAGAAAGAGCAGAGGGTAGCCACTAGAAAGTCCCAGATTCCACGGACTCAAGAGGTTCCCTAGACCCAACAGGGAGAACTTTAGCGAAAATATCCAACAAAGGGGACATGGAACCTGTAGAAACCATATCCAGTGGATAGAATAACCTCCAGTTGAGGGATGGGGCCACCCACCCAACTCAAAAATATTAATCCAGAATTCCTCTTGTCAAAAGGAAATGGAAGGGAAAAGAATGGAGCAAAAATTGAAGGAAAGGCCATCCAGAGACTACCCCACCTAGGGATCCATCCCATCTGCTGACACCAAACCCCCACACTATAGCTGATGCCAAGAAATGCTTACTGACAGGTGTCTGGTATAGCTGTCCCCTAAGAGGCTCTCCCAGAGCCTAACAAATACAGATGCAGTTGTACACAGCCCAACATTGGATTGAATGCAGGGAACCCAGTGGGGAAGTTAGGGCAAGGAGTATAGGAGCTGAAGAGGTTTGCAACCTCCTAAGAAGAACAATGTATCAACCAACCAGAACCCCCAAAGCTCCCAGGGATTAAACCACCAACCAAAGAGTAGACAGGGGGTACCCATGGCTCCAGCTGGATATGTAGCAGAGGATTATCTTATCTGGCATCACTGGGAGGGAAGCCCCTTGGTCCTGTGGAGACTTGATGACCCAGGATAGGGGAAAGCTAGGCCACTGAAGTTGGAGTGGGTAGGTGGGTGGCGGAGCACCCTCATAGAGGCAGGGGACAGGGAAGAGGGTGTAGGGGGCTTGTAGAGGGGAGACTGGAAAGGGAGAAACATTTGAAACGTAAATAAATAAAATAACCAATAATAAATGTAGAATTAAAGAGATAGGGAGAGAAAGTGGTGCAAAGAAAGTTGCTTCCTGTTTCAGTGATGAAGCTGTTCCCTGACATTCTACACAATAATGTGCTCAAATCCTTAAAACTATGATCAACCCTATGTGGTTGGCTGAGGTATGTTGTTACAAGGACTTAGTGCTTATTTTAGTGCTTAACATCCTAAAACAGGCAATTAGTGATTCATTGCAGAGTCTGGACAGATAGGAATCTTTGATCTTTACAAAAATTACCAGTTGATCCATACACTCGGATTTATTTAACCATATACACCTTAACGAAAACTGACAATATATGCTTTCATCTGATATTTATGTCAACATTTGTATTTTATGATTTTCTTAAAAGTATGCCATGTGGTAGCATGTGTGTACATTTATGTGTGTGTATCTGTTTGTATGTATATGTGTGCATCTGTGTGTCTGTTTGTGTATATAAATGTGTTTATATGTGTTGCTGTGTGCTTTCGTGTATGTGTGTCTGTACATATGAATTCTCTATCCAAATAAGCTGTAAAATAGAAATTCATGAATAAAGTTCAACTTTCACCAGCTCTTTTCTTCTAGTTCTGGTTTTGCTATGGAGGGAGGTACACCTCAGCCTTCCTCTCTCTTTGTTCTTTAGAACACACCTTAAGAAGATGTTCTTCATCTTGATTAACATTTAGGGAAAGCACCAATGTTAATTTCCCAATATGATAAATTTCCACTATTTTTCTCGTTTCTTTGTAGTAAAGAAAATTATTATGAAAGAACATCGTGCAGCCATGTAGTTTTTCTTTCCAGCTTTGCTTGTTTTGCAATGCATTTATTCTTACTGCCAGTAGCTCGTGCATGCTAACCTGCCTTGTCTGGTTAGTGGAATAAAGATGCACTGTCAGAGATGGTGTATTCTGAATAATGGATTACTGAGAGTCCCCTGACACAGGTTTGATGGCCATAAAATATGAGCTTGTGATTGTCCTTATATTCATACCCTGAAACTGACTGGGGGAATATTATTTTAAATGCCAAGCTAACTCTAATTGTGGCCAGTTTCAGTAGGTGATTCTCTCATTAGTGTTTGGAGCAATTACAGAGAAAATGGATTGGTGCAATTTTATTTCTGCATTGATAGAATCTATTCTTACTACCGCATTTTAGCTATTCAGATTCAAATCAGGCTTCTCATCACAAATGTTCTGTTTGTGAGGGACACTGCAAATGACTAGAGCTTCCCATCCCTAATCAAGTTTCATTTCCAAAGAGGTCAAAGCATTTCACTGCCAATAACGCGGCTTTAAATCAACAGGTAGAATGAACTTATCTTTTACTTTGTGACAATTACTTAACTTATTGGCATCCCGATATATTATTTATCATTTCTCTCTGTTAGAGAAACAAACTCTTAGCACACCATAGAAAATCAGCATAAAATGAACTGAAGGTTTATACACACAGCTGACCTTACACAAGAACACAGCAGAAGCACTGGATTCAGGCAAAAATGAAGCCAAATCTGACAAGAGTTTTGGATTATGAAGGAAAGAAACAGATACAGAAGAGATTTACTGCCTTGATTGAAAATTCTTCTTTTCATTACATGGTATAATCATAAGAACATAGCCACAAAGCTTTTCCTGCAGATGTTGAAGGCAAGCAAGTCACTGTGATTAGACAACTAAGATTTAAAAAAAGAATTAACAGAAGTCTCCCTTGCAGGTACCATAAAGTTTAAAAAATGTATTATCTTGCTTTTACAAGAATTATGAAGATTAGTGATCTTTAGGGATGGTCAGAAAGAGAAAAATTATTCGATGAAGTTTATAAGCCCTATTCATATAATGAAAGGCTCATAGAATGATTCATTTCATCAAAGAGCTCTCTAGAGCAGAATGCCCACATTGAATAGAGGGAGGAGAAACAAAATGTGTGTATATGAGCTTGTGTGTGTGTGTATGTGTGTGTATGTGCCTGTGTATTTCTGTCTGTCTCTCTCTCTCTGTGTGTGTGTGTGAAAGAGAGAGAGAGAGAGAGAGAGAGAGAGAGAGAGAGAGAGAGAGAGACTTAACTAATCCATGGTACATGCTGAAACCATAATCTACGAAGTCAAGTTTATAATGAATAAAATAACAGAAAATAACCCACCTTTTTCTGTTAGTAGAATAAACAAGAGATACTCACCTAGTCTCTCGATGGAATAGTATCGCTGCTTACTGTCCACACGCACTGTCTCAGCATACGGACTGCCAACACCATATCCGATAATATAGCCTCTCACCACGATGTTTGGGTTGAGAGGAGGAGTCCAGCTCATGATGATGCAGTTTGTCTGGGGTCTCACATGGAGAGAACTTGGCTGGTCAGGGACTTGAGACTCTAGGAATAAAAGACAAATATTATCAGGAAGCTTCATTCAGAGTTAACAAAATAGCAAATATTGCACACAGACGCAACATATGAATCATTTGTTATCCTGAGTACTTCTTTTCTAGCACCCACTACATTTTCCATGTTTGTAACAGGATTGTGTGTGTGTGTGTGTGTGTGTGTGTGTGTGTGTGTGTGTATGTGTACTCAAATGTGGAAACTACTAGAGGTAGGTGTTTGGTGTCATTCTTTATAGATTTCCACCATCTTTTATATGAAACTGCTCTTCACTGAACAGACTGGCTGCCCAGAGAGCTCTGAATATCTGCTTTGCTCTCTTGTCTTAGCAATAGACTTACAATGTATACCTGAGAGCCCAGTTTTTCATTCATGCTGAACAAACCATCTCCTGCCATGTCAAGGAATTTCTTAAATTTCTTCCAACATATTTTGATCATATTCTCCCACACCTAATTTCTTAAACATTTTTTTGCAGGCACATGTATATCATGCTTCTTTCTTTTAATAGCTTTTTTTTTTTGGTTCTTCATATGTTTCTCCTTAAGCATCAGTAACACATCGAAAAATTAAGGCAAACAAAAAAACTGAAAATTAAAGAATATGAAAAAACTGTCTTGTCCAATAATTACTTATTCAATTTAAACAAAAACAAAAAATATCTGTACCAGTTCTGTTTTCAGAAATGTTTAGAGTAGGTTGGATAGATTGCTCAGCTACTGATACCTTGTACTGCTCCAGTAAAGGAGCACACTTAGGTTCCCAGAACCAGGGTTAGGGGTCTCAGTCCCCTGAAATTTAGACATTTTCTTCTTGTTTCAATGAACTACCACACAAATGAGCATATTTCCAATCTCCAACATTAAAGAATAAAAGTAAAATATTTTAATAAGAGGAATTGTTAAGTTGAACAAGATAGGGTTGTGACCTGCTCAGCATGACTCAAAATATACATGGTCCATTATTTGTTGACTCTGTTAAAATATGGTATTATTAAAGGAAAGGAGACAGCATTCTGGATTGAAGACATCTAAGCTCAGGTGTTGGGGAATTTATTTTCACACCATGTTCTATCATTCACTAGATTCATATTCTTAATTAAATTGACATGCCAGATACTGCTAAATTCAAGCTAAGAAATAGCTAAGATTCTATTCTACACTAGATTGTAGCTGTAAGACTGTAAAACATTACTCGTAAGCCTCTATTCCCTCAGATGTATAATGAAGATAAAGTTGGGAACAATTTCATAGGGTATTGAAAAGACTTAATGAGAGATAATGCATAAAATTCTTGTTATGAGAACTACCTAAGTTCTCAAGTGATATTGGATATTACTGAGTGTCTATAATCCTCTAACATTTTTTCTTTTAAAGAGACAGTATACAGCAATAATGAATTTTACTACTAATTTGGCATTATTTTTGCATTTTGATATTGTTACAACATGATGATGTTGCAGCATCAGTTTGAAGTACGACTATGTGTATCCCTAAAAGACACTGATACTTGCTCAGGTAATATAGATATTTATACAGTGCCTCACATGTTATGGATTATAGGTCTTGCTTTGCTTTTCTTTGTTTTTATTATTTAGGATTTTTATTGCTATGTTAAAACAACATAACCAGAAACAACTTGTGGAGGAAAGGATTTATTTTGGATTGTAATTCTCAGGGTACACTCCATCACTGAGGGTACTCAGAGTAGGAAGAGTACACGGAGAATCCTGCTTACTCATAGTACTTGTTAAGTTTGCTTTCTTACATATTCTAGGACCATTTGGCCAGGGTGGCATTGTCTGCAATGAGCATGGGTGCTCCACATCAATCATTAATCAAAATGCCTTACAGGCTTATCTATAGGACAACCTTATAGAGGCATTTTCTCAGTTGTGATTTCATGTTCTGAGAGTCTAGCCTGTGTCAAGTTGACAACAAAGCTAAATGACAGTAGGGCTATATATCTATGATAGAATATAGGACAAGGTTGAAATAATAAGACATAACCCAAATTCTTGTAATTTATAACATGAAAAAGTATATATGTAAGAATATATATACAGTAACTTATGAAAAACATTTTGATTGGCTATGCATAAGCAATAAATTATGATAAATATTTTGATAGAATTATATATAGGGTATGTTGAAAATCAGTTAAGCTCTATGAGAAATAAAAACAAGTGGTCATCTTAACTCTGATAGGCCAATAAATACTTCATCATGGTTTCTGAAAATTAAAAAGGTATTCAAAAATAGAAGTGATTTGAATCTCATTCAAACAATAGTGTCCTTTATTTTCTCTGCCTAAAATTTTTGAAAATTATCTCATCAAATAATCTTAAATAATTCAAATACTCGAGGTAATAAAAAGATACTAGAGTATCTTTCTTTTGTGATTTGATATCAAAAGATAACTGTATCCCTACACATTAATTTTATTCTTATTCTGCTTGACATTTGAAGTGTTTATGGTGAAAGAAAGAATGCACTTAAAAGTTATGACAGTAACTACCATGTAAAAATTGTTCTAAAAGAGACAAAAGATGTTACATCAACACAATTTTCTTAATATGATGTCATTTTCCTAAAGATGTCCTTTTGTGAGCAAGCAGGGACAAACTATATTTATCTTCCATAAAGAAGATTCCTATGTAATATGCAAAAGCATCATAAAATTATATCTCAAAATATGGATATAAACATTTATGACAGAAACACAATGTTTGCAAAGTATTTCTCTAAGTAAAGTAGTAAGAAAGATGAAATGGATGGTTTAATATTTTGCAACCCCATTGGTACAGTCTTGCAAGTGTCCTTGGGTTATGATATATTTCACAATCCATTCTGTTTAACATATTTTAAATTTTAAAATAACTATTAAAACAAGACAATATGCCTAATTTTATCTCAAAAAAAGCTACTGAATGTCATCAAGAAATTTTGCTTTTATGTGTGTGAGTCTGTGTACATTCATATATATATATTTATATATATACATACTATATATATATATTCCAAACACTGAATTCATTACATTTTAAAAGAAAAATTCAATTATTTGAATGACAATAGTCAATATATTTTAGAATAAAAGAGAAAATTAAAAAAAATAGAAATATAACTATTACTTCAGTTTTCTGCAAACCATAGAATGATTACTTCATATTGGTTAGGTTAAAATCTTAAAAGCATAATTACAAGAGTTATAGGATCACATGACAATGAGTGTTCAACTGGCCCTTCAGGACCTGTTGAAGCTCCTCTTTAGCAAACCTTGAATTGAAGTACTTTTAGTCTTGTATACACTCCTCAAGATGATTTCATCATTATGAAAAACAGGATTGTAGAGATAAGGGAATGAACACCATTTCTCCATCTATATAGCTCATGGATTTTTTACCAATCAGTTAAGATCATGTGTAGAAAAAAGAAATATATCAATGGACTTTTAGAAGCAGGAAATCTGATCCATTATATGTTATATGACTATCTAATTATAATACATAAGAGAGTAAATTATCTATAATTCATAGTGTCCAATTCATCCTTTCATTCTCTCTCTCTCTCTCTCTCTCTCTCTGACTGCAGGCTAGAAGTGGACATCAAGTCTCATTATAGATGATTATGAATGTGTTGCTGGAAATTGAACTAAGGATTTCTGGAAGATCAGCCAGTGCTCTTAACCTCTGAGCTATCTCTCTAGCCCCTTACCTATGCTCTTTTTTAGTATAACACAGGATTGAGAATTTCCCAGTTATTCTTCAGAATGAACTTTTCCACATACATTTCACCTCATAGATTATAATAAGCAGTTATTATTACAGTGAACTATAAAATTCATTATCAATTCAATAGTTTCTCAATAAAACCTACATGACAAGAGCACCCCTTGTTTGGTATCCAATTTTGAAACTTGCTACTTATATGTACTTGAAAGGTTTGATAATTATCCTTTGGCATGTGACTGTATATATAAATAAAAAGAGCCAGAATAATTATTGAAATAATCTAAAACTAAAGGGATTACATGTTACCAGAAATTTTCAAGTTGATGCAGAAATCCTTTCTCCACTACCTTCGTATTGTGGGCTAGAAGAGGGGGGATTGAAGTGTTTGAAAACCTTTTAATTATAGGTTTTAAAAAAATCTAAGACTACAGCAAGTTTTATATTATTTTTATATTTTCACAATTGATATGGGTGAAGATGTTTCAAATAATGTTACTATTTGTTGCCATGCCTGATGCATTGAGCTTGATATTCAAAACTCATGTGGTGAAAGCAAAGTGAGCAATGTGCTGCCTCTAACAAGTTGTTCTCTGATCACCAGAGGTGTGTCATGCTATATGCACACACACACATATTCACCCACACAAACATACATTCACCTGCACATACACACTATTGCATGACTGTGTAATATAATAAATAATAAAGTGATTATATATTGTAGACTATTTCTACTATAAGTAATATGTGAAGCTAGATATTTGCTCTGATTTATATATTATCTACTATACACATGTTCTAAACTATCATATCCTCCAGAAATATATATGTACTATGAGCCAATTAAAAATATTTTCTAAGTAGTCTGCTACACGGTAGATTAAGATTAAGCAAAATTAATAATATAGTTAATAAAGCACTCAATCAGTCGTCCAACAAATTAGTTAATACTGAGAGGATGAAAACGTGGAAAAGACCGAGCAGGGAGCTATTGCTTTGGTCTTCAACTTTTTGTGGTAATATAAGTGATGCTAAAGCTACTATGAACTGTATCTATACTTGATTATTACACCCTCACTCCTCAGCATGTGATCATCCATGAATTCAATAAACATTTCTGGCATCCTTACAAGACCTCATTGACTCTAAAATATCCTGTTCTCTGTTCTTTGAATATTTTCAACAGTTTCTTCATTAAGAGTTAGACTATCAAATTTTTGAATATATTGCATTGATACCTACTAGAGTCGAAACTTCACACACACACATACACACACACACACACAAACACACACACACACACACAGCCAATGTAAATAGGAATTGGAAGTGAGCAGAGTAAAAAAGAATTAAAAGGGATATAGAAATCTAGTGAACACTTTACATTAAGTGAGATAGGAACATGCTGAGTGGTGTTTCCTGACAAGAAGACAGGGCATAAAGAGTGATCTAATTGATATTTTCAGTGGATTTCTTTATTAAATTTGAGGCAAGATTGAGACAAAGACCAAAAAGAACAGAGCCTACCAAAAGGCTTTAACCACACGTTTGGACAGCTGCTGTGAAGGTCTCCAGTTTAAACTGTGCAGGGAGAATCTAGTGAAATGCAGAGAAACAAGCAGGTTTGAATCAGGATAAATTTGAATATCTTATAAATCTAGTAGGAATTAATATTCTATATGTACGGGAAAAATCTTCTGAAGCATAAAGGAGAATTTTCCATTTCTGGTTTATCTTGAGTAAGTGAAACTTCATTTGTTGTTCTGGATTATGGACAAGTTCTTGGCCTCGGTATTATGGCAAGGAGGCCATTTAATATTGATCAGAATGGCTGTTTCTAACACTGTCATGATAGATATCTTCCTTCTTGCCACTAGGATCTTAACTGACTGATAAAAATTCCATTAACTGCTCAGTAAATAAAAAGCATGCAGTTATAGTCCTCTTTTTATGATTATGGAATAACCTTCAGGTAAGCATGCAGACTGACAGTTTTTAATGCAATAAAGAGTAACCAGGAGCCCCAGCAGCTCCAGAAGGACCAGTTGAATATCCATTACTATGGTATGCTCATAGCTCTAGAAGACACACCTCTCTGGCCTTTCAGCTTAACCTTGGAAGGGTAGCCAGACTTCCTTGAATAATTTGCCTTTTCCTTTTCCTGTAGTATTTACTACATTTTTTGCTTACCATTTAACATAGTCATTCCATTGCTGTTTATCTCATTCATTTTTATAAATTCTCAAACTCCTGTTGCTAGAACAGCTCCTGGCACATAATGTTCAAACACAGGGGTATTGAGTTTGCATATTCTATAATGTTAAACACAACTCTGTCTCTGTCTCTGTCTCTCTTTCTCTCTCTCTCTGTGTGTGTGTGTGTGTGTGTGTGTGTGAGTGTGTGTCTCAACACCAAAATTTTATATAACTGTCTCCACAGGATAAGAATTTTAAGGGAGAAAGTAAATCATGTAGAAATGAAATAAAATAAGAATACAGTTATTGGTGCTTTTAAAAAATCTTTCTTAGTAGTCAGAGAGTCTCCCCAAGCAGTATTTAATGAACTTGATCTGCTGTGTACTGTCTGCTCTACATAGCACTGCTAAGTAGGGTCAGGAATTTCATACTTGGAAATATTCTCATTTGTTCTCTATTTAGTATACTGCATTTTTGCAGTTCATTTTTTTTTTTGGTAGAATTTTGTGATAGTCCTTGATAACCTATATTTCTATACAGCAAGTTGAAAAAGACAACTGATCTATCCATGCTCTATTTTCTTCAGCATGATTAGAACCTTTTAGCGTGCTCATGCTCATTTGGCAGGATTTCTTTTCACACAGTAACATAGGACAGTTCCACCATAAATCTTGTGTAGAGTTTGTTTGCTCACCTTTGATTTCTACCATAGGGAATTTTTAATACTTAATGCCTATCATTTTCTTAGCTTTGATGTATTAATATCTTTTCAAAGTTATATGCCACAAAATTCACTCAATATTGCCCAGTTTTGTGTGATTTCTGAAACATTAAGTTCCTTCAGTTTTAATTCCCGTCATCAGTGTGTTCAAAATGTCCTCATGTTGATACATCATAGTCAGGCTGATTTCATAAGGTCTGTGGGTATTCTGAATGAGAAACACACATCTGAAGATGCAAATCTAGCAGTCACAAATGGAGAAAAATTGGCATTTGTTTCTCAGGATGATTGTTTAAAAGTAGAAATATTGAGATAAGTAGCACTGAATTTCTTGAATAACTATCATTTCATACAATATGTAAAATGTTAAATGGGAAGACATGAAAATATTAAGTGTAGAACACACATAATTTGTAACAGAAATATTTAGCTGTTATTGTAATAAGGTACTGAACAAAAACCTACATGTTTTTTATTGCCAAGAAATAATGAATAAAGTCTAGTTGTTTTAAGAACTGGAGATGTGAGGAGTTCCTAATCTTTACCAAATAATATGCTAAATTTTAAATTATTCAGTGTTCTTCTACTTTAAATATTTCAAACTGTGATTTGAAAATAAAATAGTGCATCTTTAAAATTCTACCTCTAGATATTTTTCAGATAATTAGCAGCTATGTCCAAACTTTTGCCATGTGTTTTGAAGAAACAAAAAGCTTATGCATCAAGTAAGTTTTTGATTTGGCATTAGGCTATATTCATAGCTATCTTTGGCTGCATACACTGTGAGATCTGTGGATGGACATATCTATTTTTAATGATTCCATTCTGATTCCTAGCATGAGGAAAGGGGGATACAATCCTATGTTTATGAAAAGTGTAACAAATAGCAGAATGTATGTATTTAGCTCTAAGTAATGTTTTCTACTATCAAGAGTATATATGGGTGAATAACCATGCTGTGTGCTATTTATGACCCACATGTATTCCCAGTTATATAGTTATCACACTTATATAGTTGCTTTTCTATTACTCTGTAATATGCAATGGGTAAACCACTGAGAAATTCAAGACAAAGCACGGAGCTTGGTATTAGTCTAGGGAGAATAGTGTGTGACCTTAAGAAAAAAAATATACCTGAAGTGTGCAGAAGATGAACATGTTCCTTAGAAAATATACTCCCTAAATCTTTTTATCCAGACAGCACATGGATGCCAAAAGCTTGAGTCACCTGCAGCTGAGTCAGTGCCAGTGGAGGGAAGTGAGTACAGGTTTAGAAGGTTGAATATCAGACTGGAGAACATGATGGGTACAAATGAAGATGAGTCAGGGTAACTAAATGATACCCTCATGTCTTTCTATGAACAATCAATTTGCCAACACTATAGTGTCGAGAATACAGAAGACAAAGTGGTATATAAAAAACAACAACAACAAAAACCAACCAACAACCAAACAAACAAAAACATGGGTATGAAATTACTTTCAGGTGACAAATGATGACAGGCTAACATGAAGTCTGCTGGTGTGAATGTAACTGATGGATGGAGAAGGTAGGAACATAGTTCATGGCTACAGAAGGGTATTGACAAAATTGAACTGGATGTGAGGATGATTGAAGCAGGCTAGGGTGTTCTATGTGAGGAGTGGTATTGTGATGGTTTGAATATGCTTGGGCTATGGAGTGGCATTATTTGGAGGTGTGGCCTTGTTGGAGTAGGTTAGATACAATGGGCATGGGCTTTAAGACCATTGTCCTGGCTGCCTGGAAGTCAGTCTTCTCGTAGCAACCTTCAGATGAAGTTGTACAACACTCAGCTCCAATACCATGCCTGCCTGGATGCAGCCATGCTCCCACCTTGATAATAGTGGACTGGACCTCTGAATCTGTAAGCCAGCCCCAATTAAATGTTGTCTTTATAAGAGTTGCCTTGGTCATGGTGTTTGTTCACAGCAATAAAACCTAAGACAGGTATTTAGATATAGACTCAAATACAGAATATAATGACTAGATTTTGCTTGTTTATTTTTGAAATGGAAACTCATTTGCACATTTAGTTTTTGTAAAAAATCAGAAGCATTAAACTGTAAACTCACAGCTAATTAAGGCTTTAATCTTTTATTTTGAAAGCATTAAAAGGAAGAAACTGTAACAATTTTTCTTGACTACCATTGCCTCTATATTTTTTAACTATATAGCAGATGATCTTGTCACTCTTTTTGACTTTATATTCTAGCACCAGAATCAACTACAATAAGCTAAGTGTATAGAGCAGGAAATACTGGCCGACCTATGAGAAATACTGGCAATGACCCTGGAACACTCTTTGAAGCATCCTGTGACTGAGGACTGGTTGGATTTTATCTTTATTTCTCAAATATTGAGAAAAATGTTTCTGTATTCTATGCACTGAATTTATTATGTATTTCTATGCTGCGGAGTACTTTATGGATTTTTCACCAGATCTTATAACAGATGTTAATTATACTTTTTGAAACTTTCTTGGAATTCCTTTACATTTATTCTTTCATATAAAGTGAACTGTGACTGGAATTGTACTAAATTAATCATTGATTTTGGAAGAATTTACATAGTGCTCACATACTCATCTAGGAATGAATATATACATTATCTATCTATTTATGCATATTTACATATATATTCTACTTTCTGATGTCTCAGTTTATATTTTTATTTAAATATAATGTTTTTTATTGATCACATTCATCTATATCTTGTTAAATTTTGTTAATTTTTACTATACATATAGTATTTTAGATTTCTGTTTCCTTCTTTTTAATGGCTAAAATATTAGTTAATGCTATTACTGGCATTAACTAGTAACTGGTAGAAGTTGCTTTTGTATTTACATAAAATATGCTTACTAGCTTATCAAAATTTCCAGTTATTTTCAATGGCTGGTAGTATATTACTTTCAAAATTCCCAAGTATGTATTCATACTACTCCTAAACATAATACTTTTAAAAATGATATGTTATATTTTTAAAAGTTTTTTGTGTATTTCCTAATGAAGTCTCTATTTTTTGGTACCTGAAATAGTACTAGTCTTTGTTAGCCTCTTTAGATTTTAAAGAAGATGTTTAAACTATTTTATTATTTAGCATAATTCTTGTGCTTAGTTTCTCACAAAACAATAAATGTTTTAAAGGATGATTATATTCTTATTAACATGAATTTTTAAGAACTTAAAAGACTGTTTTACAATTTTCTCTTTTCACATGTATTGGTGTGTGTATAAGACAATATTAAGTATTATTATGTAAGTAGATAATGGGCTCTCAATAAGCTTGGATATATCTCCTCCCATTTATATTAGAGGCAAACAGATGCTTTATAAATTCATGATAAAAAAATAGTAGGAATATGTTGTTATTCTCTCAAAAAGAACTGTATTCACAGGATGTGGTCAAATATGTTAAACAACAACAACACATGCCAAATATTTCATTATTGTTACTGTCAATTCTCATTAAGACTAGTGAGATACATTCAGTTCTTACAACTTCTTTATAATTGACGAGGCTTAAGTCTTGGAGAAGTTAAATTAGTTTCCCTGATTACACAATAATTCAAGCACAGTTCAAACTTAATGACTAACAATTACTGTGTTTTTGTTTGTTTTGTTTTGCTTTGCTATACTGTTATTTAGGATTTTTGTTTGTTTGTTTTGGGCTCTGTGTGTGAATGTGTGTGTGTGTGTGCTTGCGTGTGTGTGGTTGTGTTTTGTTACAGAATAATTAATCATTTCACCAACTCAAGTCATGAGGAATCAAACATTTCATGAACAAAGGAAAAAGATTGTGGTGACTACGAACAGGACTCAAGTACTCAGAATTTTAGATATTTTTCTGAATCTAAATAATCTCTGTCTTCATTTACAGATTGTTGGTCTGAGATTTTAAACAGCCACTTGGCCAAGAACTGAGGCTGACTTTCAATTTGTTAGAAAAATTAGTTTTGGCTTTGCCTACTCTATTCCTTGTAAGAAATGAACTCCACTTAAATTATAGAAAGAATTTTGGGTCTTAAATTCTGTTATAACCACAGCTGATGTCTGATTTTGTTAAATCAACTTGTCAAGGATCAACTCACTATCATAAATGGCTCCTACCAAAGTCTATGAATAAAATTTCATTTCTTGACATAGCACTTGAATTTTTTTTTTCACGTACCACATGAACCACGGTAATTTCCCAGAAGGCAATATGTTTTTGTTATGGATGCAAACCCCACTCCTTACAATAATCTATAATGGTTTTCTTATATGCATTTAAATTGTTATGACACAAGCTTTAATAAAATAATACCACCAAGCAAATACAACTTTGGCATTTGTCAAAAGTAAAAATTTGTTTTGTAGAATATTATTAAGTATTATTAAAGAAAAACATTAAACAAGGTTGCCTGTTTATCAGACCCTAAATATTTCTCTTATGATTAAACATATATTTTTTCTCTTGGAGCAATGTATTCTTTTCAAGAATGTTTTTCTATTTACGGACATGTGCGATATCATCATATTATGGATTATTAGTTTAGAAAAACATAAACACATATGGTTAGAATGACCTAAGAATTTAAATCCAATTATTTATAGCTACACTGTAATATTTTTGCATGACTTAAAAGATAAATGTGATTCTTTAAATGTGTTCATATTTTAATTATGTTGACTAAATCCTCTGTATGATTTTCTATAGTTTTTCTAGTTATGAAACATATATTGAATTCTATGACTATTATTTTGCCATTTATATAAAAACAATTTTAGCTTATGAAAACAGGAGAAATGAACATATTAATAATTTAAATTGCACTACCATACAATATGAAGACAGATGTTAGAACAAACTTTAGGACAAAAATAACATTTATCCAATATGTCAGAACAGAAGAAAAGGATATGGCCAATGAGAAGAGTAATAAACTCGTATGTCATATGCTGTTCTTCATGGTGCTCTAATTTATAAATGTTATTTATCAATTAACTGGTGGTAGTTGGTGGAATTTTTAGTATGATCAGGATAAAATAAATTTATAGTCTTTAAATTATTGAAAAAGAAAAGAATTAATGTTAAATTTGAAGGATACAATATAACACATATAATCATATGTATGATTATTTATTCCTGATAATGAGTATATAAATACATATGCTCTTACAAATTTATATTATGTATAAATAAAATTTTGGGGATATAAATTTAAGTTGTTTGATGTGGTAAACTTTGTGAAATGAGGAATTTTATCTGTCATCTATAGTTTGTTTCTACAACTCTAACTTAACATAGTACCTGTAGGAAGTCTCCCAAATATTCCTAGGTCAAGATACATCTTGATCCTTGTCCATAAACAACTCAGTATTTGCTTAAGGGTACTGTTTACATCTGATGCTTGCCAAGAATTCCTATTTAATATTTTAAATTTTATTCATTTATTTATGTGTATATTTATTTATTTAATTTTGAGACAGAGTTTCATTAGCTTACGATTGTCTTGAAATCATTATATAATACAAGAATGACTTTGAGCTCCTGATCCCCATCTGCCTAAGTTAGGTTTCCATTGCTGTTAACAGACACCGAGACAAAGTAAATCAATGACAACATTTAATTGGGGCTGTCTTATAGGTTCAGAGGTTCAGTTCTTTATCATCAAGGCGGGTACAGCAGGACATGAGAGTTCTACATCTTCATCAGAAAGCCACTAGGAGAATACTGGGAACAACGGTATATACCACCATACCTGGATTTAAGCTTTTCTCTACTTAGAACTTGCTCTATACCAGGTGACCTTGGATTTAGAGATCTACTTGCCTCTGTCTCCTGGGATTAAAGGCTTGTGCTAATATGCTGGGACCTAAACATAGTTGGATGGGATCTTGACCCAAAGTTCCCACTCCCTTAGTTTGTTTTCTCCTTAAACACAGGATTCAGCTCCATTTACCTTGCTGCTGTACCATTATTACTTGAACCATACATTTTATAGTTTTCCTTTCTCAGCTTTCTCCTTTTCATTAAAATGTTCTTCATAAGACTAAACCAGACAGCAAAGTCTTTGCTTGGCTTTTTTGAGACTTCTGCTGTCAATGCAATTACTATAAATCTCTTTACCTTAGCTTCAGGTAGACTCTTCAGACAAGGGCAAAAGGCAGGCACATCCTTCACCCAAATACCACATAAACATTCTCTAGGCCACATCCTGAAATTCTTCTCCACTGAAACCTCTTGAGCCATGTCTGCACATATCAAATCACTCTCAGCAACAAAGTCTTCCATATTCCTACTAGGATGGCCCATTAAGCCCAATTTAAAGCACTCCATTGCCTTCTGAATCTAATGTCCCCAAATCCACATTCCTCCAAATAAAAACAAGCTCAAGCCTATCACAGTAATACCCCTATCCATGGTACCAACTTCTATCTTACGGTTTCCATTGTTGTGAACAGACCCCATGACCAAGATGACTCTTATAAATGACAAAATTTAGTTGGTGTTGGTTTACAATTTCAGAGGTTCAGTTCATTACCATCAAGGTAGGAACATGGCAGTCTCTAGGCAGGCACCATGCAGGAGGAGATGAGAGTTTTATATCTTCATCAGAAGGCATCCAGGAAGAGACTGACTCTTCTGCATTGAGTGAAGCTTAAGCACTAGAAGCCCTGAGAGCCTGACTATACAGTGACAACTTCGTTCAACAAGGCCACACCTACTCCAACAAGACCACGACTTGGGCCAAGCATAATCAAACCACCACACTATCCATCTGTTTTCAGAGTGCCAGGATTCTAGGCATTTGTGTCTACACAGTGCTAAGGATCAATTACAGGATTTTTTCTGTGAATATGAGACAAGCATTCTAACTACTTAGCTACAGCATCAGCACTTTGTTATATTCTCATATTGCCTATGGAATTTCAGATAGGATCCCCATCCTTTCACTTATATAATAATGCTGGTGATGGTTCATTCTGGATTAAGAACCAACCAGGGCACTTCACTAATGACAGACACCTTTGTTTGTGACAGGATTTCCATGGACTGGAGCCCAGGCTGTAGGAAAGTAGAAAAAGAAGAAATCACAGTGAACACAGTATGCACCACTCTCTGCTTCTTGGGCAAGGACAGAATATCACCAGCTACTTCACACTTCTACCACCATGTGTCATTCTTTAGAACTGTATGTACTAAAACCATCAGCCCAAAATACAATCATCGTCATTATGTTGTTCCATGTCAGAGGTTAGGACACAAAACTGGGGAAAGTAATAAATATTCTGTTTTCTTTTTCCTTGACATTTTTTCTTGTTTCATGCTCATCATTCGTTGCTTTCATACAGTTTGACCTCAAGTAATATTGCTAACACAAAGCTGAAATAAAACATTAACGCACTTTTCTTTATGGTATGTAAACTTATTTGATATGTGTTTATTTGATTTTGTCAATGATGTAAATGTTATTAAAGTTTTGCAATTATATTAGCTGACTTTCTCTCTCTCTCTCTTTCTCTCTCTCTCTCCATCTCTCTCTCTCTCTCTCTCTCTCTCCTCTTTACCCCCTCCCTGTGTGTGAGTGAGTGTGTGTGTGCGTGCTTGTGTGTGTGTGTGTGTGTGTGTGTGTATGTAACCTGGTGAGTTCTTTCAGTATTGCTCCTATGTATGTGTTTTTAAAGCTGATCAGTTGGAATTGGGTAAATATTCAGGATGAATAATCTGATGAATTCTGATTCTTCCTTCTCAGTCATCTTTAATTGACTGTGTCTCTTCATTTCAGGGTATGGCCTTCTGAAATCCCAACCTCCACCCCCATTGACATATTTGCTGGTTTGTCATTATTTAAGTCTTGTTTGGACACTCATGTGATGTGGATTTTGTTTATTGGTTATATTATGTTAATTGGGTTCTCAAATTACAGGGGAATTCACATGTCTGCATGTAAAACACTTCAGGTTCCTACCCCCAGGTTGGCTTTAATTGGTAAATTAGTTTTTTGGTGGCCAATGGCTGTATAGGGAGACAGAGGTATGGGCTTGAGGTTCCTGGGCAAGGAATGCCTGAGAAGAGAAATGGGAGAACTGTTGTGGTGGGGAGGCAGAAGTATCAGGCTTGAGACCTGGAGAAGTGTACAACCATGTAAGAGCCAGAGAAGAGTGGCCCCAAGTACTACTCACCCCCCCCCCCAAATTGGGTCTAGAGTTGCAAAGATGGAATATAGATTTTAGTAAATAATAATTCAGGAGTATCAGATGGTAGGCATTAGCAATGTGGAAGTTTGGGAGTAGCCCAGCCATTGCACTGTTAAAGGCATATTAAAATAGAAGAGTGGATGTGTGTGTCTTTCATTCCAGACTACAGAGTATTGGGTGGGCAGCAAGGAACTCTGGCAGCCATAGCCAGGGGTGTGAGAGCAGATTAATCAAACTTTTGCTAAAGTTATAGTGTTGAGTTTGTGGCTGTAGCTTTCCTGATATACACAAGATCTTTCTGTTCCCTCTTCTAGGATGTTCCTGAATCTTAGGAGTATAGGTTGCATTACAGATATATCACTGTCAACTGTGGCTACATATAAAAGCTCTATCCTCCCTTAATCGTGGAATTGATTTATTTCACACTGTATTTTATGGAATATCCTCTCACGTGTGAGTTCCTGCCTCTTTCATATAAGAACTTTAATAACTAAATAGGGTCCACAATTATGTAGGATAAACTGACCATCTCAGAACCCAACATTACACATACTTACAAAGCATCTTCTGACATGAAAAGTACAGGTTTTCAGGGGATTCCTGTTCAGACTTTTGCTGTTCAAAGCTTTCTACAGCATAACATACTTCATACATTCTCTATTGTTTTTTGTTTCTCTCCAAATTTTTCAGTTTACTAAGAATCACATTTTCCCATTTAGTAACTCTTTTAAGGGACATTTTTATGAAATTATGCTTCTTTTAAAAAATATTTATTTATTTTATGTATATGTAGAGGCTCTATGGCATGGACACCTACATGCCAGAAGAGAGTATCAGATCCCATTACAGATGGTTTTGAGCCACTATGTGGTTTCTGGGAATTGAACTCAGGACCTGTAGGAAAGCAGACAGTGCTCTTAACTACTGAGCGATCATTCTAACCCATAAGATTATTCTTAAGTAAATACTACAATTTTAATATCCAGTGTTTGAAAATTAGCTATTTCCTTAGAACAGGAAGTTTGAGTAGGTCTCAGATCCCTCCCCCATTTTTCTCTGCATCATTGCTATACTTTTAAGAGTCCTTGTACTGTGATTTTGTTAGCCAGGCAACTCCACTTTGTGTGGAACAATTAATATAAATCACATTATTATTGATGGCATATGGCACTCTCCAGACTCAATTTTCTGAAGGTTACCTCCTGAATTTCATCCAAAAAAAAAAAAAAAATTCTCTCATTTCTTAATGCAAGGCCTGCACATAAGAACATTGGTGACTTCTAATGTTCTTGGATTTCTTAAGCTGAAAATCTGAGGCACAAATAAATATTTCAGAACTTCCCAGCTGCCAATAATAGCAATGTGATTTCCAGGGAACCTTGAACAAACAGTACAGTTTGGATTTATAATTACCTTAACAAAACATCCTAATTAAAAGGGCAATCCATGAGGATTACAGCAGCTTTCCAAGTCACTGCTCATTTTCACAGATTAAGCAAACTAGTGAAAGAAAAGTACCAGAGTTCATGAAAGGAAGAAGGGGTGGCTGAAAAGTTTGAAAATGCCATTGCCTCTGCTTAGGAACTCAAGGCTCAGAGCCATGGTCAGGAATACTTCTCTCTGGGAGTCACTAGCAGACTCCTGATTGGAGATAATTACATAGCAGGTAGATGCCAAGAGTGCTAACGGCCCAGTTTTCTTCCTTTCCACTATGTAAACCAAACTTCCCATTTTACATGTTTTTCAAATGACTGTTTCTCCTTTATCCATAATTTAGGGAAGATCAAAGCAATTCTATGTGTTTTTTTTTCTTCTTTTTACTTCAGATGATTTCTACTCAAAGCTTCCCAACATCAGCTCTGAAAGCTGGGTTAGAAGTCATTTTCATGTGATTTTATAATTTAAGCATGTACATGAATTAGTGACGAGATAAATATTTTAAATAAAGTATACTTTCCTTAAATGTTTGTAAAACGATGTATGTGTGAACATGAGTAGGTGTATGTGTATATGGGAATGTTGGAGTGGATGCTGGGCTCTGTTGTGGTTGACTATCAAGTTGGTCCGTCCATTCATTAATACAACTATTTATATTAAGGATTAGACTTTTATACTTGAATGATGCAATAAAAAGAAAATCAGAAAGAAGTCAGCTCAAATTTATTTTCAGGTCTTAAGAAAGAATCATCATGGATCAATAAAATGATGAGCGGCACTGAAAGAAACACTGTTTCATAGAGAAAGTAAAGCTTGCCTTACTTGTTTACAGTTAAATTTTCTAAACTCTTTTTGTTTCCATTATGCTTCAAATAATCTGATATCAATGTTTGTAACATCATTGGATCAAGAAGTACCAGTTTCTTTAGAATTCTGTTTTCTACTAGAATTGTTTCAACAACAGCCAAGATAAATTTGTAGAAGAAGACAAAGAAAAAATTAAACTGTGTTAAGGTAAAGGACTGCAAAAGTACTCTTTCACAGAGACGGGGAAACAGCTTGGTTGTTAAAAGAACGTTGTAATTTTGAAGAGAACTCTGCTTTGTTTCCCAACTCCCATATTGCACCACAAATGCCTGTGCCTTTACTTTCAGGGCACCCGATGCCTTCTAATGGCCTCACCAGGCATGTGGTGCACAAATATACAACGTGCATGTTGGCAAACTCTCAAACACAGAAAATAAAAAGAATTAAACCTTCAAAAGAGTAACATTCACAGAAATGAGTATACATTTTTCAGAACCAGTAATGGTTGCAGTAATATACTAAAGGCATGCTTTAAAATAATATTTGAGAGCTTTTCTATTTAATTTTACTTGTCAAAACTCCCTTTCCTTAAAATACTTGTGTCTCGTTCTACTCAGCTTAATGAAATAGTTTCCAGTCAGTGAAAAGATTAGCTATGCATCAGTAGAGTCATTCTTACCAACTTCTTGTTTGTGCTCGCCATGACTCAACACACTAGAGGTTCTTAATTACATTTCCTAATGTTTGCATGAGTGGCAAAATAAGCCAAATGTAAGGAGGAGTATTACGTGGAGAAGAGAAACCACCTTAAAGGTAGGATGCGGAAAACTCAATAAGCATAAGCCTTTAATATGGCTCTGCTCATGAGAACAACATTCAGATTAATGCCCATACCCGAGATATGAAGTGGATTATCCATAGAAGGCACAAGTATAAAAGAAAGCAAGTAATTGAGGAAAGGTTATGTTCCATCCAAGAAGCTATCATTTTCTACATTGGATCCACTTGAAATCTGATTCACTCCCAGTCACAGAAAGAGCGTGTAAGTCAAGTGCAGAGGCCTTTCCATTCTGGATATTTTATAGGACCTCTTGCACCTCTGCTCCATTTATTTTAACTCCTTCCAGTAAGAGATATGGCCTCTGGATTGGGGTAAATGATATGATCTCACTTCTTAGAGTCGTTTGCCTTGAATCACTGCAGCTCATAAATTTCTACCTACATCCACAGTGGTGGAGTCAGTGGAGACTTCTCTCTGAACACTGGGCATAGATTCACAGAAACAGACTTTGAGTGCAAGCTAAGGTCTCCTAGCTGACCTCATCAATTTAGCTAATCTTAGGTTGTTATATTTCTTTGAACTAAAGTGAATAATATTTACTTCATGAATGTGGATGAAAGGATTCAAAATGAATACCTCAAAACTTCTAACATTATTCCTAGGTAAAATAGAAAAATTATCTGTGCTAATGACCTACAATTCTTGAAATAAAACAGACTGTAGAACTCATAATTGTAAGTTCAATCTCTCTGATCTCTTTCCAAATGGAGCTCAAGTTTTAGGAAATCAGATTTCCTTCACAGACGACAAACACTCTCTGCTATACCCACATGGCTGCCCCTCATTCTTTTTTTTTTTTTATAGTCTGGACTACATTTTACCTAATCTGGGATATTTTTTTCATATAGGAAATTATATGCTGTAGTCTACTACTTTTCCTCTATTATTCTTTTTCTTTTCTAAAAAATATTTTTATTAATTTAAATTATGTGCCTGTTAATATGTATGTGAATGGCTATGTGCCACTCATTGGATGTGCCCATTAATTCCAGAAGTGTGAGATGCCTCAGGAGTTGGAGTTATAGGCAACTGTTTGTAACCCAAATGTCGGTGCTGGGACATAGATTCTCTGTAAGAGTTGCATACAGTTTTATATTACAGTCTCTAAAGAGATGGTTCATCATCTCTTTAGCCTTCCTTTATTTATTTATTTGTTTTTGCTTTTTGTTTTTGTTTTTTGTTTTTTGTTTTTTTTTTTTGGTTTCAAGGTAGAATCATAGTCTTTTAATTTAGGATAAATGACAATGTTCTATCTTAATGACAAAAATTGATGGACTAGGTGTTAGGTCTATCTATACTTTATAAATTACAAAATAGTTGTGCTCTATTTATACTTGAGAAAAAGGTTTTGATTTTTATTAGAACAGAAAGGGGGAAGTGTTGTGGATAGCCCTGGTACTGTTCGTATTTTGATGTTAATTCCACCCCCTCCCGGGAGGGATGTCAAACAAGGAGTGAGTTACATACTCATGTGCCTTCTTGTGAACCAATCCCATAATAAATAAAGGAGTCAATTACTGGGCAAGAAGAAGGGACTTCCGGGTCAGATAGGGGAAGAGAGGAGGAGGAATGAGTGAAGGTCTTTTTGCAACTGGACAGCATATAGATAAGACATAGCTTCCTGAGTTTCCTGGTATGACAGCGGATCTGAGATTTACTTAGGTTTACAAGATTAGGGTTTTAGTTGTTGCACCCAGAGATTGAGTTACTATTGTTTCTGGAAAAAAATAGCACAGGAACATGTTCTATTCCTTTTTAAAAATATTTCTCATAACATTTCTTTATTTTTTTAGTACTTGTCATTAACTATGTCTAGCTGAATAAGATGCTCTCCATTGAGAGCAAGGATTTTATTGTTTTGCCTGAAAAAGAAAGAACTATTTGTAATAAAAACATGCATATAAACTATTCCTTGACCTATTAATTAAATATAAACCCTGTGAAATTTGACATTGTGGCTTTTACATAATACTTGTCAATATTTTATTACAGTTATTTATGTGTAAACCTCTACTGTGGGCCTAATATGTTAGTGCTCAGCAAGTACCTTTTAGTACTTCAGTGCAATCTTTTCAAAATGCAATTGTAATTATATGCTTCTTTAAAAATGAATGATACTTTAGTATAAATAAGTTATTGATTTAAAGAAAAAATATTAGTATTCCAACTTTTCAAAATTTTCAAAATATGATCAAAATTTAGTGTTGCCAATTAGAATCAACTTGTGTACAAACTTAATGTGGTTCAGTCTTGGTTTTTGTTTAAATTCAGTGCTGTAACATTATGCTGCTTATGCTCTAGTAAACTTTGCATTTGTTTACTCTCTGCCCTTTATACTCAATTACTAATACCCACTTTATAGGAAATTATCATTAGTCTTTCAGTATTAGTTTTAGTTTTGTTTTTGTTTTTTTTGATAAATGGTCTCCATCTGTTTACTGTGCTAGCCTCAAACTCAACTCTTCCTGAGCTAGCCTGCCAAAGAATGTATTTGCACTCAGTCATCAAGATGGTGCGCTTCAGGTTTCAGTTTTAATGTAAACTCTTTTTCCTCTTTTATACATCTATAAATGTTGGCTTTTGGGGCACTATGAAAATTCAACCTGATTTACTCTTTACTCATGATTATCTACAGAGTCTCTGTTACACTCTGAACATAAAGAAAAATTTATGCCTTTCTTCTACAGTATGTGATCCTAAGAACAGCACACTAAGCTGGTTATGGAGCATGTTTCTTTTTTAAACTATTCTTTCAACGGACATTTTAATCTACTGTTGAAATGGCACCCATAAGGTGTGATTTTCAGTTATTTGGTGAGTCTCTAGAAGCTTTATTTCTTAGAGCCTTGTAGAAGGAAATCAATCACAAGGGTAGGCTCTAAGTCTTCATCCTGCTCAAGTGCTGGACACTTTTGCAGTGTTACCTGCTTCTCTGCACCTTCTCTCATACCATTGTTTCTATAATGACTTAGAACTGTAAGAAAGAACAGGCCCTATCTCCTTTAAGTAGGTTCTTGCTGGTCTCCTTCTGTTAACTATGCTAGCCTCAAACTCTCTTCCCTAGTTAGCCTGTCAAGGTCAAGGTAACTAGAAAAGGAATGAATAGAGTAAGTATAGTACCAAATGGTGGTGATTATCACCATTGGGAAAAAACATCTGCCCATTGTGCCCATTTATGACACCACATTGTTTTCATTAAATCAAATCTGTACAATATGCCGAACAATGGCTTATTTTAGAAAGATAAGATGGAAAAGATTGGTAAGAGAGTAGAAAAGAGTTTAAGAACCTAGGAGAAAATATTTCAGTGTATTGGAGAAAGTAGAATAAGATTATTCTTATTATCTAAGGAAGGGAAAAAAGAGGAGAAAAATAAAAGAGGTACATAATTTTAATTTTTTATTTTACCTCAGATAATTCTATGTCCAAACTTAAGCACTAAAACTTTTTCATGGCTCATCACTGTAAGATGAAAATTTATATACATAGCTGGAGTTTAATTTTAATTGAGTTTTGCTTGGTCTTAGTTTTGGCTGCCTAACATTAAGTATCCAGATTTTATTCTCCTTTCTCTCATATTTTCATTACTTATTTACTTTTTATTTTAATCTACATGCTATTTGGCATCTATGTATTTTATGATTTGAACTTTATTTATCACTCCTTTTACTTAGTTTCCTTAAATTTTTATTCAGCTGTGATACTTTTATAAGAAGAACAATTTCTCACCTGGTGATTTTTATGATTCCCTCTTGTACTTAATTTATTGTTATACAAATATTATATAAATCTTAATATCTTAACATACAATCACACATCAAATAGTGTCAAATATAAATGCTAGTAGAAGCAAGCAAAATATTTAAATTATGAAAAATGCAACTTATGATAAGAACCATAATGAATGTACAGTCAGTGCCACTAGACTACTTTTAAGCAATATTGTAGACTGTTCAAGAATGGTACTTTGTATAATTGTGTATCTGAAGACAGAGGTGAAATAAATACTTTTTAGAAATGAAGTTCATTAAATTTCTTAGCAAACAAATGAACTTGAGGTCACTAAGAACTAGAAAACTGAGGTCTTACCATCTAAGTCGTTCTCTGGGGTCTCTGCTGTGTACCAGTTGGAAGGTGGTCCAGTGCCATTGACAGTCATGGCTGACACTTGGAAACTGTACTGACTCCCTTTCTCCAATCCTATGAAAAAAAATTCCACCAGAAAAAATTACTGAACAATAAGAATTTCCAGCTTTAGAAAATTATAACAATAATTATCATGATTTAAATATTGTGATTGCTTTGATAAGTATTGTTATTTTGATTACATGAGGAAAAATAGCATAGCATGAACTGAAATTATATCTCATAAATTCTAAATTTTTGTTCATTTTTTTTTCAGTTTATAAAAATGTATCATTGAAAACAGCCTCAGGGTAAATGCAGAATATAAAATATGAATGATGAAGAAATAATCAAAAACAGCAAGAGTCATTTTCCTCACTGTTCTCAGGAGCCCTGCATATAAATCAAAAACAGTCAACTTAAAAATTCATTCTCCATCCTTCATCCAAGGTCAGTGATTATGCTTACAGGAGGGCAAAGAAGAAGAAACCAGAGCAAGTGAATTTTAGTAGAAAATAAGAGCACTTTCATTTTTTAAATTCTTCTCTTATATATTACACCCCAACCACAGTTTTCCCTCCCTTTCCTCTCCCCAGTTTCTCTCCCTACCTTCACTCTCTCCTAGATCCATCCACTTCCTGCCGTATGCATCCCCTCAGAAAAACAAGAAAGCATGCCTCCCAGACACATCAACCAAGCAGGACATAACAAGCTACAATAAGAACATGCAGATACCATCATATCAATGCTGGACAAGGCCAACCAACAGGAGGAAAAGGCCTCAATAATAGGAAAGAGTCAGTGAAGCATCAGTTCCCACTGTTATGATCCCTATAAGAACACCAAGCTATAACCTGTATGACTGGGACCTAGGTCAGATTCCTACAGGCTCTCTTTTCTTTACATGACCCCATGTGGTCTCAGTCTGTTGATTCTTTGGACTGGGATTTTTATAGCCAACCATCGAGTATATTTTATTACAGATCCCACAACAGAGAAAAATGTGATCAATCTCAATTGCTATTTGAGTGCATTATATTATCCACAGTACTGGTATTGAAGATTATTTTAGAAATAACAGATTACAATTAGAATGGACCCACAAATTATCATTTAATGGGTTTATGATTTTGATGTAAAAAACCTATTCTTTTCTCTTAGTATCAAAGGCATTTAATAAGTTGACAAATTGTTGTTAAACAAATAATTTCCATTGCCCTGTTTTAAATGTTTACCCAAAAACTCATATTAAATTCTAATGGTCATATCATGCTCTAAGATCAAGAATTGATAAATGGGACCTCATGAAACAAGAAAGCTTCTGTAAGACAAAGGACATAGTCAATAAGACAAATCAGCAACCAACAGATTGGGAAAATAATCTTCACTAACTAATGGGATAATATCCAATATATGTAAAGAACTCAAGAAGCTAACCTCCAAAAAACTAAACAACCCAATCAAAAAATGGGGTATAGAACTAAACAGAGAATTCACCACAGAGGAATCTGGAATGGCTGAGAAGCACCTAAAGAAATGTTCAAAGTCCTTAATAATCAGAAAAATGCAAATCAAAACGACCATGAGATTCTACCTTAAACCAATCAGAATGACTAGGATCAATACCTCAGGTGACATTACATTTTGGCATGGATGTAGAAAAAGAGGAAGACTCCTCTATTGCTGGTGGGATTGCAAACTGGTACAATCTGGAAATCAATCTGGAGTTTCCTCAGAAAATTGTAAATAGCTCTTCTGAAGATGCAGAAATACCACTCTTGGGAATATACCCAAAGACGCCCCACTATGCCACAGGGGTACATGTTCCACTTTGTTCATAGCAGCCTTATTTGTGATAGCCAGAAGCTGGAAACAACCGAGATGTCTCTCAACAGAGGAATGAATACAGAAAATGGTACATGTACACAGTGAAATACTACTCAGGTATTAAAAACAAGGACATTTTGAGTTTTGCAGGCAAATGGATAGAACTAGAAATTATCATCCTGAGTGAGGTAACTCAGACCCAAAAGGACATGCATGATATGTATTCACTAATAAGTGGATATTAGTCACACAGACACACACACACACACACACACACACACACACACACAAGTACAAAATACCCAAGATACAGTCCACAGAACTCAGAAAGGTCAACAAGCTAAAGGGCCAATGTGAGGATGCCTTAGTTCCACGTGTGAGGGAGAAGAAAGCAATCACAAGGGGGGAAGGGAGGGAGTGAGGGAGGGTACATGGAAGTGAAAGTGGGCAGGGGGTGGGAACCTGATTTGGTATTGGATGAGGGAAAAGAAGTGAAGCCCTGAGGGCCAGCAGAAAGAATGGAAGCAGGTAACCTCAGGAAAGTAGGAGGTTGGGGGGACACTCTGGAATGCACCAGAGAGACCTAGGTGGGGAGAGACTCTCAGGACTCAAAGGGAGGGACCTTAAATGAAATGCCAGACAGTAGGGAGAGGGAACTTACAGAGCCCACATTCAGCAGGAAGACAGGGCATCAAGTAATGAAGGGTGTTGCCCTCCCATGGTTAGTTCTTAAAGAACTACAGAGATGGAAATGGAAAGGAGCACGAGAAAAAGAAGGTCCAGTGACAGGCCCAAAGTGGGATCCAGCTCAAGGGAAGGTCACAAGGCCTGACACTATTAGTGGAGCACTCACAAAAAGAGACCTAGCCTGACTGCACTCTGGAAGACCCAACAAGCAGCTGAAAGAGTCAGATGCAGATATTTGCACCCAACCAATGGACAGAAGCTGCTGACCCCTGTGGTTGAATTAGGGAAAGGCTGAAAGAAGCTGAGGAGGAGGGGGACCCTGTAGGAGGACCAGCAGTCTCGATTAATCTGGAACCCCAAGAGCTCTCAAACATTAGACCACCAAACAGGCAGTATATACCAACTGATATGAGGCCCTCAACACATATACAGCAGAGGACTGCCAGGTCTGTGTTCAATCAGAGAAGATGCCCCTAACCCTCAAGAGATTGGAGGCCCCAGGGAGTTTAGAGGTCAGGTTGGGTGAGGAGTGGGAGCTGGGGACATCCTCGTGGAGACACAGGGTGGGAAGGAGGTATGGGATGTGGAACAGTTGGAGGATGGACTGGGGGGGGGGATAAAATCTGGAGTGTAAAAAAAATAAATAATAAAAAAGGAAAGAAAAGAAAGGACATTAAAATGAAATGTAATCATGAAACATTTGCCATCATCATGAATTAACGTTCCTGTGGCAAGAGGGTTAGTTACTTCAAGAATGAGTTCCTGATACCAATGGTGAATTTGGCCCAATTTTCTCTTTGTAAGTTTGTTTGCCTTTGCATATTTGTGCATGGGATGACTCTCACCATATAGTGGTGCTATGCCTCCCAGCTTTCAGAATAACCCACTGTCGTTTATTAACCACCCTGTTAGTATGATCCCATTGGAATAGAAGAGATGCATAAAATATATTCTACACACATAAAATATTTCATAGTGAAACTCAGTATTTTGTCCAGTTCCTCTTTGTCAATACTTTTTAAGGAAGCATGGGTCATGATTAAGACAATTAGAACTCAATGTAAATTGTCTAGTTTTTAGATCTCAATTAGTTGAAAATCTCTTATAGAAATTAGAATGTTGCCTGATTTTTTTGTACTTTTTTTCTCACTCTGATAATATGAAACAGTACCACTATTTCATATGAAACATTAAAGTAGATTAATGAGAGATGATGCTTATATTATTTGATAATTGTGTATATTAGCCAAAAAGATGAGTACTTTGGAGCAAGGTAGTTTGTGAAATCCTACTCATAGGAGATAGCAACAATCAGATGATATTAAGAATGGATACATCAAAACTTACATGTAAGTTACACATATGGAGAAATCTGTCTGCTAAATTCATCTACACAAACATTTGGTAGAGATATTGTTTTGTGGAGAAGCTTCTAGTTTTACAGAATGGATAAGCACTGTACCTGAAATTGCTATTGGTGATTTTCCATTGCTAACATTGATATTTTAACTGTCTTCCCATGAAATATATTACAGTTACTACAGTGCTTGGCACATTGAAGATTAGATGAAAACACAACATTCGACACCATCACAGGTAAAATGAGACCATTGGGAAGATGAGACTTGTGTCATGTCTCAAGAAAGCTTATAATCATTTCATTCTGCTGCCCATTCATAAGCACCACTGTTGATTGCTAAAGAAGAGGTTGCATGGAGGTTTCCTAAGAAATTTTAGGATGGATAAGGAAAGAGCTGCAGGAAGTCATGTTTGCCCTATCATGGACAGTAATGGCTTTGGTAGAGGACTTTTCTGAGACTTAGTTGAAATTCACCAAGAATACAGTTTCCCATGTTAGGTAGAAATTTAGCCACACTTTTGCTCACAGTGAATAAGCAAGCAATGGTATCAATCTTGTATGCAACAACTGTTCTCAAAGACCATCTGTGATCACTAGCTTTCTGTGCCAGCTGGGTGGGCTCTAATGTCTACTGATAGGAGCACTAATCAAATGTTTCCAGACACAGATCTTGTGGATTGTGCTCCAATCCGTATGTAGTCTTAAGTTATGAATATTATTTAAACAATCACATCAGGAGAGATTTTAAGATCAGACCTTGGATTTCTCTGAAACAAAATTTCTATACTAGGATTTCAAGTTCTGCTTCAGAGATTCAGGTTGCATTTTAATCATCTCAGACTATTTTTTGTGAAATGTATCTTTGTGGAAAAAAAGGGGGATTGGACGTCATGAATCGTGTAAGTTCTACAATGTTTGGTAGGACTGTGAAGCTCAGCTCAGTCATCTGTATGTCTGTGAGTCTGTGTATGAGTCCAAAGGCCTTTAAGAATTAAAATCATTCTGAAGAATGTATTGCATATCTATCGTGAGTCAAAAAAAATGTATCATTAAAACAGAAAATCCTTGACTAGTGTTACTCTTCAAACTTAGAGTCTTTAACCACCATAATTTCTCTCTTTGATTTCTAATTTTATACACCATATGGTGAAAGATGGTATAACTTAGCCAAGCAGCATGATTTCTCTCATGTTATCCTTGTTAGAAAATTGCTACTCTGTTTCCAGTTTTCAGCCCATAAAATACCAATGCATGTTTACCATTACCTTGATTCTATATTGGCCATGAAATATGAGAACTCTCTTAAATCCAGTGTCAAATAACCCTTCTAGAAGATCACTCAAACATTAAAAACATCACTTTCAAATTCAGTTCATATAGGTTCCCACAAGACTGATGCCTGCAATTTGACACTCTTGTTAGAACTACGAATTCCTTTGTTATTGAAGATGTCCCATTATCGTAGTTAAAAAAAAAAGAACACAACAAAAACACCCGTTTAACAAATACAGCTTTGTAAAAAAAAAAAAAAGCATTTCTACTCTTCAATTATACCATACAAAAGGAAAAAAAAAGCATTAAAGCATTTCCAATTTTCTCACATCCAAATCAATACATCTATATATGTTCTAGGCATTTCAAACATGGGGTCAAATCCTGCACATTTTACAACACTGTGGATTTATATTGAAAATCAATGACTCTGCTTACTAACTATAAAAATATCAGTTCCTAGATATGTTATGGGGAAAGCCTAAACCATGGCAAATGTTTAAGTGTGCAATACTTGCTGGCTCCTTAATGCTTTTGAAAACATGGTCAAATTGTCTAGAAAGTAACAGGTGTCCCTGAGTAAGAGCCATGGACATGGAAGAGAAAGAGAAAAGCTCTTTCAGATATGCTTTGCTGATTGCTTTTATTGCTTCAGTTCAAATCAAAAAAGAAGTATGCATGACATTTTTTTGAGGTTAATAGCAGATACAGTTACAAATCTTTTTGATCGTATGATGTTTAAATCCCCAAAAGTATTTTACTTATTTTCCCCGCAAAGTTGTCATGGTGGGAATAAAAGCTCCATTTTAAAATTCAGATTCTTTTAAACCTTCAAAGAGGCAAATAGTTATAAACTGTTCTGAATAATAAGCTATTTAATTCATATCCTGTCTTTCCATTGGGTTCTGGGGCAATAAGCTGGAGTAGTAAGTGGTTACTTCATGATGATTAGATGCACTTATTATCCTACCCAGCTCAGAGAAATAAAAATGTAGAGATGAACTATTTTTCTTTGAGTACATTTTCATGGAGGATGCAATTTAAAATGATTGTGATTGAGGGAAAAATAACACAGATTTGTAATGGCCTAAATAGTGTCTTCCCCAAATTTGTATATAACAGGAAAATCAGCATTCAACCACACTTGCAGACATATCCATTGGATATGAAATAATGATATAATATATGCTATAATGAAATTATTCTGGATTTAAGTGAGCACAATACAACTGAATAATGTTTAAATTTTTAATGTGTGACTTGTTATTTTTTATTCCATGTAACTTTCAATAAATAACATATGACTGATTTTTAAAAAGTCTCTTAGCCAAAGTTATTTATAATTTTAAAGACTATTTTCCATGAAAGTGATACTCTAAGAAACATCATTTTTGTTTAAAAGTATTGCAATAAATAGAATTATGCCTTAGAATATGTCCTAAAATTAAGAAAACTAGGTTTGTATTATATCTCTGTGGAAACAAATTTGAACTCACAATACATACATGATTATGTTCATGTGCATATAATAAACACAGTGTTTCCCATGAATTCTAGGGTGGTACACAGAGTATGGAATTTCATGTGACTTGTGTGCTGTCTGAATATACTGCCACTTACCTTTATCGTTGTCACTCTAACCAAGAAAATAATCTCTAATTTAACTTCCAGTTTCTCTATTCACAAATGAGATTGAACATTTTATCATGTTTATTGGCAATTTGGAGTGTTTTGAATTGAATTTCCAGGCTTAGTGTCTCTGTTCTATGTCTATCCTTTATTTTGTAAACATAGTTTATTTCATATTTTTAATGTTTTATGTGACAAAGAAATCTAATGACAAACAAGTGTCAAAGACCCAAACCATCTGTATTTTATAAAAAAGAGAAATGAAATGTCCTCATGCTTCTGTATGTCTAATGTTAAATCTTAGACATATTAAAACATTTTCTGTAAGGTTTTTTAAAATGGTGATTTTTTTCAAAGGAATCATGTCCTATTATGATCCACAGCCTCTATCAAGTAAATAGGTCTTCCTTTAACATCAGTTACCTTTATCCTTAATATTACTTGTTCATGGCTGGGCAAAATATATCATAGGCTTTAACTTTTAAAATCTTTGCAAATAGTGTGTTGGATGTTATATCTGGTTTTTAAGTTCAATAATACCCACCTGGGATTTTGTCTAATTTTTAAAATTGGAAGAATTATATTCTATAATCTACCATGGAAATATTCTCACAAATAATCTAAGATTGTACAGACAATATTCCATGGAAAAAAATCTATGTTATTCTGAAATTGAAGATTATCAGCTAAGGAAAAGAGAAGGGGTGTGTGTGTGTGTGTGTTGTTGTTGTTGTTGTTGTTGTTATTTTAAATAACATTTGCTACATAACTGGTAGGAGGAAAAGTAAATGGTTAATCTCCCCGTTGGCAGTGATAGTTTATTCACTAGACATAGGTATATTTAAATAGAAAATCAATAACTCTACTTAACATAGAGTTAACTAAACAAAAGTTAGTAAACAAAAGTATGTTTTAGTCTGCCTCCAATCACACAATCAGGTGTGTGCTGCTGCAATGCTTTATCTTCATTGTCAGCTCTACTTGACATAGAATCATAGGGGAGTTCTTCTACTGAAAACACATCTGTAGCACTTCCAGAAAAGGTTACCGAGGTGCAGAGTGCCACCCTGAATACAGGTGTTGCCATCTCATTGGTTCGAGTCTCAGACTTAAAGAGCTGAACACTAGCATCCATCTGTCTCAGTTTCATGACTGTGATCACACTATGACCATTACCCCATGTTTCTGCTACCATAATTTCCCATTCATGAAAACGTGAGCTGAAATACGTTCTTCTTTCCTTACATTACTTTTGTCAAGTATTAGGACACAGCATCAAGAAAAGTAACTGATACAGAAAATGCTCCCTATTTGTTGGCATACTATGAGATAAAACTGAGCACATGGCATGTGGGCATCTGGAATTGGTTTGTGGGATAGACATAGAAAAACTTAGAGCCGAAGAGTAGAGACCCTTTGAATATTATAAGCCAAGCAATTCTGGAAAGTTTGTGAAAATATCATATTCTCCACTAGGACTGCTCTGCCAGTAGAGAAGCTAATGTCTATGCTTGTGAGGATTCCGAGGTAAGCAGATACTACTGGGAGCTGTATTAGATGCCTTTCATGTTGTGTTATGCCCCAATCTGGCTGCTTTCTGTCCATTTCCTAAAAAAAATAGTGAAGCCAAATTTAAAGGTGATGGAATAAATAGTTTATTATGTCAAGAGAGTACAACATCTATGCTGTGTCTTGGTGAGAGAGAGAGAGAGAGAGAGAGAGAGAGAGAGAGAGAGAGACAAGGATAGACAGAGACAAGCAGACAGACACAGAGACAATGAGACATAATCAGAGACTGTAAGAATGTAAGCATGTATCTTCATGAGTAAAATTTTATGAACAAATTTAAAGTTGCAGTCAAGCCTGGTTGAAAATGGAAGCTGTAATTGTTAAAAAGACTGATACCACCAAAGAGAAACCTGCTATTATGCACTTGGAAAACAGTAAAGGTATCCTGAAGGCAACTCATCAGGGGTTCCAAGTTGTAAAATTGCAAGTTCAATAGAAATGAGAGCATGAATTGGGTATTGTGCTAAAGGGTTTCCTTGATCAAAACATCCACTACAGGGAGTTTAGTTGCCAAAGTACACAGCTACCACTATAGCTGTGGCAGATGGCATTCAGAATAGATCTGTAGCTAGTAGCAGACACTGCTCTCTACTTACTGCTGGTTTTCCCGGCATGCAAAATGATGAGAGACTGAGTATATCATGCAGGTTAGAACCAAGGTCCTATAAAGTTACTGAGACAACCTGGGGCAGAGTTAGAGTCTGTGGGGGACATCTTGTGCTGTGAGTGGAATTCCATTGCCTTAAGCTGTGGAGGAGAAAATCGATGCAATAGGGAGCTGAGATGTTCTTTATGCCAGAGACATTAATGGTGTGGAAATCTGAGGAAAGGAATAGAGCAGGCAAAAAGGAGCAGCTCTGATTGCAGTTTGTAGAGAAGCTGGATGTGTGGGGCTATGCAAGTGTGATGGAGGACTAGTGATGTCTCCAGGACTCCTAGATGCTGGCCATGGAGCTTAAGAGTTTGGTGGTTGCTCTTGCTTTAAGGTGACATTTTATTATTATGTGCCAAGAATTCCTTCTTATAATAGAAATACTTATTCATTATAATGATGTAGAAGTATATTTTTATTGATTAAAGTATGAATGTAATTTATTGAGTGCTTACTCATGTTTCCTTAAAATACAAGAGATAATTTCATTTTTCCATAGTATGTGTTTAAAAATTCCCAGTGGCCAAAGGAAAACATGTTACTACTAAAACATACACACACATGTACACACACACACACAGAGAGAGAGAGAGAGAGAGAGAGAGAGAGAGAGAGAGAGAGAGAGTCCTATGTGTTGTATAGATGTATCACCTGCCAATTTAAAAAGCCTATAGCCTATAGGGAAGTGTAGAATAGAAAGTTGGACATCCAGGGGGAGAGAAAATTCTGAGATTGAGTCAGGTGTGAGATTTGCTTAGTGGCAAGATGAATACATAGTACCTGAGCGCAGGTAATCAGCTACATGGATGAAAGTATATTAAAATAAATGGGATAATTTAAGTTATGATCTAACAAAATAATAGCCTAGATATATGGCCAATGTATTTGTAAGTATATATTGAGTTTGAGTCCTATTTCAGAGGGAATGGAGTTGGGAGGACGAACCATGCATAACTTCTACAGAAAGAGACGGTGAGACAGAAAGACAGAGAGACTGAGAGACAGACAGACAGAGAAAGAGAGAAGAGACATCATTGCATAATTGGCATTTTTTTTACAATAAACAGGACACAGGACAAATATTGCTTGACTCCTTATTAAGCAGACATGATATTCTAAGAGATAAAATACTCAATGTACAAAAAACGAGTAAAGAAGGTATATGATAATGAGGTTTAAACTCCATAATAATATTTTGTTAATTATTATTTATATGGATAAGCTCTTGGATAAGATTGCTTTGTGTCTTAAAAGAGACTTTGAATAATGTTAGTATCATGAACATTTTCAGGATTTTGCAAAGGAACTAAATTTATTTTCTATTATAAGAAGTTCATAAGTTCTTGAAGGTCAAGTGTGGAAAATTATCATTTTAAAATTATGTATTTAGAAGTCACTGTGACAAGGAATGGGCATTATGTGTGTTTATCAGGGTATTTGTGTATAGGTGTGCCCATCCATGTGTGCATAGTATATTTCTATATGTTTAGACCACGGGTTTACATCAGGTATCTTCTTCCTCTATTGCTCTTTAATTTTCTTTTTCTCTTTCTTTTATTTTTTTAGAAAGAATCTCTTATATAAACTAGAACTCATTAATTGACTATGATGGCTAGCTACTGAGATCCAGAGATTTACTTGACCCTGTTTACCCTTCCATGTTGGAGTGCTGGAGTTACAGTTATTATGCTTCCATACCTGGCCTGATGATTTTTATATGATGGCTACTTGTCCAATCTTGGATTACTATACTTGTAAACCAAGCATTTAACTTACTGAGTCAGGAGTTGACTTTGGATAATTAATCTTCATTGAGTATCAACTTGACTGGCATTGGAATCATTCAGAAGACAAATCTCTAGGAATGTCTTTGAATGAATTGCCAGGCAGGAAGGCAGTCCCACAATGAATGTGAGTGATTCCTTTACATGGTCTAGATCCCCAGATAAGAAAATCAGAAAATTATAGAATACCAGCATAGAGCTCTTTCTGTCCTGATTGCAGGCAAATGTGAGCCTCACATTCTTGTACCATGCCTTCAAGATAGAATGCATTACACTATTCAAAAATGAACAAAAAGAAGTGTTGCATCAGTTTTGTCCAGCCCTTTGTCATAACATTGAGAAAACTAATGAATACAAGTGCCAACTCTAGTTTGCTCAGCATCTACTCTGAATCACTTTGGTGAACCATTACACTATGCTTTGTTCTCAAGGCCATAGACATATCTCAAAGTAGTTCTAGACCTACAAAACTCTGAGCTTTGCTACCACCATCATATAAAGTTGTGATAAACAAGGAGACAGCTTCTATTAGCACACATCAAAAGCTCTGGTTTGCAGGCACTTGCCTTGAGCTATGCAACATAGTCAGCCACTTGCCTAGTGATAGACAAGGGAGGCTGTGCACCCACTTGCAAATAGTCATTTGTTATGACCTCCCAGAGTCACTCCATGAAGTGTTACAAGCTTTGCATTTATTCCAAATTCATGGCCACCCATAAACTCAATAATGCATTACTATTTTATTTAAAAGGAAAATAACTCCTTGACCCTTTCTCACTTCAAATGTTCACACCTACTTGTTCTCCTGAGCATAAATCTTCACTGAGATAAGTTTAGAAGACTTCCCTTAGTCTGCTCACTAGGAACTTAGACGAGCATAAACTAAGGTTACAAAACAATAAGAAAGTACATTATTGTCTCATGTTATCAAATCAGAAAATTGTCTTTATGCAAATTGGATCCAGTTTTGTGAATATAATGAATACTAATTAGTGAATGTTAACCTCCCATGAATTGCACAAATATTTCTATGAAAGAAGATTTATGTACTTATAGAAAACACAGCATTCTCCCTCTTCACTTCCTCTTATTAATTTCTACTTTATCTTGACATTTGTGGTGAGGAGGGGGACCACAGAGAGGAACATATAGAGCCATTTCATTAGAAGCCTTTTAAAGGTTGTTAACTAAACAGTTAAACGTTATTAGGCAGGAAGTTTCTGAGTCAGCGATTCTGAGAAGTAACATAGGTAAAAGTTCTATGATACACTTATTAAGATGATGATACAGAGGGAAATGGCTAGTGAAAGCATTACAGACATATAAAGTTAAAAATATAAAGGCTATTCTTGTTCAGGCCAATAAATGTCAGCTGCCAGGGAAAAATAAAGTCGATGCTCCTTTGAAGTGAGAGTATATTTTATTCCTAAAGCATTTAATTCATCAAAAGCTTGCCAGACCGCGCTGTGTGAACACTGACCTGTGAAGAGGTACCAGAGGTTATTTGGTTCCAGTGTTTCCATCTCACCCCTGCGGGTAGTCTTTCTGTGTCGGATTTTATAGCCAGTAATAAATCCATTTTGTGTTCCCGATGGAGGAGGAAGCCAGCTTACTTTGATACTCTGTAAAATAAAAAAAAAAATATATATATATATATATGTAAATGAAGACATCGAAGAGAGAAAGACAACTGAGCAGGGTCAGAGAAGTAACCCAAGCACAGGTGTGAATAAAACAGAGAAGCAAGTATTATAAAGTATGCCCTCCAAGAGAAATCCTTTACTACATTCTGACAACAGCATGTCCACTTTATTTTAGTACCAATATATATAAGTTTATTAGACTGAGTATGTGCAATATCATGTCTCCCTTGCAACCACCATTAAAATGATAATAAAGGATTCTAAGTAATAAAAGCCACTGAAATATCAGATATCATAACCAAGAGATTTCATATGAGTGACACCAACAGGTGTATATGTAAGGCAAAGGAGAAAGCTAAGCCTAAGAACGTTTTAAAAAACACATTAATGAAAACCAAGCTAATTTCCATTTTTAAATTATCCAATTCTGGGACCTTTTTGCTTCCTATACAACTTGAGCATGGTACTGAGGCATGCTGCTGGAAAGAGAGATGACCTGGAAAGCTCGGATAGGATTTAAACCGTAGCTTACATCTAGCCAGCTAGTCCACTAACCCTCACTTACTGGAGTAGCAGGGAGTTCGATGCTCAGAGACATTGAACACAAAGGCCACAGATTCAGATAAGAGGCACACCAGTGAGCAGGGATGTAGGAAGGGGTTATCAGATCAGAGATGTGAGGCATCCATATTTTCTTCTCTCATCCAGTACACAGGGGAAGTTAAGTTAGCTAGGGGCAATATCAAATAAGCCTTCATGACAGAAAATTAAGAACTTTGAACTTGACAAAAAGAACCCAGCCTGAGTTCCCAACAGTGAATCCATAACTTAATATGTCCTACCAGGACACAGCGTTTGCCCTTTGCAAGTTTGAGTTTTAGAACTTCAATTTTTATATATAATGGTGATTTCATATGACCAGATATCATCAGAGTCTGTGACACACACTGAGATAAAAAGAAGGCAGAAGTGTACAATAAAGTGTCCTGAGAGAAACAATAATAACATGCACAAAAGAGCCCTGAAAAATATAATAATTGTACCTAAAAAATCTAGGAGAAAATGCTTGATCCTGGGAATAATGAAAATATGTGTAGACTGAGATTGTCAATAAGCTTAAAAAGTATAGGAGTGAAAATGAAAAAAAAAAAACTATAGATACATTGGAAGATAAATGAAAATATATATTTCAAAATTAGGAAGGGAGAAAAAGACTGTAGTGAATTACAGAGAAAGGATAAGACACTAAAATCTAGTTCATAACTTCTAACATATAAATGGTAAATTGAGTGAACGGAAAGGCATCAAAGTATGAGATAGAAAATTAGAAAGAATAAAACAGAATACAAAAGAAAAATGGTATTTAAATAAAGTTACTTAATCTTTCAATAAAAGCCTAGCCTATAAGAGGTGGAAGAATTTGAGACTAGCTTAAAAGAGATCATAAAGTATTTAGCAGAACAAAGGGAAAAGAATCATATTAACATAGTATCTATAGTACATCTTTCTGAGAGGTGTCTGGGTGCAAAATCAACATTATAGAACATAAAGAATCAAATAGAGCAGAATATTCCTTAAAATTCTGAAAATTGAAATTAAAGACCCAGAGGATAAAGAAAGGTAAGAAATGGAAAGTTAAAAGTAATTTTGATGGTTTTAGGAACAGATAATGAGTGTGTATGGCTTCAAGTTAACCAAGAATTAAAAATGAAATTAAACAGGCAGCTAAATCTCTCAAAATATAAAAGTTGTCATCTTTGAGCAAGATAAGATGGGAGAGGTTAGAACAGTGTAAGGGGTTCAGGTAACAATGCTTCATGTTTTACCCTGCTGAGTGATTTTTCTACCTCTACTCCTCTCTGCCTTCTGAATAGTATAGGAAGCAGTTTTGTCTTGTTTCGCTCTGTATCTAATGGCCTGGACAAATCCTATAGCAGATGGACCATAGGAAATAGGACACTAGAGCTACTGTTCAGGCAGACTGCTTAGCCAATGTCTGGTCTTTCATCCTACTGAGTTCTCAAAGAGACCATTTACTCATCCTATGAGACTGCCTAAAAGACCTACTAGATTTTCCCTTGTGAAGAGAGCCTGTAAACTTTAGTTAGCCGCCTGGCTTATCTTTGAGTATCATGGTTCTTATAAACACCATTTGCTTATACTTTAATAAGTGTGTGTGTCTTCAAAAATGAAAATATTAATTTGATATAGTTTGATACATTAAGTCACCATGTTCAAAAAGAGTATATACTGAATAATTGCATTTTGGTTAAATCCAAGAATAGGAAAAACTTTTAGGTTTATATATACCCGGACAATTGCAGAGGCAGTGACACTTTGAGCTTGATTACACACAAGTACAATCAAACGTTCCCTGTTGATGTAAATTTCCTCATTGCCAATTTCATGCTTGCTACATGAATGAAAGCAAAAATTGGATCCTTTCATGGTTTATTGAACTTTGCTGTATGCTTGTTGGTGTTATTTAACTTTTCAAAGTTAATAAACATGGGGTATTTTGACAAAATTTATATTTATTTTTAGAAGGAATCATTAAAAATTATTCTTTAGAGATAGTAGAATAAATGATCAGCTTTTAGAATGAAGCCAGAACATAACATCAAGGAATAGACTCCTGAATATGGATTGCAAGCCCGAGTTTTTCACCTCCTTTGGTCTTGGGACACAATGGATAATGTAGGACATTGCTCTCTAAGGAAAGACTTATCCATGATCATTGTCTCACTTACTAACTAGCTGCTGCTTCAAAATAATTGAGTATTTTATACAAGGAGATAAAGTCATGGAAGATGAAGTTCTTCACCAAGTATCTTAGCAATCATAAAATGTGGCAAACGGTAGGTTTTCAATATTTACCACATTTATTTTCTATTAAAACCTCATGAAATCCCAGTTCTCCACACCGAAACATTACTCCTACAGAAGACAGTAAATTGAATTTCTTCCAGGCTCTTATTACAAAACACATGCCAATTTGTCTATAACACGGGCTTCTTCTTGTGGTTTTCTTTTAAAAATGCTTTATTTAATATCACTGGTTAAAACTGATTCTTAATACCGAACCTAGCTTACTTAATTCCTATTCTCCACAAGGCACATCAGAGTCTTCTTGTATTTAGTAACCCTGAACAAACAGATGCCATTACTACATTTAAGGGACACTAAAACCTATAAAGTTACTAATAAAAACAGATAATGACAATAAAAGGCCAATTAAAAAAACATTCATTTCCAATGTGAGATTTGAAGGAAGAAGGCAGGATAAAGGGCAGCAAAATTTTCACTGACCTCCCAAGACCACAGAACAACCATGAATATTAAAATTATGGTACTTTAGTGATTATCCATTTCACAGATACAGACTTTACAAACGGCAAGGATCAACCACAGTTTTGCAAATATATAATTTACAGTTCAAATATGTAAAACATTCATACAAATTTTAAATATAATCTTACATATTATATAAACTATTCCTTGATTAATTTACATAACATGTTAGATTATCTTTAGGAGAACATGGAATTACTGAGATTATTGTCTCTCACAAATATGCTAATATGATAGCTAGACCCCAATATTTTTAGTATTTATTAATACCATATTTAATCCACCATCAACATGACAATGGTACACACTCTACATGAGGGATGAATTTATAGTCCTGATAATTTTGCTAGTTCCAATTCATTGTTTTGTCTTTTGTTCTGTCATATAAACTACAATTTAATGTGGTAAAGTAACTTAAAATCATGCATCCTAAAAATGATGAGACAGTATTGAATCTGAAATACTTTGATTCCAAAGCTGGAGTTTAATTTCAATTTAGTATTGCCTCTCAAAAGAAGCTCACAATGCTAAGAATCTTGTTCATGTAGTCATGATTATTTCACAATATATACATGGGACTAAGCAAAACTCAAGTCATGGTTCACCAGGTCTAAAGAAGAAAGAGATATAAATTACGAAAGGCAGATTGCCAAGAACCAAAGAGGATTGTCTTAGAGGCACAAGATGCAAAGATTGGTTATGTCTTATATGGCCAAGAACACTTTACTAAAAGTTCGTCGTTCAAATTTGAACAGAACTTTATAGACAGGGTGAAAAAGACATTTAAAGATAGGAAATAATAAGATCAAAAATAGGGAAGTAATAATAAGACAAAATAAGACATCATAAAGAAATTTCAGGTCATGGAATATCTGATAGCTAGAGGACATGGGATTTATTGAATGGTAAAATGTGAAAGATGCTTTTCTAAAGCTCTCAAGAATATCTCAGATAATTGTAGAGATGTGAGCTTGGATCAGCATGCATACTGGGGTAATGTCAATACATACTTCCCAGCCATCTTCTTGTCTCCTACTGCCTGTCCTCTACATATTTTTGTATATATGAATATGTTTTTTGCTAAAAGTACTTTAGAAACTAGCAAGAAAACTGGAATTTAATAACCTCTGCAGATTCATATATGCAGTCATCTAAACTTTTTGGCTTTCAACATTTCAGACACTTCTAACAATTAACAATTACCCAGTGGAGTCTACTGAGTTATAGACTTCAATTAATGTTTATCCTGAGGTTAATTCGTGGCAATACTGAAAGATTTTCTAACCATTGAGTTCAATGTTCTCATTTTATAATTACAGAATAACTAGGCTGTTCTTTGGCAATATATTCCCCAAAATATCCTACTAAGATTACTTAAAAGAAAAAAAGAGGGCTGTGGATATTTCTCAGTGAAAATAATATTCTCCTTGCAAACATAAGGGTCTGATTTTGATCCCTACCAACCTTACAAACAATGAATAAACATGACAGTCCATGGGTAATTCCAACTCATGAAAGGTGGAAAAAAGATGGAATATGGGGAACTTCAGAGTAAGAGGGCATGGTTGTATTAGTGAATATGGTGGTGAAGAGTTAAGTTTCTTAATTATTTATATATAATTATATATAAAGTGATTTACTCGACTACATTCCAAACTTCATGGGATAATCTTGTCTAAATCAGGGATGTGGATTTTTCTGTTTCATTACCATCATTTGTTAATACCTTACTTGCCTTTCCATCTATATGCATGTGAATAGTGCACAAAACAAGAAAAATAACTGATAAGCCCACCAACTCAAGTTTTCTCAGACGCTCATGTCATAAGACTCTATTCTTGTTTCAACTTCTACTTTTAAATGCACATTTCTCATTAAACTGATGCTTCAGCTCTCTAGTAGGATGTTCAGATAAGAACTGGCCCATTTGGAGATCTGTGGTTATATCTTGGAAAATACTCAATTATCTTACTGTGGTGGTATGACAAGCTTTTCTATAGAAGGGGCTGGGAAGCATCATTTGAAAACAACTCATAATGACCTTGCTGGAACTATGCATGGATCTGAGAGTTCTGGGATTAGTTTGAAATATGTTCTAGACTGTCCATTTCCTCTCTGTATTTACAGTGGCTTGTGTCTCATAAGAAATAGTTTGGAGTCTGAAATCAACTCTCTGTCCTCATTTGGTCACATGCACTTCTTATTAAGACAGCCTGGGATAACTTTGAAAGAGCACACGTCTCTTGTACCACCCACTAGTATCCTTAGCTACAGACACTTTATACTGCTCACAATCTCAACCAGCACCTTCGTTGTCAATGATTCGAAACGTGAAATATTTTGGGAAGGAAAAATGAAACAAGATAAATGGTATTGAGAATGATGATTTTGGGGAGGGGGGATTTTTGTTGCTGTTTTTTGTTTTTTGGGTTTTTGTTGTTGTTGTTGGTTTTTTTTTGTTTTTTGTTTTTTTTTTGATTTTTGGCTTTTTGTTGTTGTGGTTGTTCGTTTTTGACGACTTACCTAGCCTTTTTTTCCTGCTTCAAACTGATAGAGGAAGCAAGAGAAGAATCAGCAAGAAACACATTAGGAACTACTCTTCTTCCATGTACATTTTCTGAGCATCTTGCTCATATGGAATACAATCCTTAGGTTTTATTTTAGCAAATAGAAACATCACATCTGGGTAGTGAGAAAGCATAGAGCAAGGAGAAACACAGAATTATATATATATATCATGAAGTTACTCAAGAAATGTTTTTAGAAACTCATCTAAAAGAATTTGGCTATTTTTCCAAATTTCAGTAGTAAGAGGAAAAAAATAATAGTTTAAAAGCATATGTGTCAAATATAAGCATCTCAGTAGATTATAATAATTCACTGGGGTAAAACTGAGAGATGAACAACCCACTTAAAGTGTTACCAGAATTTGTAGCAATCAAAGAAATGCAAACTAAATCTATGTTGAGATTGCATCTTAGCCCAATCTCAAAAAGGTTCACAATCAAGGAAACAACTGACAATCAATCCTAACAAGCATGAGTGGAGAGAAGAACTCTCATTCATTGTTGGACATGTAATAGAAGTTTGCTGTCATTCTGGAGATAAGCATGTAAGATTTCAAAAAAGGTAAAAGTAGATCTACCACATTAGTCAGCTATACTGGATTCATCACCCCACTCCACAGGCATCTGGGCAGCCATGTCTATTGCTGCTATCCTTACAATCTCTAGGGAATGGGAGCAACCTAGAGGTCCTTCAACTGATGAGTGCACAATAAAAATGTATTAGATATACAAAATGAATTCAGCTGTAAATACAAATGGATTTATGAAATTTGCAGGGAAATGGTAGTAGAACACATTTTACTGACTGAGATAAGGCGGAACCAGGCAGACAAACCCATTCTTATATTGCAAACCTAGTCAACAATCTCTTTCTGAAGAAGATTTAGATCAAAGATGTGTCCTTGGTAATTTGGTTTAACTAAATTGGTTTAATATTAACCCACCTTCTAATTATCTCTACTTAGACCTGTAGAAAAAAAGATACTCTCATTCTTAATAAGAGAAATCTCTCTTTGCAATAAATTAATGTAAATTCAGAGACCATGACTGCCAAAGATGCTGAGAATAGATGATTGTTTTGGTTCATCTCAATGCAAGATATTTATACTGTCCCTTTTAAGCTTAGAGAATATTGCAGAAGGAGCAGGAAGAATATAAGGTGAAAGGCTAGGCTCTAGCCATGACATAACCACAGCTGTCACTAATTCACAGAATTTTAAATACTTATCTTGAACCTATGCCTGACTAGTCCCAAGAGGCCCCACCTCTTCCTGATGAACCATTGATTACTGATGGATTCTGAGAGAAAAGTAGTCATTGCCTTCAGTAATGCAGTGCTGCCAAGCTCATTAGGCTCCAGTGAAGAGCTCCTAATCCATAATATACATATGGCCCTTGTTAAACTCAGCAGGTCACAAAACAGAGGAAATAGACAGGTATGTGAGAAAGATATTTATTGAGGATGGGTGGAAGGTAGACAGGGATGAGACTGGTGTAGTTAAGAGTATGTGGAAGACAAGAGTAGTCAATATGACTTACATGAATGTATGAAGTTGTCACAAAACAAATTTAATTTTACAAGTAACAATTAAAAGTTGTTATTTATACATGAAGCTCTGAGGACTACACAGGAGCCTCTAAGATGATCAGGTTAATTGAATTTTGAAATCAGATTATACATTTATTCTATATAATAAACATTCAAAATCTGTTTAATGATTAAAGTCAATGATAAGTAAAGACTAGATACAAAATAAAGTTATATAGAAATATAGTTATAATTTTCTATATTTGTATATCTTGTGCAGAGAAAAATACTGTTTATTTATGCTCTATATAATATTCTGTTCTGAACTGTTATTTAAGAAGAGAGATATTAATATTGTGCTGACAAAAGATTATTAACTAAGAATAGTAATATGGATGGGCAGGAGACATCTTATTTTACCTTGAAGGTTTTAGGAATCTGTTAAGTACTAATGAGAACATTTATCCCAACAGTGTCATTGTATGACACAGGTTCTTATTTACATTCTGTCCTGTTTTTATAAAAGGGAGAAGAAAAGCTCTGTTTTGCAAAATAGAACACTTTGCTCCTGTTTAACTTTACTTTATAGACACCATTGGTGACTCTATGTCACTTTTGACATATACAAAAGGACGATGAAAATCAGAGCAAGTGTACAAAAACTGTGTCCCCAAGATATTTTCTTTCAAATATTTGGATTTTGTAGACCTAAAAATAAATGAATAAGAGCCTGAATTACCCTTATGAATCTTAATCTGTTTGCAAATAAGTTACATATATTCGAAACCAGCATTGTTTTGACAGTCTAAACCCATTCATTGAAATGTGTGAAGAGATGTTTCTTTATGGTTAATTTTGCCATATTCTTATTGGTAGTACAGAAATATTTTACTGATTTCAAATGCCAGTTCTCAGATATGAACATATAGAACTCCACTTATTGGAATAAAATCAATTAAATTTTCCTGCCACATAACAGGAAACAACATATTCCAAAACATGTTGTTCCAAAACAACATATAATTTTCCTAGTGCTTCTAAACAAATAAAGAATATGACTTGGAATACAAAATATACTGCAAAGTAGAGAGAAGAGTACAGGAAAGAACAAATAACAAATCAGTTGGGGTCATATGAATATAATTCCTTTGTGCTTTAAGATGCTGGACTTAAAATAGCATTTTCCACATTATATTTTGCTATTGCTATTCATAGGCTAGTAGCCAGGCCAACATTCTTCTGAGCCCTAAATGGGAAATATAATTTTAGGAGGTATTCACATTTTGACAAAATTCTATTACAATAAAGCAATTTTGTTGCTCTCCAGAGTTAGTGATATAGTGATCTTATGTGCAATCACTTTAGAATTTGTCAGTGTCAATTGATTTTACTCTATAGTGCTAAAGTCATTCCCTAGAATTATACTGAATATTTAGGGATCCTCATTTACTCTTAGAGATCACTAAGTCTTATTTTCAGACTATTAATTCCTTCCAAATGAAGTCACTAAAAGCAATAAAATAGCCTTGGTATTGGAGTAATACAGGAAATGTGGAAAACCCATCCAGGGAGCTGTATGTAAACCTATATACTTCAATGGCACAAGAATACAAGACATACTTAAGACAAAAATAATGTGTTCATTGATTTCTTGTTCCATTCTGTTGTTTTGTAATACTGAAACTAAGCTATTGTTTGAGCAGTCAAGTAAATGATATCACTGTAGGCTGCTGATTTTACCAAATGGTTGATTAATCCATGTGAAACAGAAATAAAACCGTTATATTGATTATTTCACTAATTATTTATACCCATTTATTAAGAATAACCATGATGAATTCAATATATTAGAAACACATACTAAAATATGCAGGTCACTGTAACTCAGGTTTTAAAGTCAAACATCAGTTGCCTAGTTCTTGACCAAAAATAGATACTGGTATTTTTATGCATTATTCTCCAATATGTTTTAAAAGTAATAAACCAGAAACTTTAAAATTATTATCAGAGTTTCTGGCTCGTATTTGATGGAAATTATAATTGGCATTCGGTTTTCCTCTGTATAGAATTATGCCCCTTTGGCTTTTGTGTACAGTACATGTAGACATGACAAGTATTTTGGGATGAACACAGACAGTAAGGTCAATATTGAGGAAGGAAATAAGAGCATATTATGAAACAATTTTCTTTTTAAAAACAGTGCAAGAGGCTATTTAATGGAAGCATATCTTTAAACAAACCATCAAATTAATCCCTAAGTAATTGATCTCAGAAACTAGCAGGCTTTCCATCAGAAAGCAGGCATCTCAAAGACAAGACTTAACCATGTAATTACATGGGACATTACAATGTATTTATGAGGTCATTTGTTACAATGTACAGTAATTACAGAGTACTTACATAGCTATTTATGTCTCATAAAATGAAGTGAGACTAAATATTTTAATTGTGTAGAGAAATATGGGGAAATATTTGAGTTTAAAATGTCATGTAAGATTGCAGGTCAGATTCACATAATTCATCTTCACAGCTGACTGCCTCCAGAGCCACCAATGTGTGATAGTGTTCTGTTAGATATGGAGGGAGGAGCCATTTTGATAAATGTTTCTTCTGAGGATGTAATAAATGAAATGGCTTTCTCCAATTTTCATCTTGAGGTAATGCCAACAGAGAGCTGGCTCATGGTACAATTTACTATGTACTCTTTAGAGTCAATCCATAAATATATGGATGTCAATAGAGTTTCTGGATTAAAAGCAATGCCATATACAATGCTTTCATAAAATGCCATATGGTCAAATCAGACAGAAGGATAAAATAGCTGCCTATTCTTTCTGATGGCAAAAAATTGGTATTTGCTTAGATGTTCACAGGCCCAAGTCTCAATATTCAAAAAGGCAACCTCGTTTCTTACATAAGATGATGCCTCCTTAAAGGTTTTAAAAGCTGTGGTGTTGAGTTTCATTATCTTCTTTAACATACTTAATGTCATTTTGATTTAAAACTGAATGTTTTGTGTTAGAAGATGAGTCTTAAAAGTCAATTCAAAATGTTTTGAATTTTTGTTACATAGGTAACAGCACCAATCTATGCATTACCTACTTAATATAGTTATTTGTAATTATTTTATGATGTTTTTCAGGTAGAATTCTGTTCTACAGTCTTGCTTAGAATTTACAAAGTTCCTTCCTTAGTATCACAAATGCTGATACTCTGGATCAGTGCCAACATGTCTAATTTATACTCCTTATCTTTAGATGTAAAACAAACAAACAAATCATAAAAGCTTCCTCTGGATTAATTCCCCACTGTTTTGGGGTATACACTGCAGATATGGCTGTTATTTACAATCATAAGTCTTGCAATGGTATCTGAAGTCATTTTGTGCTCAAGGATTTGTACTCAAAGAAAATAATAATCACTTAAAACAACCATATTGTTGTTTCATTTTTATATTAAGAATGTAGATTGTATTATCCAGAATTTACTTCTTGATTATTCTGTTCCTGTAATCCAATACCTAGAAAATAAGGAACAACTTTTATTTGTGAAACGACAGGTACAAATCTTTCTAAGCTTTAGCCTGTCTTAAAAATTTCTAATGGACCAGAAGAAATTTTGTTTACTTAGAAAGACCAGACATCAAATTTTGTTTGTAATGTGAATATTTCATATCCTTGTGAATGTTTGTGAAGGCTGACCAATGGGTGTTTAGTAATATCTATTGCAGTACTATCAATTTTTAATAACTGCTATTTTCCTATACAAATGTACCAGAATTTACCAAATCCAGACAAATTGTTCTATCTGTATAGAAAGTTACTGCTAATATACAAGCAAGCCCATTCAAATTTACATATTCATCCAGTAGCCAGCCAGGCTGCTTTTGATTCATGATATTAACATTTTTCATATTTGTGAAAATATTTAGTAGAGTTACTTCTGTTTTCAGGGAATTTCTCAAGTCTATTTAGGAGTGTGTTCTCCATAACTGCTTCCTACTTAAAAACAGGAAGATATTCTTATTTAATGTTAAAAGCCATGAACAACTATCAATACTTTAATCAACATTCCAATTAAACCAGAAGTTATAATGTATCTAATTGATTAACAATCACCAGCACCTGTAGTTGGCTATAATTTTAATTACTGATTACATTATGGCTGATTGCTTAAAATGTTATTGGTATGAGCGTTGATAGAGAAGAATAAAATAACTCTAAAATAAGTAATCAATAAAATTGAGATCAATGCCTCTTCAGTAAAATAGGAGATAATTTAGTTTCAATGATATCAATGAATCATTCTCTAAAACATAAGATAAAGAAAAGTTATATAGTGATCATTTTAATCCAACTAATCTTTATTCTTTTATCTGAAATATGTAGAGGTAAATGAGCTTAAAGAAGAACAAATACTAGAAAGAAGTTCCTGAACATTAAATAAAAATAGATACTCATTCCTAATATACATAAAAAATGTCATGTTCATCTCACTGGATGCAGAAATGACTTCCAACACTTTTCAGAGACAAAAGTCTTGGAAAGATTACACATACAATGGACATACCTGAACATAATAAAGACAGTTTACAGAAAGCCTGTAGCCAATATCAAAATAAATGGAGTGAAATTAAATTAATTCTACTAAAATCAGGAACAAGAGAAGGTGTCCACTCTCTTCCTACCTATTCAATATAGTACTTGAATGTGTAGCTAGAGCAATAAGACAACTGAAGGATAAGGAGGTCAAGGTTATGCAAATTGAAAATGAAGAAGTCAAAGTATCTTTACTTGCAGTTGACTACATATATATGTATGCATATAAATATATGTCTACATATGTATATGTTTGTATATATATAAACACATATATACTTACAATAGGTATATGTATACACATATATAATGTATATGATTTTATATATATATGTATATGTATGTAAATATACATATATATGTCTATAAGCTTAAAAATTCCAGCAAGCAAAATCTACAGATGTTAAATACTTTCAGCACATTTCTGGATACAAAATTTTCTTACAAATATCAATAACCCTCCTATACACAAATGACAATGATTGAGAAAAAAGTCAGGTAAGCAACACTTTTCACTATAGCCAAAAATAATATAAAATATCTTCGGGTAACTCTAACCAAGCAAATGAGCTGCATGCATTATAGAAACAAAGCCACTGAAGAAAGAAACTGAAGTAAATATCAGGAGATGGGATGATTTCCTGTGCTCATGAATTGATAGGATTTATATAATTAAATAGTCATCCTACCAAAAGCAATCTACAGATTCAATGGAATCCCAATTAAAACTCCAAAAGAATTCTTCACACATCTCAAAATGACACATCTCAGTTTCACATGGAAAAAGGAAATAAAACAAAAGAAAACAGCAGCAAGAACAAAAATAGGATAGGTAAAACAATCCTGAGCAACAAGAACTACTTGAGGATGACACATTTCCAATTTCAAGTTGCACTACAGAACTGTGGTACTAGAGACCCATGCCAGACCATATACAGAGATAGTCTGTGATAGGGACTAGATCCATAGAGCAGAAGCGGTGGAAAGGAACTTGGAGGAAACTGTAATCAAGATACTGTATTGGGAAAACATCTACTTTCAATCAAAGGAAAAGTGAAAAAAATATGTTTTTTAAAAAGAAGGTAGCTCAGTTGGCACAAACTTTCCACAGAAACACTAAGAACTGGATTTAGATATTAAACAATCGTGTAAAACTGGATGAAATAATAATATATGTAATATCAGCAAAGGAGATAGGGGATAGGTGGATCCTTGGATCTCGCTGTCCAGAGTGCCTAGCCAGTTAGTGAGTTTCAGTACATTAAGAGAGTCTATTTCAAAGGGCTAGTGTCAGAAGGATTACAGAGATATTCAGTGTTCATTTGTCATTTACACACAAACACACACACAGACAAACACACACACATGCATACACACACACACACATGCTCGCATGCACGCACGCATGTACACACACACACGCACACATACAAACCCCAAAGAGATACAAATGTTCGTTTTTCTCTATGCTTCATATGCCAGATTATTTAATATTCATTATTTGAAAAAGTCTTGTATTATTTTTTAGTTATAATAAGAATTTAAGAACAGTAATTATTTTCTAGGACAGAAAATAAGATGTAATCTACTGTGTGTAAAACTAAACCATAGTACAAAATATTTTAATGCACAAACTTCTACCTTTCTAACTTTGCTCTTTTGAAGGAATGTTTACAATAGTTTAGCATAACATCTATAACCTGGAAAATATAACTCTTCAAAACTTGAAAAACTTTACTCAGTTCTTCTCATTACAGTATAATTGTTTCCCTAAGGAATGTGAACCATAAGAAACTATTATGTAGCATTTTATATTCTCTTTGTGATAAGTGAAATAATATTATGAATTTCACATGACTTTCCCCAACTTTGACAGTTTGATATGAATTTATAATTTGAAATTCTTCATTATTCCATGTATCCAGAATCAACACAGCTAGAGTGGTGAAAATCTCCACATCACAACCATTAGGCTTATTAGGATAAATAGAAAAATAGTACTGAAAAGGATGTAGAGAAATTGGTATCAGCTCCTGAATGGTAATAAATATTTTGTATATACTTTCCAGAGTTACATATTGTCAATTATCATGTGTATTCAACACAGTTTGAGTGGTGAACAACACCATATCACACCTACTAGAATACTTAGGATAACATAAAATTATCATGGCTAAGAATTTCTCTCCTATTTAAACACACATGATAATGGATCTATGTAAGTATATACAAATTATTTATTAGTATCATTGGTCAGAATAGAAAAAAAAGACTGAAAATAGGCTAATTGTCAATAATCTGATGAACAGAGAAAATATAATGTATCTAAAGAATGGCATAACTTTTAGGCTTAGACAAGGAGCAGAATATTCATACATGTTCTACTTTGAATGAACATGTATGAATGAAATGTCTGTCACAGACAACACACCACAGAACTTCACTTACATTAAGTTGAATGAATCAACATTTCTATAAAGACAGAAACAGATTTAAAACTCTTGACAGTAGATTTGGGGAAAGGTTTCTAGGAAGAGAGGTGCTGTTGAGAGCTACAGCATCTCTCTAAAATATTATACCGACAGTTACGAAGAATATGACAATGGTTATGCAACTTTAAGCAATTGTCTTCTATCGTATGGAAAACAAGGTACAATAAGGGGCTGAAGCATCTATAGATAGCGTAGTAGTTGACTAGCTCTAACAAAATCAATGAATGAAACTTGGACACTATTATCTAAACTCCTGATTCTTGTGAAACAGAACATCAGGGCAGAATTGCATAGCAAGTGGAGATAGTTACAGTCTTATTTATAAATATATATGAAAGTAGGCATTAAAGTATCTGTAGTTTTGGGAAAATATGATTGTGCAATCTTTTTACTTGCCTGAGACCAAAAAATGAAGTAAGAATACACTTAATATACTTTATAGGCTGCATACTTTCTTCCAATGTCAAATCCCATTTATCCATCTGGTTATATGTTTTGTATTTTTGGAACTTAAGATAAACTCTTTTAGCATTGTATAATAGAGTGTATAATGTCAATAACATTAAGGTGATAGTGCAGTATAATGAATGGTTACATGTATTAATACATACAAGTCATGATGGAGGTTACCTTCATTCACTTAAACTTCAAGCAGCTGTTTATGCTTTCTTTGTTAACAATGTATACATTGTTTGTACACTTTAAGATATTTGGAACAATTTTTATTTACATGTGCAATGAGGAAATTAGTGGAGGGTTCACTAGAGAGAGATTAAAACTCTGGCATGGTATGACAAAATCTGGAAGACAAATATTAAAGGGGCTAAAAAACATGACCGTACTTCTGCGTGAAACTGAATTCCTAAATATGGATACCATAAGTTACAGTAAATGTTCCAACTTCATAACTTCTACTAGAGAAATCATCCTTAAATAACATTATCCTCGTCAGGAGCTCTGTCCTTAATCCATCTTTTAAATAAAAACTCACAGGAAAAGGGAAACAGAAAAAACAAGAGACACAAAAGAAAGAATAAAAAAATTAAAAATAAAAGAAAGAATGCAAATTCTTAACTGTGTTAATCAGAATGCCTATAGTTATATTCAGTTTGCCAAGCTCCATATCTACCCCAGATTATAATGTAGAAGCTGGTACACAAGTAAATATTTCAACTGTGTAAACTTGCGGTCTGCATTTTTAAAGACATCTGTGGGAGTAAGTATTTTATGCTCCATGCTTTATGATCTACAGGATTTATTGATTTCCTTGAAGGAAGATACTGCTTGGATGCCTATGGGTCCAATGTGAAAAGAGTCACACTGTATTAATTAGGTCAATGCTAATGCGCGGGTCCTTTCTTTTCTATTCCCTTCCTCTTTTGATCACCAGTGAGCTGTGCACATCATACAAAAAGGCTGCTAAGTATTACTGCGAAAGGGAGTGACCAGCAGTCATCAGCAAACATTCTGTACACATTGATTTTCTGTTTAGGATTAATGACCGGGGTCACTCAGAGCAGGCCTTTAAATTTTGTACCCAGTGGCATTTGTTTAATTAGAAGTTTCATTTGCTCCCTGAATACATTCAATAACACGTGGCTCAGAACTATTGCTGTACATCTTATATCTTAATTTAGAATTAAGAATACATACTTTGTTTTCATTTTATGCTTACCTACTTCCAAACAAAGAACATTTTAAGCATTTGCCTTTAAGACAAGGATAGCAGGAAGTGTGTGGAATGATGTTGACATGCAGAAATTTGAATGTTCCATATTTATAAAATGTATTAATATAATAAGCTTCAAAGACATTACATAGATTTTCTGTATGGTCTTTAATGTTGTAGTTGTTTTGCAAATGAGAACATAAAGGTGAGATATTCTTCACCCCCTGGTTTATGAATTATACAAATCATTAATTTTTTAAATATCCCCTCTAGAATTATTTTTCTTACTATAGTTCTTGTCTTTCTACTTTGTGTTAGCATTTGTGAAGGAAAATATGTTACAATAAGAAAGGAAATGAATTGCAAGCATTGGTCCTACTCTTTGGTTGGTCTAGACAACTGTAGGAGAGAGGAGAATAGAAGAAGCTATAGTCCAGCTGCTCAACTTAAAATACAACACCATAAAAAGGGAAAATAATTATGTCTAGAGTGGATTTAATCTTTATACCATACTGATATTGCTGCTTGATACCATACTAGATTGTTGAGTACTGGTTATAACACCTTTGTGACTTCATGTGACTTGAGAAAGTATGCTATCCTACCTTACAGGGGAGTGAAACCACAATCTGAATCTGAACATTTGGAAAAAAACAAATTGCTACTGGAGCTATGTTTGTTGTCCTTGAGAGTGGATCCATGATCTACTGGGCTCTTGTGGTTGCTAATGAGAAACATGGGTATTTTTGACCTGGTGTGTTTTGGGTTTTGTGTTTGGTGAGATCTTGTTTTACAAGGCAATGTCTTCCTATGTTAACCAGGCTAGGTTTTTACTCTTGAATGATGGAATTAAAATATGGTATGCCTTATATTACCATGCCCTGATTAACCTTGTTTTAAAACTAAGAATTAAAAACAAACACAGAATTCTTAAACCAAAACTGAAAAACGGAGAATGCACATCAAACAATAACATGAAAATAATAAAATAATCACAGGGTTCTTGTATGAATTATACAAATCAGTAATTACCACAGTCAGCATGGTGCAGGTGTTACACAAGCAAACTACTTCCTTCACCCTAGCAGCATTTCTGTAAAGCCCGGCAAGTAAATCTTCAATGGAGGCTTAGACAGCTTTCATTTCATGTCAGATAAGTAACCGTTCTCCAACTGCTCGGCATTCTTCCCCAGCTAGTAATACATCACACTTCACTGTTCCATTTTTGGCTTTGAATGAACAAGCCTTCTCCTAATGAGAATTAAGTCTTTCAAGGATTATGCTGTAAATGCTAGCAGAGTTAATTCTGTGCAAAGTACCAAATCACATCTTCTCTCTCTCCATCTCTTCCTGAATAGCTGGATTCTGTATCCACTTTCTTATGCTTATTCATGATTATCCAAAAAAAAAAAAAAAAAAAAAAGGATCTAATAATCACAAAACCAGAAGTTAACATGAGACAACTTTAGGTTAAAATCATTATAATTCATTGCAAGGTCTTTAAGAAAATGTTTTTGTCTAATTCAATGTGTGTGCTACACTACTACTATCAAACGAAACGCATATAGAGTTACAATGTTGTTTAATTCTGGTGTTCTATTATTGTTATCAGAGCCTTTTCAATTTACAAGGAAAAGGGAACTAAAAACTGACTTGACAAATTGAAATTTAGAGTTTCAGTAATAAACGATAACTTTCTTCTATGCCTTGTAAAGTGATACTTGCCAACCATGGAAAGTCATGAGAAGTGAAAGTCCCAACATTGTTTTAAATACACAATGGTGTCATGTAGTGTATAATTACATTACAGAATGTCAAGATTCCAAGATTCCTTGTAAGTTGTTCCTATTGATTCAACAAAACCTAAAATTGGATGAAACCTCAAGTTTCCTGAATGGATGGACTATCATACTTATCAATACAGAGAACAGTTGCACTGCGAAAACACAAGGTTCTCTTGCTGGACAAGCATACAAATTAAAAAGAATTGAAGTTGGGGATCAGTATAGAGCCCTGTGCCACAGGATCTGCTCTCCAGCCACCGAAAAAAACCAGAAGCCCTCTCCTCAGTCTCTGTGTCCTGGGTATTCCAGGTGGGTCCCTCTGAGCAGACAGGCTTGCCCACTCTCCTGGGAGGCTAGCTTTCTCCCAGTGCTATTTGGCTATGGAGCCCTGGTGGCCCAGGCAGAGGTCTCCCACCACAGATGGAAACCAGAAAGAGCTGAGGGAGTTGGCAGTCCCATTGAGGGAATAACAGTGTCCTCTGCCCTGACCTCCCGATGCTCCTGGAGACTGGATCACCAACCAAAGAATACACATAAAGGGACCCATGGTGCTGGCCACATATGCGGCAGAGGAGGGTCTTGTTAGCCATCAGGGGGAGCAGAGGCTTTTGGGCCTGAGGGTGTTAGATGCCCCAGTATAGGAGCATGCCAAGGAGGGAAGACGAGAGTGGGTGGGTGGGTGGGTGGGGGAATACCCCTATAGAGGCAGGGGGAGGGGGAGGGAATAGAGAGGTTCCAAAGGGGAGATCTGGAAAGGGGGAAACATTTGAAATGTAAATAAAGTATCAAAAAATAAAAAAATAAAAACAAATAAAGTTGGGGAGGAGAGCTACACTTATCTGTTGATATAAAGATAGGTTTTAGAGTACAGTTAGGAATGACACTTGTCTAATAAAGTGACAGTTGTAAGTTCCCTTCTAAGATGGATGACTTTACTAGTGCAGGGTAGTTAGATAGGTGTCTAGATTCCTCCCCTTGTTGAGCAGGCCTTAAGTTTAATTAGACAGCTGTTGGATACCAGTGAGAGCTGAATGTCACTATTGTATCATTAAAGATATCATGCTATCCCATTCATTGTAGTGGTTCATAAGTTTCACCGGGGCACTGGGCTGTCATTTTCTTTCCTCCCTTGGAAGCCTACATATTACTTTCCTGTAGTTTGACAGCTAAACCACAGGAAGGAAGCTCTTAAATTAGATCCAGCTTGGATTTTTTCTTTTTTGAGTCTTAAGTGTGTAGAGTCCTACAGGATTCTCCTTCAACCTCTGAACCAAGGACAGAAGCAATAGGCTATATTGTTTACAGAATTTTTTGGATTATGATGACTTTAATTTGAGAAACGTTAATAAAAATCATCTTTAAAAAAGAAAATAACTAAATAAAAAAAGAAATAGCCACATTCCTTGTACATTTTTTCATAATGTTATTGACATAAAAAAATGCCTATTCTAGTCTGAATTACATAAAAAGAATGTATAACAATAAAAAACAACCAAACATAATAAAACTAATAATTTAGTACGCTAAAACATGCTATTGTCTTTTCCTCTAGAACCTTAAATGAAATTTCGGGGGCAAAAATTAATACCACATGAGCTATCATAATAGTTGCTGGTGGTTCAAATGAACAGAACAAATAATACAAAGACTTGCTGGCCATGGAGATAACGGCACACCAGCTGCTTAACTCTCTGCAATGAGACACTGTGCATCTGGGGCTGTCTGTAGAGGATTTTATTCCTCCAAATGGTTAAGTGATCATTTGAGTATAGTCTATGACTAGAGGAAAGATTTTCCTGGGAAAGGAGCTTGGATTGCCTGTTTCATTGTTTTTCTCACGACAGTGAGGGCAAGGTGAGATGGGCAGGCAAGGGATTCTTTCACACCTCTGTCAGAAATTGAATGAGACAAACTCATTCCATGAGCTTCTCTAATTTCGTCAAAATTATATCTGCTGTCAAGTCAGCTCCCAGCACATTGAAACTGGAGTGAAAGTGACAGGGTAGATGAATGTGCAGGTTGTACTTCCATTTCCCAAGCAAATGTGGCAAGTGAATAGAATAACGAGGACCAAAAGAGTAAACGCGGTCATCCCACAGGCAAAGCAAATAGACCACTGAGATTGATGAACAAGGTTACCAACCAGGAGTCTTCAAGTGTATGCCCTGGCCCAGCAGCAAACAGGCTTGCAATTCCATTCCTGGCTCAAGTTCATTGCTGACATTTAAGCAGGACAATAAGTTTTTTCAGTAACTCGGGCTGTCATTTACAGTGAAATGTACCTGGTGAAATGATTCAGAGTTGCCAGGGCTCCAAATTGCCACTTCAAATAGGACATACAGCTTAGCCAAATCCCACTGTAAGTACTGCAGATGCAGAGAGACATGGTCCAAATCCCCAGAAGACTATGAATTTGGATTCCTGGCCATCTCCTTTCCTCAAATTCAGTTTTCACCTTTGCTTCCTAAATTTTGCAGACAAGTAGGTCTCAAATGGCTTAATTTAAAGGGGAAAACACAGATCTGTCTGTTGCCTCATCTCTTACAACACCCTTACAGGCTTACAGAGATATTGAAGTGCCTCAAATACTGTTTGTAGAAATATACACATACGTGATGTCAATTTTAGAAAGTTATTTTTATTTCTGTTTATGTGTTGTAATAATTATGTTTACCTTTAGAGACTCATTTCATAAAAGCATTCTCTTTCATTTTGTGTGTGGATGGATGGATGTTTTACCTGCAACTATCTTTATACCAAGTGCATGCAGTGCCTACAGAGGCGAAAAGAGAGCATCCATGTCTTTGGAACTGGAGCTGTGGGGCTGTTGTAAGGCACCATGTGAGTGCTGGATCCAGACACAGGTCCTGTGCAAGAGGAACAAGAGCTCTTAACTTCTGTACCATCTTCCTAGGGGCTAAACCAGTTTCAATCCCCTTATTCTGTCAAGTTCCAATTCCTATTTGTTTCTAGCACTGGTCAAATGGACTTAGTTTTTAATATACCCTTTCTGGGCATGTAGTTTTACTCAGTTTCTATGGATGTAAGTCTCATCAATTTCTGTATAACAAATATCTGTCCCTGGTCTCAATAATGATGCAAATCCCATAATTAAGCATACTGTCTTGGTTTCTTGCATGTACAATATAAAGACCTATGCCAGCCCTAGTAAAATCCCATCATCAATCATGATGCTTTATTCTTCCAGGTTTCTCTGCATTCATTCGGGTCCCTTGTGTTTTGTTTTCTCAGGTATATTGCAGACCCCTTTCTTTCTATCAAAAATGTAAATGCAAAGTTTCAACTGCAGCCACAGACCTGAGTTACCCCCGAATAAATTCCAGCAGCACTATAATTCTGTATACTGATATGACAATATGTATATCTTAAAATTGACAGACAACCAAGACAAGAGTATATTTAAAATCACTTAACATTTCTCTTATTCTCCAGGTAATTCAGAACCAAATTATTATTTCCTATTTTAGCCTTATTTTGATCAATTTTGGAATTAAAATTTGATTACATCATTTCCTCTAGTCTCTTTCCTCCCTCCTCCCTCTCTCGTGTTCCCCGAATCTTCTCAAATTGATGACCTTTTTCCCCCTGTTATTACACATCTAACTATAAGACAATTCAGTAAGGCCATTCAGTGTTACTTGCATGTATATGATTTCATGGCTGGCTAGTTGGTATTGAGTAACCAATTGGGCTAATCGCTGTGGAAAACTATTTCTCCTTTTCTCAGCATTCCTTAGGTGCCTGTAGGTCTTTGCCCCTGAGTATGGCCCCACGAGATTTTCCTTTCTACATTAGTTTGTCTATTGATATTGAACTTGTTCAGGACTTATTAAGGTGGTCAAGTTTTGGGGGTACCATGGCTGAAGCTTCCCTGTCATTTCCAGGAGTCATTTTTGGGTTTTGTTTGTTTAATTTTTGTTTTATTTTGAGAAAAAGTTTCAGTTATATATCCCAATTTCTCTCTGAACTCAGTTGTGTATCCCAGCTTGTCTCTGAACTTACTATGTAACCTGCACTAGTCTCAGACTTCCAGAGATCCTTCAATTTCAGCCTTCCATGTATATAATTAAAGGTATATACCAAGACACTCAGGCAAATTATTGTATAAAAACTATATTTAAAACAAATAAGAGCAATGAAGGATGATGTAGAATTCATTTGTTATATTTACTAAGATATAACCTGATGTTGAAAATATTTAAAACTAAACAATAAATGTATATGAATTTTAGTTTTCAAGAGGTGTTATAAAGTTCATTTAATATTATAAGATGATATACTTCATTGGATTTTTATTGATTAAGGATCTCCAATTTAGTGAAGCTACAGGTTTCAATGTAGATTTTATGTTCAGTAGTTTTGCAAGTCATTCCTTAGAAACTGAGAAGAAAATATCAAAGTTTATAACTTAACTACAAATACATAAATATTCTTAATATAAGTTTTCTATATTAATGAACAAAAATTATCACCCTTCCCATCTTCTGAGTTAAGTCATTAATTATTTAAATAGTTAAAAAACTTTACATATTAATTTTTATTTGTGTAAGTCAAATCCATTCATTTAAAGTAGTTTAACTAATGCATTAAAATGATATTTGTATTTTAAAAATAAACTTATAATTTCATTTTGTTGTTGATATAATGTTTAAAATGAAAAGCTATCATGACTCAAGATGATTCTCTTAAAAATTAATCCATACTATCTGGCCATCTACATTGTAAGAGAAGTCCCTCTGTTAGCACCTACTAAGAGGGCTATAGCCAATGCAAACCTAACTGAGTGGGGAAACCAACATAACATTAAACAAGACACAATCACTACTCAGGACTGACTTTCTATTTTGTGTGTGTGAGTCTTGCCCAGAATATTGTAACAATGTTAATAATTTATGGTTTTTACATGATCTAAAAGCTTTTGATAAAAAGCTTACATGATTCAGATTTTCCATGCTTCACTAAAACACATTGAAGTAAAGAACTCGAGGAAATAAAGGTTGAATGAAATGATGACCACTTAAAAACAAATTAAAGACAACTTTATTCATGTGGAATGTTCAGACAGCAGAATTCAGCCTTGTGATATAGAGAGTGCTGACTTCCCCAAAGTTCAGTATAATGTAGGAATAGCAGTCACTGAAAGAACAGGGGAACTTTCCTTAAGTCCTCTGAAAGATAAGTGTGATCTTCTCAGGACTGGCAGTGATGGTAGCTGTTTAAACGAGGCTGAAGAACAGTTTTTAGATGCATACATTTTATCTGCAATTGGAGGAAGGCAGTTGGACTCTCTGCTTAAACCATGTTTCTACAAAATACAGGATCTTCTCTCACAAATTCTTCATTACTCAGAGTAGCACACGAGACATCACATACTACGAACCTTTGTATGCATCAACTGCAGCTCCTGTTTTTAAGATATTTGAGTTCATAGGGAAAGGACACCATTTGAAACTTGAGGCACAACTTTTCCCCTGTGCCTTTTACAGTGCACATATAATGATCTGAGGCTCTGTGGAAAACAAGAGCCGATGAGGCAGAGGTGGAGGTTCAGACCAAAACTGGAAATTGGTGGCTGGCCTCCAAATGGGATTCTAGTGAGGCTGTGACTTGTGCTGATGACCCTGAGAACTCACATGGAATAACAAGGACCTGTGCATTTAGGCAATGGCAACAGAGGCCTCTAGTTTCTGAACGAAGCATCATTCTAAATTCATTTCTTCTCATCAATTGAGAATATTAGCAAAGAAATGTTAAATGTAACCAAGCTAGTCATCTATACAACTTGCAACGATATCTTTGACCATAAAAATAAATAAAATAAATTAAAATAAAAAACTCACAGGCTCAAGTTAAATGACATCGGCACATTAGCCTTTTTAAACTTTACCAAAACAAGTGTCCCTCTTTTCTTTTATGAACCAGAAATTCTTAAATGTCTAGTGTATGTTTGATACACATGTGTAGTTTTTATCATATATGGAAAGCTTTTCTCCTGTTAGTCACTTTCTGTCCTTGTTATCATATAATCCTTGAAGCCATGCTTATTCTACTTGAGACTGCAGGATAAGATGGAGGAGATACAGTCAGGAATGGTTTTTGGAGAACGGGCATTCCAGTATGAAGGGACACCAAGTGCATAGGACATGAAAGATAGTGCCAGAAAAGATATACATGAATATTTCAGATACCAAATATATATATGTATGTATACATGCATGTAAGTACGCATGCATATGTATATACATAGGTGGCAGATAGCAATGAGAGAAGAAAGTGCAGCCCAAAGTACAAAGAAATGGTGTTTCTTCAGCAACAAATTGAAAAGGCCAAAATATGAAGAAGGAGATTATCCATAGCAGATCTGAGATCCGAGGAATCATCTATCCATTCCTCTCTACCTTTCAAGAGCTAATGTTTCAAAGGCAGGCAAAGATCTTAGTGGCATTTAGCTTACCAGTACAATTTCTTAATGCTTGTTGTATAACTAACATCCTGTTAACATATAGCTGATTAATAGTTGATACCTTGGCATTGAAAGGTTTTCCTAGCTAGCTCATACTTTCATCTAAAATGGCCTATGTTGCTGGGATTTAACTCAAATTCAGAAAAGCTGAACACCTGCTGCTGCTGTCAACACACAAACACATAAGTACACACACACACTCACAAACAAACAGACATACACACACACACACACACACACACACACACACACACAGAGGGGGGCACACACACACAGCCTTTATCCAAACTGACAACACTATTAGAACACACTAAATAAGGGAGGGAGAGGTGAATAGTACAGTGTCCCTTGTAATCTCCATGCTTCAACAAGCCCTCTATGGTCTGCAAAAATAACACTTCCCATATAACACTGTGATGAAGGAATATGTTAAGGGCTAGAATTATAAGTTGACAAAGGCAAGCTGTATGATGTAGGAGCAATCACAGTTAGGCCCTGAACATACTGCATGATTGATATTGCATGCTATGATCAGTGGAATTGATATTCACTCTGGCACACAAGGCTTTACTGAAATATAAAGGAGTTTCCACTCACAAACAAGAATGTATGTATCTGTGCTTTACTTAAAATTAAATTAATGTCTGATAGTGTCTTTGAAGAAATATTGCACACCTTTGCTCTGGCTTTCCTAGCTTTCCATGCTAATGCCGTTTTTAATATTAATAAGAAAAATTCCTCTTAAATATCTTGCTGCTTGCTGGTGATACCTCCTTACTCTGTCTATTAATTAACTCTTTCTTCAGTCATGTGGGGGGTCCTATTGATTTCCTTCTGTTGCATGGTATTATGAGTAGAAGTGCTTTTCTATCTGTGAACTGGAGGGGCTGGCATCTGGCTGGATCCCAGGGCCACATGTGATGTGTGAATTAAATTAGATAATTTATCATACGAGTATAGTGAGCCACTACTGACTTGAAAGGCTTCATACTTAACTGAATGATGTTTTTAAAAGGCAACAAAAATGATAGAGTTGAAGAATTACACTAACAGCAACAGGTAGGTAACAATGGTTTTCAATCACACAAAACCAAGCCATGATAAGTCAATATAAAACTTGACTGCAGCTCCCAGGCAATGCCAAGGAATGCATTATTTTATGTTAAGGCTAAACTCAGTGCCAAACAATTTCTTGAACAAGGATTACAAATTCAGTAGCACATTTTTCTTTTGAAAAGTATTATAACGACATTTTATCTCCTTAACCTTCAACCACCTCATACGTTGCTCATATTACCAATCAGGTTCTACCTGGGTTTAAAACATTCATCACACACACACAGAGAGAGAGAGAGAGAGAGAGAGAGAGAGAGAGAGAGAGAGAGAGAAAGAGAGAGAGAGAGAAGGCGACGTGAGTCAGTCAACCACTCAGTGTACAAGTACAGAAAATTATATCAGCCATAATGGGTAAGAGCACAGAAGTACTGACTTACAAACTGAAAGTAAATTCTGAGATTCATTTATAATTTCATTTCATGAACATAGAATCATAGGATGATTATTATTCATAAGAGCATGTACTTTAGGCTCTGTGGAACTAAATGAAATTGTGAGATCTTAAGTATAATCATAACATCACTGTATTTAATTCACAAGTCTTCAGCATTTGTCTGCGTATGGCTGATCTTGGACTCTTTAAAATGCAGGAATAATCAAGCTAAATTATTTCCACTTAGTAATGGATGATTATCCCTGCTTTACTATTTGCTACTGACTTATAATCAAGGTTTCGATCTAATCAATAATTGTGTTTCTTGTGACTGAGTTAATTTGTATTTCTATGTTTCAGTTGAATCTTTTATTTATTTTCATATAAAGATTCATTCCTTGAGAATAACACATGAGCTTTGTGTGTCAGAGCAGTTATTGGAAACAAAGGGAAACATAATTGTTTGAAGTTTGTTTTCCATTAAAACATTCAGATGTAACTAAAATTGTTTGAACTCAGAATACAGTAATTTATATTAAAAACAAAAAGCTTTTCAAACATGTGTAAGCATGAATGGGTCAATTACTAAATCATCCTAAGGATGAAAATCATTTTGTAATAATAATTAGAAAAAAGATGCATACATCTTTCAATAAAAATTCTGATAAAGTATTTTGAGCAAACTTGATAGTGTTTCCTTGTAGTCTGTCTACCGTCTTCCAAAATTATTGTTTCATTCGATAATTTTTAAGTGCACATGCAAAAGAATGTATTTTTATCATGATACCTTGGCACATGCATGTCATCTAAATATTTTCTCATTTCTTCCCCTCCCTTATAACCTTCCTTTTCCAGATAATCTGTCCTGCAACCAAATGTTACATTAACCTCATGTAGTCACTTGATGGTTCATGACAGAAACATGAGTTGGAGGAGAAGTGCGAAGTGATTTCATAAGGGTGCATATATCACAGGGTGTATTTACACAACCTGAAGTAGGTGACAGAATTTTATAGAGCCTCAGTTGTCTATATAGTATATTGCCTGACATATCACTGAAATATGCAAATGTAGATTTTTCTTATGGTGACGTGGAAAAGAAGATGGATGGTACCTATTCTTCTCAGAACTCTAGTGATCTAAAACTAAAGGTCTCAGCACCTGACCACCCCTGCTAATCAAGTGTCTACTACAGAGGACTCAGAAAGCCATGCCAATTGTCTTCTCAATTTAACCACTTGTATAATGTAAGCTCAGTAATGAGTTGATTCTGCGAAAATGCTATCTCCTATCCTTGTAACTGAAGGACTGGTTACTTGGAAGCAGATACTGTAATTAGAACATCTTATCACTACACCACAAAGCAAGAGAGATTGGTGTGAAGTTAATGGCGTGTACACAGATGGCCTGTTCCTAAAAGAAGCTCTGAATAGAAATAAGTTGAGCATCTGTTAACTGTAAAACAGGCAAAGAGACAACAGACTTAATAATCCTTTACTACCTCAAAAGATACAACCTTAGGCTGTCTAAGGAAGAAATATAGGTGGCAGACTCAAAGATGTTGCCCAAGGAACCCAGATAATAAGCATTTAGGGTTGGTCCTGTCTGAGCAGGACCTATTGACCTTTTTATAATATAAAGGATGCAGCAAAACCCGTGATGACAAGAAGACTATTGTCTTGAGCTGTCCTGTCTTACCATGAAGAAAGCCATCCCGCAATTACAAGATGTGCTATGTAAGCTCCATGTAGTAAGAAAATGATGGCTCCAGCCAAACACAAACATCTAGGTACATGGAGGCTGTTAACAACCAACACTGTGCTATGATGCGTATTGACTCTAGTCAAGCTTGCAGCTGCGACTAGGGCTCCCGTGCATGTCTTGATGACAGCCTCATGAGAGGCTGAGCTGCCAGCATCTAGATAAATCGCCCAAGTTTTCAGACTCACAAAGACTGGAAAACAGTATACATTTGTTACTTGACGCCACTGCTTTTTGATATAGTTTTTAATACTATGGTCGGGAGGGATTGGGCAGCCCCTGGCAGTCAGTACAGGACACAGTAGGCATCGCATGAGGTATGAAAGAACTAAGGAATGAAAGTTCATAGGAAGCATTGCAGCAATGCTGTTGGCTTATAAGGACAGGAAAGCCTGAAGATCTCTTCCTTAATCTATAGAAAATATGAATGACATTTTAGCAACATGACATGATGAATAACTGGGATACAGTTCACATGTGCAGGGGTCACAAAGTGTTCTTTAAAAATAGATAATTGGTGTCTATTACTATATGATACTTGGAGCTAATTATAGTCTCTGCATCATAAAGTTATAAAGCTAAACTCTGTAAGAAGTAGGTATTTGAAAGAAGAAACCTGTCTTCTAATTGTTTTAGGTTAACATCTAAATTCTTAAACCCCAGAGAGAAGGTTGACAGACATCTCTTTAAATAAGCCTTGAAAACAGCCATTCAATTACAGGATCTGTCAAAATTCCAGGATTGAGGCCATATAACTAGTCGCATGTAATTATGGGTTAATTTGAAAAATTTCTCCCATGTTTTCTCAAAAAAAAAAAAAAATGCTTAACCCTACCCTAGGTAAAAAAGACAAAGAATTACAAAAAATTTCAGGTTGACAGACTTTACCATACAGTCTTTCATCCTTAAATCATCTCTCAACAACTGTTCAATAATCAAAAATGCTTGAATAAAAACATTCAAGAGAAAAAAAAATATGGGCAGAAATCTTTGAAAGCTAGTGAGAAAACTACTGATCCCTGACATTTGCTCTCAGAAATAAAAGAAGTCAAAGAGGAATGTAGCAAACTTAGCATCTTCTTTTTCTTGTTGTTGTTTTACCATGCTAGAATGAATGCCTTTTAGAATTCAGAGGATTTCAGAAGGATTCTGCCCCTTCCCCTAGTTATCCCACATAAATAGTGTAATAGATTTGTGCTTATGGAAAAGCTAGTTTTGCAGAAAATTATAACATTGTTGTTGAATGTAGGATATCACCATGAAACCTCTCATTTTTGAAAATTGAATAATTTATATATGTGTGTTAATAAAATGTAATAGAGGAAAGTAAAATCATATATCTGTGTTAAAATTATAACATTACTTTGTAACATATATGTAATGAGGTCCAGTTGTATTTTCTCAATCTTACCAAAGAAGCTAAAGCTAAACATTAATCTATATACCTGTGCATAAAACACACACAACTATACACATACATGTGACAGAGAGAGAGAGAGAGAGAGAGAGAGAGAGAGAGAGAGAGAGAGAGAAAGACATCAGATAATAAGAAATCAGACATTTTTTGTGAACATTAAACTAGAGTAAAATTTGCCCTGAGATGCCATTTTATCTGTCTCCAATGGCTGGTATTCTTTCCTCTAAAGTCACATGTATCTAGAGTGAACAACCTGCCCTGCACTCTGTAAAGAGTAATTGCCCTCTGCCCCAAATTGGAACCTCCTCTCCCCTTGCTCCTCCTTACTTTTCATTCCTGGCAGTCCCTGCCCTCTGGCCATACTAGCTCTCTGCCCTTCAGCCAGTAGAGAGAGCATCTGTGTCCCTGCTCACATGGTTGTCATTAACACTGAAAGAGGACAGAGAGAAGCAAGGCTTCCTGAAATCATTGTGACAGCCCCAAGACTCGCTTATAAAAATGCTGCCATTTTAAACTTAGGAGAGTTCAGCGGTCAGACAGAGATATGAATCTTGTCATTTTCTAAGGCCACATAATGAAGAGCAAAGAGAATGGGAGAGTGAGAATGGCAAGCCAAATGGGAAAATTGAAGGCTGAGAAACCCTGATTAGATACATTCTGGAGGACTTAATACATAAGAGGACATTTAGGGTTTCATATTTTACTGGGTTAAAAGAAAAAATATTTCTAAGACTTTATCAAATGTACCTACAGAGTGATAATTCTTGATATTAAAATTTATTAGTATTGAAAAGACATGTTTTTCTTGCTTCCCAAATGTATTTGAGGTTAATTTAGACTTAGGACATTTATTACATGTTCTATTTCCCTAAGTGTCTGTAAATAAGACTTGTTTTAATTTGAGATGCTGACACATTTAGTGCCATGTTCCCAAGTACAGAAGGAAGTTCTCTCTGATAAGGAAAACTTCCCTCTGAAACAGACTCTCAAACAACACTTAATACTAATCTTATTTTTCCTTAAATTTACCTCAGAGACATTCTACAAACTCATTTTTGCTACCCGTGTTCAAGTGGAAATCAAATATTACAGATACAACAGAAGAACTCAACTATCTCCAAAGTAATAATTTTGCAATAAGGGGCACACACTGGGAAGCGTTTGAGTGTTTTTGAAGTACTTGCCTTTTATAATAGCAAAGTAATTGTACCTGCAGTTAGAAAAGAATCCATCCTGCTGTAGTAACCAACTGTACCAGACTTGAATAGTATTGCATGTAATGCTGTGGCGGTTGGTCAGCTTTCCTCATTAGCACAATTTAACTTAAGCTTTGAAAAGTAGGATTCAGAAAACCACAGTTCAGAATAATGTGACAAGTTTTATTTAAATGACAAAGACATAGAGCAAACAGCAGCCTTGTAGCCCAGTCTTGTATGAGGAAACTCTGCAGTTTAGAAAGTTAAGAAATACATCAGAATTCAGGCACTTCCCAAGAGGGGCAGATTTTGGAATATTTACCCTAGGACTACTTCTGGAATCATGCAACTTTAGAATATTAAAAGAAAAATTAATACACAAGCAAATAAGGACAAAAAACAAAGCTAGTTCCAGAGAAACATTTGCAAAACCTCACAGCATCATTAGCCATTAGTGAAATATAAAATAAAACCATAATGAGGTAGACTTTACTTTATGGCTACTGAATGCACATAATTAAACACAGAGCATAATAACAAAGATTGGCAAGAATGAGAGGAGATTGGAAATCGCACTCACAGCTGGTAAGGATTAAAATAGCATGGCAGCTTTGGAGAAAAGGGGTTGAACAGAGCCATAATCTGACCTTGTATTGGTTAGGGATATGGGCTGCAGGAAGAAGGAATAATGAAAGTTCCAGGCAAAAAGGGACCATCAACAAAGGCTAAAAACACAGATGAGACAGTATGTCAATAAGTCTGGGATGTGAAGTACAAGATAGTTTATTGGGTTTATATGGGGAACTGGTAGCAAAGCTAACACCATTAAAAAAGACAAGGAGTTTTTGAAATAGTAGCGGTGATATGCTTTAATGCATCGATTTGAAGAGAGCAATTAAGCCCTCTATACCCTTCAATAATCTAAATAACACATGGTTTAAGTATGTTATCCAGCTAGGACTTTTCTGTGTGTGACAAGTTTATTCTGGAACTATTCAACACATGAGTGCTGTTTTTATTCTCTGATAACAATTGGAAGCCAATAAACTGTGTTAAACTTGTATAGGCTAAGATTCAGGAAAACTGAAGTGTTGGTAAGAAGTGTCAGCTGGGTTATGGATTGACTTAGTAACTAAAGTGCTAGCTGTGCAAACAAGAGGACCTTGGGTTTGATCTGCGGTAAACAATGAGAGTCTAGAAAAAGCTGTTGGAATCCTCCCAGCACCAAAGAGGATGCCTGGGGCTTGATGGACTGTCATTAGTAAAACCAGCAAGCTGCCGGTCAGTGAGATGCACTGTAAAATTTAAGATAGTTTACATCAACCTTTGGCTTCAGTACTCAAGTGTATGCATTTGTACTTGCACATACATGCATAACACATGCACATATGCATGGGTGTATGTGCATGCATGCATACATGCAAGTACACACAGAGAGAGACCGAGAGAGACACAGAGAGAGATAGACAGAAAGAGAAAGAGAGATGGGATGGTTGTAAAGTGTATTCCAGATTCCCCACATATCAAGTTTTTAGCAGAAGACAAGACTGTGCCATCAAACATTACCCATCAGTAGTTGATAACCTTGAGTCAACAATTCTGGTATTTTGTTTGGATATCCAATCCACAGAACTCTTGTACCACTGAAGTTCATCTTAGTCATTATTTACAATATAGGGAATTTGACCTTTCCCTTACGAATCTCTCACAGGCTTTCACTCCTGTTAGTATCGTGAGTCAGAAATCTTAGCTCTAATGAGGCCAAGGACATAGGATCTTATTATAAAGCAGGTGAGAAGACATACTCTGTTTTCCATAGACTGCATCGGGAAAGTCCTCCAGTCACTCATGACAGGAAGCATGCTTTATTTAGGCCAACCCATGCAATAAATGGCAGAAGTTCAGGACTGTTTGCACTGATCATTCCTAAATACGTATGAGGCAGTATGGAAGGAAAAAACACACACCCAAGGAACACTTGTTGAGTGGGCACACAGGAATTCTTGAAATAAAAATTGTTCATAATATTACAGGAGAGCTCTTCAGGGTCTTCTTGGAAACTCACTGCCACTTTCAGAGGGCATGAAATATGTTCCTCTTGGGTTATCTGACTTCATAACATACTGCTCTGCCAATTTTGTTGTTGTTTTAAAATTGTAATTGTATTCAGTGAGAAGTGAAGGTATTCATGGACCTTAAAGAAGAGCCTCTGATACACCCTGTGTAACGCTGAGAGGTGGGTGGTCTTCTGCTGCATCTCACAGGCTCATAGCAGCTTTTGCAAACTCAGAGAACAGAAGGTGCCATTGACTCCATCTAAGAGATAATCACATATGACAGCTAACCACAACTAAACTACAAGCTGAGGGCCTTTTCTTGTGGATGGCCATGTACTTGAGACTGATGCATGCTCATTTTTAATATTTCAAAATGACTTAATTGATAAAGCAATCTTATGAGAGCACACCACAAAGGAATTTGATTGGCATACAAAAATCTCCAGAAAATTTCTTTTGCTGAAAGAATTTGTGATGCTTACAAACAAGACACATGGCCAGGGAAGGAGATAGGTTAACTGAAGGTCTCCCCTTACTCTCTTCCAAATCAGATTCCTCATTGTCATCCTCAGCTTTGTAATAGACCACCTGCTGAATCCCACTGTCTCTTTTCTGGCCCCATCTCCCCTAGGCGATATAGCTTTCCTCCTGCAAGCTTCTCCCAATACTCATTCTGTTATGTCAGTCCTCAACTTCAGCAGTCTTTCCCTAGAGAGTCTCCATCCAAGCCAGCCAGAGAAGCAAGTAGGCCACACAAAGACTTTAAAGCAGGCTTTATAAATATTATAGAGGGTCTTAAAGAAAAATAAATAAATCATTTAAAGAGAGCTATGGAAACACAAGCCAACACTGGAAGGAAATGAACAAAGCAGCTAAAGACCTAAAATTGGAAATAGAATAAAAATAATAAAACCCAAGTAGAAGGAAAAAAATTTAGGAACTCAAACATGAACCTCAGAGACAAGCCTCACCAGCAGAATATGAAAAACGGAAATGAGATTCTCAGACATTGAAGACACAATAGGATAAATGAATACTAAGTCAAAGAAAATGCTAAATCTAATCTCTCTCAATGTCTATGTCTACATTATCTATCTATCTATCTATCTATCTATCTATCTATCTATCTATCAAGATTATTTAAATTGTTTTTGTTGTGGTTAGGTGTAATATTTATAACTCTCATCTCTTTAAATCTTTCATCATGAAAGGGTGTTGGATTTTGTCAAAGGCTTTTTCAGCATTTAATGTAATGATCATTTGTGTTGGTTGTTTTTTTTTGTTCTTTCAATTTTTATATGATATATATATAATCATATGATATATATACATATATGTATATATATGTGTGTATATATATATACACACACACACACACACACATATATACAGAACAAAGAAAGAATATCAAAAACTAAAAGAAAAAAAAGACATATATACCATATAAAGGAAGTGTATAATATAATGCTCTGTCAATTTTTTTGTTGTTGTTTTAAAATTATAATTGTATTCAATGAGAAGTAAAGAAAAACATGGAAGAAAAGGAGAGCCTCTGATACCCCCTTTATAATGCTGAGAGGTGGGTGGTCTTCTGCTGGATCTCACAGGCTCATAGCAGCTTTTTCTTCAGAAAAGAGTAGAAGGTGCCATATAAAGGAAGACCTATTAGAATTATATTTAACTGTTTTTGCTTTGAGTTTCTCTCCATTTAATTTGATGTTGGCTATTGGCTTGCTGTAAATTGCCTTTATTGTTAGGTGTGATCCTTATATCGCTGGTTTCTTCAAAACGTTCATCATGAAGGGGTGTTGGATTTTGTCAAAGGCTTTTTCAGCATCTAATGAGATGGTCATTTGTATTTTTCTTTTCTTTCAATTTGTTTAGATGGTAGATTACTTTGACTTATTTCCATATCTTAAACCATTCCTGCATATCTGGAATGAAGCATACTTGATCATAGGAGATGATAATCTTGTTTTGTTCTTAGATTCAGTTTGTATTTTTATTGAGTGTATTTGAATTCATGAGGGACATTGGTATGCAATTTTCTCTGTTGAATAGTTGTACGATGATTTGGTTATCAGGGTGATTGCAGGCTCATCAAATGAATTTGACAGGGTTTCTTTTTCTTTTTCTATTTTGTGAAATTATTTGAGGACCAATTACATTTGCTCTTCTTTGAAAATCTGGTAGAATTCTGTTTTAAAAGTATCTGGCACAGGGCTTTTTGTTGTTGTTGTTGTTGTTCTGTTGTTATTATTGTTCGGGAGACTTTTAATGATGACTTATATTTTCTAGATTGCCAGGAACCACATACTGGACCACATACCTTAGAGACCCAAGATAAAATCAAGCATGACTTGCAAAAATAAATGAAAATTAAAAAGTCAATAAAATGATTCCAGTGATATTTTACCATATAGATTGGTGCCGAACCCAGTTGTCTTCAGAAGCATCATACAGCACCTAATGGTAGCAGCTGCAGAGACCCACAGTCAAATACTAGATGAGCCAGGGGAAGCCCACAGAAGACAGGGATTGTAGGAGCAGAGGGTAGGCGGACACCATGAGGACATGGCCCACAGAAGGAACTAAGCAGTATTCATAGGAGTTCACGGGGGAGACTGAAGTGACAAATGCAGAACCTACATTGTATGAGATAAGTCTGAGCAGTTTCTTCTTAATAGATTTTCCTGCTCACAAAGCCAATGTAATAGAAGGTTTGTTTGTTGGTTGGTTGGTTAAAGGTGTCTTAAATTTTGAATCATTTAAAAATAATGTATAACATACTAATAGTTTTTCTTTGAGTACTGCAAAAGGAAGTGGACTAGGTAACAACTAGACTACTGTATATAGCCAAGATTACAATTACATTGTAATGCAAATTGTCTTCTTACAATATTTTGACTATATTTTCCCCTCGTGCAACTCTTCCCACATCCTCTCTCAAAAATACAGTTTTCAAATCACACATTCTGAATAAAAAGAACTCATTTAAAAGGGCAGGTATTTTAATTGTACATATGTGTACATAGATATATACCCATGTTATACTGATTTTTATATTAGAGCCATAGCTGGTCCTCTTAATCTCTACATTTCTCAGTGGAATGTTTTATTCCTGAATGTTCAACAATAGGGAGCCAAGAAATCCATAGATACCCATATTTGTATTCAAAAAGATGTGGCAAACTCAGCATCTAATATTTGTCATCTTTTGTTACAAATGAACAAGCCTACTCATTTTCTGGAAATCTCATGAAATTCATCCTAGGCAGAAATTGATTTCAATATTTTATCGGATGGCAGAATAATGAATTTATTGACCTCTTGAAAATACTTGTGACCATTTGCCACTCTCAACTCTCCATTACAATTCCTTAACCTCCTTAGAATGCAGCACAAGCAAGAGACCTCTGATCAAGGACTAATGGAGACAGCCCATGCAGCAAAGCATTTTTATTTGCCTTTCAGAATTTACCAGTATGCTCCACTAGATAAGGAAGAATTCTTACTGAATTATGGATCCCCTTGAGATGTGTCATCTCTCTAAGGATTCATGCTCAGTACAAGTTTAAATATGTGAGTAAAAACTTAGCAAACATTATGTGTGATGAAAGTAAAAGGCCTGTGGATTCACTTAAGATTTAAAGTTTTAATGTCTGGCCAGTAATTCAAGGAAGAAAACACAATGTGAAAATTACATTATCTAGAACATGATGAAAGATAAAGGTTATGCCTTTCCCCCTTTTTAATAAGCTACTGAGTCGGAATTATGTTGTCCACATGTGCATAGTTGTGAGGCATTCTACTGGCAGCCATTCTCCCTGAGAAAAATCTGACATGGAAGTGGGAAGGAGATCTGGGGCCAGAGGACTTGCGGACATGATTAATATGCATGGTCTGCATTACATATATCGAAATGTCAAGGCGTAAACTTAAAACATTCTTAAAGCAACAAAAAGAAAAAGAAAAGAAAACCCCATAAAATTATGTCAGGATGTCACTAGTCTCATCATTATGGAAGAGACTCGAATACCAGAATTTAACAAAAGAGAGTTTGGTTGATTGCCTGCACATACATTGTTTCACTGTTTGATTTCACTTAAGGTTCTCAGGGGAGAAAAGGGGGAAGCAATTGGTATAGAATTTCCCATCAGATCCACAGAGAATTGGTTCCATGACACTGGTTTAATCTAAACCCCACATTTACTGACTCGTTTGTTTGGCATTTGCATGTGATCTATAGGCATCTGCTTATATTATTTAAATAATTTCCTGAGTAAATTTCCTGAATACTACAGTGGAAATGCAAGGTGATTACTTGCTATATTTTACTTTTTAGAAGTTTGTTACAAAAAGAAGTGTATGAACAAGTTCAGTAAAGACTAATATTTTATACATTTGAGTCTATAAATATAGAACCAATGGATAAACATGTGAAGCCATTATATTCACACTGAAGGTTGTAATCTTATGGACATGTAGTCTCAAAATAGTAGATGAGACACAATAAGCCAGTAATATAAAGTCAGGATTACCCATATGACGCAGAAAGGGGAAGGAGAGAAATACAATTCCCCATGTCCATGCAAGGCTACAAGAATGAAACTAACAGGGGTGGAGAAGGAATGGAGAAAGGACAAACACACTGACACAAAGAGGAGAGCTGGGTTGATGTGGGCTCTCAGATGCTGAAACCACAGTATCCTGGAAGCTCAGATTTATTATATAGAGTTGAACATGGATGTAGGGCTATTGTATCATACTGAGAAAAGGAAGTAGGGTTTATAGTGTCCAGCTGAATTAAGGAGGCAGGTCTAACTAATTCAGTATGTCCCTGGGAACAATCCTCAGGTCATACATATCTGGACAGAGAAAGCTGCAGTGTACACTTCCAACATTCACACAGACAATGGGGGAATTATTTGCCCTATACCAGAGCCTTGCCTCAGGAAGGTTTTGCAGTTTTCAATGGGTCTAAAGCATTAGTGTCTTTGCCATACCCAAGCCCATGACAATCAGTGAACACTCACTCAGGACTTAATCATTTTCTACAAGAATCTACTTCCTTAGTCCTTTAAAATCGCAGAGTCATTAGTATTTCATGTTCCTGATTGTACCAATATGGAAGCCACTAATACAACAGCCCTCACATATAGGGCAAACATGGTCATGATGGAGCCAGAAAGCTTGAGTGACACTCGAGAGCTTGTCTACGACTGCTTCCAAACATACAGCTGGGAATGCCTTGGTTATCAACAGAAGAACACTTTCAGACACGGTGCTGTTGGTTTTAATACCTGATTGTACATTATCTGAAATAGAAGCATGGTTCATAACACAACGAGTAGAGATGAGGCTCTGCTGGGGTAGGACTGTATCCAAGGCAGCTCTCAATTAGGGGGAAAGTTAGAATAGAAGTAGACATATACAGTGTTATGAAGGTGTTTTTAATCATATATAAGGATTTTTATCTTATTACAAATATGTATGCATCTTAGGAAATATTTGTAATATATAATTATTAATCCTAATAATAATGTATAAAGTAATCACCAGAATTAATTCTATACATTTTTTTCATTTCATTTTGGGATTTAAATATAATTACATAATTTCTATCTTTCATCTCCTTCTTCCAAATCCTCCTATATATACCTCCCTGTTCTCTTTCAAAATCATAGCCTAAAAACGTTGTTATAAGCATATTTTATAGAGCTCTACATTTGAGTAAAAGTGGTGTTGTGCTGTGATCATACATAGAGAAGATTAAGCACTTTTTATGAATCAAAGGAAGGAGCACATGAGCCACAAGGAATATAGACTCTGTCTTTCAAGTAGACTGGACTTAGGCATTCATTTTCTGCCTTAATGATAAGTCATATGCTGGTTGGGATTGAGTATGCCTTGTGAGGAAGACTAACTGAGGAAATTCATTATAAATTGAGTTCATGAATGAAGCAACACAGTATGAAGCAACTTTTACCCAATATAGTGACAGGTGAATCTGTAAAAGTGTCATTTGATACAAAAAATCTACTACTATATATGTATATAAAAGAAATGGTGTTATTATGCCAGGCATACACCTCAATTCCTTGGTTTATTGAGGCATTATTAATATGGATAAGGAAGAGGAACGATCCAAGAAAAACAACCCAAGTACTGATTAATTGAATGGAAAGAAGCATACACATATTCATATATTTATAAACTATTATTCAATTATAAGAATGAATTCCTTTCACTTGAAATAACACATATGAGGGAAGGAAATTAATGACCCCTCCCCCAAACAAAGATCACATATCTTGATCTAAGGAATCTAAAAGTTTGCCTTATAGACTCTAAGGGCAGAATTCTAGTTCCCTGAGCCTGGAGGCAGGAGAAGAAGAGGAATGGAGGGTAGGCCAATACATTGTAAGTTAACTAGAAACAGTAAAGTTGATGTTACTGTGCATTCAGATCACTATAAATTACAAAGGAAGCTACCTCAAAAAAGTTACGATTTAACGTGAATTTAGCAGTGTCAAAAATATATATGTCTGTATACATTTTTAGGTTTTAATGTGTCAGTTAAAATGTCTTAAATTGAAGTTCATTATCACTGACTCTGACTTTGTCAAGTGAGTTCTCTCTCCTCTGGATTATCTCATTATTCCAGACCAAAGAGTTAAGGAAGCGCTGGCTATCCATTTTGCTTAAGTGTTGCTTTTACAAGAAGGGAAAAGATGGTGCAAGATGCCAGTGCCAACCAGCGGGTAAGTAATCACTCATTTCTTACAAGGAGGAACCTTAGAAAAACACCTTCACTCATTAACTAATAACTTTGCAAATGTGGTTTACCTTCTGAAGTTATTTGTTAATTTTTACTAAAATGTTTGAGTAGAAATATATTACATGGAATCAAGCCTTGTTTAAACATTGCCATCAAACAAATTCATACATATCTTTTATCCCCCTTGCTAAGGAGAATCATAGGTCCTCAAGGTAATTATCATCATATAGGAGAACATGAATGGATGGGGTTGGGAGACAGGATCAACCTTTAGACTGAAGTAAATTTAAAATAAAAAATCATGGATTCATTATTAGTTTCAATCTAGCTGCTAAAGTTGGCCTAAGAAGCTTCTTGGCCACATAAATCTGATCTTATGAAAGCTCCTCTGAACTGGCTTATAGAAACTCACCATCCCTTCCTGGTTAGAAAGAGTAAGTCCAGAACATATATACATGCAATCAACACTTGCTGGATATAGTAGGTTGCACACACATGTGCGTGCGCGCGCACACACACACACACACACACACACACACACACATACACACACACACTACATTCCTATATGATATATACACATTTATATATTCTTATAGAACAACAGACCCTGAATCTGAGAGTGTGTGTCATGACATGGATTGGAGCAGAGGTTGGAGAAGGAGGGGTTTGAATGATGTAAATACACACATCATGTCATGTACAAGATTCTCAAAAAGTTTAAGAAGACAAAAGTTGGAGAGAGAGATATACCATACAATTGACATGGAAGTAAATTGTCTAGTTTCTTCAGACTATTTTTCAGCTCCTTGGGAAGAGTAATATCGAAGCAATACTGCTATAACGAGAATAAAACTGGCCAATAGTTTATTGAAGAAGCGTGAAATGGCTCTGAGCTCACATATTCTCAGTTAGAGGTGACAAACTGAATGGCCACTGGTTTAAGCCTTGACTCTCGCATTTTATACTGGCATGCTTGTCAATAGCAATTCTTTCATTGATGTTTTTCATACTATTAAAAAAAAAAAAACAATACCTATAAATTGCTTGGTGTTGTTCTTAGGGTAAATAAGATTTAAATATATCAAGGAAAATGAATACAAATTCCTAAAAATAGCAAACAGAAGCAAGAATAGTCAATCTACTTTTGTGTTCACAAGACAAACATTGGAAAATTCAGGAAAAAGGAAAAGAACAAAAGAAAAGAAAAGGAGATCAACTCCCTGTCCACCTTTACTCTAAAATATATTCTTGCCAATTTTATGGAATTATTTAAATGAATGCCTTTTGGGGCTATATATAAATAAACTAACAAAATAATAAAATAATACTATGTTTTCTGGTGAAGAGGGAACAAAGGATGTTTTTTATCTTTTACAGTCAGCATAGAACAGTCAGGTATGGAAAAATTCAAATGAGAGGTGGAGACAAGAGGCCCTAAATACTGAGATGAGCCACAGCTGCATAGTGAGTTTCAGTGCAGACTGCAGCACAGGAGAACCTGTATGAAAAAGACCAAATAAATGCCTATACGCACACTTGATGGAACAAATACCTAAATGATTAAGCAAATTACACATAGTTGTTTGAACTGGGTGGGTGTTGTTTAATCAGAGTGGTGATTTTGTATTAAGTTTCAGCACACCTAATCTGTAATAAATAATAAGGAGTTCAAGGGGCTCGCAGACCTGGAAGGCTTCATGTGTGGCAAAACTACAGCTCCTACTTTCTTTCTTGCCTATTTCCAGAGTTGGCTCTCCTCCATAGAAAGACTTGGTCCTTTCAGTGCCAATCAAAATTTCCAAAGTTACAATGCCTGAGACCATAATCTCAGATGTTGAAATTCCTCCAAATCAAAATGCCTAGAAACTAAAACCCTGAGTATCTCAATCCTCTAGAATTAAATTCCCAAATATTGAAATTGTGAAATTTAAAACTACCTAAACAAGAATTATCATTATTAAAACAAAACAAAACAAAAACTTGGTGAGAGGGGAAAGTTCTGGAGAAAGGAGGATTAGATATGTTTTGGGGACTGCATCATTTTTGCACCACGTTTAGAGGACCAATATCTGATAGCCTGCAGGGCATTGTTTTGCTTATTCTTCTGGGGTTATGTCTAGAGAATAGCATATCATACGAGTGAATGAACTGTAGATATGCCCTAGGTGTCAGTGGGTCCCTTAAATCAACCAGGATCTTGGAAGTAATGCTTAAGATGGACTATTCTTTCTCAGAAGCTGAGTTTTTTGGTTTTTTTTTTTTTTTTCTGTTTCCTTGAAGATCAGAATATATGGATCATTAACATCAGACTCTACAACTTAGACCAGTGGACACATGATCCCCTTTGGGGTTTATTTTGTCAAAAGAATTAGATGGTCTCCGTATTAATTTTTTTCTAATATTTATTAAGCACTTTACAGAGACTATTATAAATAAGGTTAACTTTTGCGACATTGTGGTGAGTGATCCTGACTTGTGGCAAGGATCACAAGTCAGATGGTCACAATGCATCTGTCATTAGGAGACATAATTAAACAAAGGCTGGGACTCAGTTTGCTTTGTTCTTTATGTTATGGGCAGGACCCTAGGCCACAGAAGTATGTTTTCCACATATATAGTGGATTTTCCCACCTTGATTTGACCTAATGTTGAAACTTCCTCACTGATATGCCAAGACACTTGCCACAATAATGATTTTAATTCCTGATAAGCTGACTGATGTGTTTATAAAAAGATAAAAATGTGGAGTTTAGACAGAATGCTAACACTGACAATCAACCACCTTGAATGACTACAGATCTACTGATGTAAATCTGGACACACACAATTACCAACTACAGTGCTATGAATTCTTACATTGTATCAGAAGCTACTTCTTATAAATATGGTGTTTCTGTTCATAGATTTTATATTTGTGTTATTATATATGATAGTTTAAGTTTGAGAAATGAAGATTCTTAAAGTTACTTGTTTTAAATTGCAATTGTGCTATTTTGCTTTTAGTATTTTGTGGAATAAATCCCCCTTCGTATGTAAATGACTTTTTTTCAGTGATTTTAAATTCTCTTCCAGAATTATATTTTGGGAATTTTGATCTATGAGTATATGCATCTTTGAATATTTCAGGACTTGAGATATAGAATTCAGGATTATGTCATTCAAAATCATATCCCAAACCAATTCTAAATCTGACTTTCTTTATGGTCACAAATTATGGGTCACTTGCAAGTAACTAGGACACACATCCATTGAGAGAGGGGGCAAACTGAAGTGGATTTCTATTCTTCATCTCCAGAGCAAAGAAGTACTTTCTTAAGGCATACTTCAAATTCATTCTTCAAGTTTCAATGGACAGAATTTATTTACAGGATCTCTGTGAAAGTATCCACTGACAAGATTATAGGATTTCTAAAACTGTCAGGTTAATCTTGACCCACTTCTGAAATTTCATAAGGCTCAGCATTTCCCAAAATACCTGGGAAGTGTTAAGGAAAAATAGACATATGATCAACATCAAAGACTTTTAGGAAAGACAACAGCAGGCTGAATAGTGGTCAGCAAATAACAATTCTTATGTATGTAGAGTGTCTAAATGTGATATGTTTCTTCATCCAGTAAATATTATAGGGCATTTGCTATATTTATAGTACTTTAACAAACCAGGAAAATCAAATGTGCTAGCAGCAAACCAAAAAAAAATGTGCTTAAGAATGTTTCTGGAAGTCCATGAGATTTGAGAATGTCAAGGAATCATCAAATTAGAGAATGGAACAGGATGTTCTCTGAATCCTGAAATACACAGGCTTAGATAGAAATGGTATGGAAAGAATTCTCTGAATATGACTATAACCAAGGCATTTTTTCAAATCCAATAGACTTTAACAGGGTCTTAGTGATTAAGAAAATAAGTTAGTAAGTACATAAATAAATAAATAGAAAAATTTGACTAATTCTAAAGCAAGCAGTCTCTAGGACTAATGTCTATGAAATAACTGAGTAATCAGCTTCAAACAGCATGTTTATAAAATTAACAGCATATGAAATAATTTAATGAGCTTAATAGTTCCAGCAAATCAACAATGGCCATCATGCCTTTAATATAACACCTTAACACCACACACACACACACACACACACACACACACACAAAACTAAATAGAACACAACAAAAACATGGCCTTATCCAACTAGGCGGGTGGCCATTTCATTTGCCCATTTCACTATCCTAGTCCATATTCTGCAGTGCCAGTGGTTCTCAACTGTGGGTTGTAAACCTTTTGGGTACTGAAAGAACCTTTCACAGGGTCACCAACAGCCATCTGCAAAGGTTGATATTTACATTATGATTCATAATGGTAGCAAAATATCAGTTATGATATTGCAATATAAACAGTAATAAAAATAATTTTATGAATGGGCATTGCCACAGCATGAGGAACTGTACCAAAGGACTGCAGCATCAGGAAGGTTAAGAACCACCAATGGCCATTGAGTCTTGCTTTTGCTGTCCTTTATAAATATTCAACTTTAGGCAATTTTTGTTGTTTTGTTTAAACTAATTTGGAGTAGCTCAGTTTTCTGTTATATTTCTGCTACTGCAACATAAGAAATATACCACAAAATATCTTTTAGTCACAGAGGTCCTCCATTCACATGTGTCTCTTATTCATCATTTATAACATACATAAAAATAACAATTTCTTCATAACTTTCCTTAATTCTGAAGCAGATTCAGAATTCTTATAGCTGTTATGCACAGTTGATATATAAAGGCTTTATCTAATAATATATTTGTTCTGATACCTTTGACTTTTCTCATTTTAGTTTATTTGTTTTCTTCTGCAACATAGTTCCACATAAAATTAGGTAATGTTAGCTGAGGTAGTTATCTCTATAGTCTCTTGTTTCATAACCTCAGTTTATGTCCAAATACCCCACTCTTTGTTCAGGCTGTAAACACTAGGAGTAAAGAAAGAGTAACTGAAACTTTCTGCTTACTATTGAAGTTTGCTTTTGATGTAACAGCAAGAGGACAGATTTTGATAATGTTCTGAGAAGGATCCCAGAGCACGGCCTTTGGTTTATTGTGGGGGCAGATATAAGTGATCTAAAACCTCAAGGATCAAGTTGATCTGATAGACAAGTTCATGTCTGGGGAAAGATCATAATAATAATCATCTGCACATGTTGGTGTTGTAGAAACAGAGTGAGGTTGGGACCTGTGAAAGCAAGACCCATGACATCAAAATGATCACAATCCCCCCCACCCCCCAACCTGCTGTTGAGAGTCTTACAGACCTGACACACATAGGGGCTTGGGATGAAGAAGATGATGATGCAGAGATGACTTATGGAAGTTTATACTTGGAATTAATGTGTGACTGACTTTGGGATTGATGGAAATATAAAACATGGTATCACTTTTTGTGTGCAGCTATTGAGTAGAGCTGTCTACTTTAAAGTTCCTAAAAGTTAATGGATGAATCAGAGCTTTAGGTGAACAGAGTTTGTTGTTTCTAAGCAATGTTGAATATGGAAACTACCATCATGCAAACTGTCAACCCTGAGAACATGTGTATAATTGACATTATAAAGCCTCTACAGATCCTATTTAGGAATAAGTATGTATATGCGTAGATCCATAGGCATGCAATAATAATCTGTGTAAAAGAGGCTATGGAATTGGAGAAGCGTGGGAACAGGTATATGGAAAGGTTTAAAGAGGGGAAGGGGAAGGAAAAAATGTTGAGGTTAAATTGTAATTTCAAAAATTAAAAGTGTTTTCTCATCATGGGAAATGGTCAACTCATAGGGTATGAATTTGAACACAAATGGTTTGGTCTGACATTTCTCTGCCCTTCCCTTTTTTTCCAATGGAATGCATTTATTTCACCAGCATTTACATAATGCTTTTTATGCACTAGCAACAGTCTAAGTATATTACCTGAATAAACTCAATAAATCTAAAAATTTATGAAGCCCTCCTTTGAGTGGTTTGTTAGTACTATCCAAGAGACTCCTAAAACATACATCCTACTGCTGTATCTGGGTTACCACCCCAGATGTCAAAAGGGAGTTCTTATTGCAGAAAGCATTATACATCTCAAAAGTAAGGCAAAAGACTCCAGAACCAAACTGAATGACCCTCACTGAGAACTAGCTTTCATCATATCAAAAGGTGCCATGTAAGATGAGAAAAGAAATTAATACCCCTACCCCCTATGACATGTATAAACTATATTAACAACTAGCATGACACAATAATAACCCTAAGGCTCCAATAATGACACAAACACCTTGACAGTAACCAATACCTTTTTAACTGGCTTTAAGACTTGCTCATCAAAAGAAATAGTGTGTCTGGTATTTGAAATATAATACTACTTAGTGCTGGCAAAGTTATATACATATATTTTGGATACAAATATATGCTCAATAATTTACTAAACCAACATAATTCCTAACAATCATCTGTAAACATTTGTCGTTAGAATCACAGATAACTGGAGTCTTCACTCCTCTTGCGGGAACATATGTTTACAATAGACAGACACTGTCACAGAAAAACTACTAAAAGTCAAAATGAAGAGTTGTAGAGTCTAGTTCCAGTGGAGACATCTGCAAAACGCTCCTACACTTAAGGCTCAGGAAATATTGCAGAAGAGAGTGCCAAAACAATGTGAGAGCCAGAGGATCAGGGAGTTTGCTGTGAGATTCCGTTTCCTGATAATATCAGAAGTCACACCCATAATGTCTCACCAACATGACTGCCTAAACATGAGCTGAGCAAGGATAACGCCAACAACCATGCCAAACTGGATGGGGAAAAGTCCACAAGGCTTCAACCTAACAAAAAGAATTGTAAGCAATTGAAGAAATCTGGGAATGGAAGGGGTGTTATCTACAGAAGAGTGATTGTCTAGTGCCCAATGGTCAGCACTGAAAACATAACTGTAGACTAGAATTAGCTTTACATAATCATGCAGGAGTATGTTCCCTTCTGTCTATTCTTTAGTACCATGATAAAAGGTAAGCAGAGCTACATATCAGTATGTCTCCTGAAGATGGAAGTAGAATTGTCCATTTTCCCCCACAGTTGCAGAGAATAGACTATGACTTAATATGTATATAACAAGGCTTAAATCATCAGTGTGCAGTGTGAGTTTCTCTGACTTGCCGTCTGCCCCCTGGACTTGCCGATTAAAGCCCTTATTCAGTATGGCTTCCTTGAGATTTGACAGCCCCTTAAGTCATAACGAAGAAGGTGCATAACTATAAAAGCTTTCTGGCAGCTATGCAAGAGGGAACATTTTTAACATGTGGAAGTGATATGACTTAGACCTATAGGTATTTTTGGATTCAAAGGAGAAGCGGGATAAGGAGGAAGTCAGTCCTGCTTCAGTAACTGTGCCAGAGAAACTGCATTGGCAGAAATGTCACGTGAGCTGTCAAGGAGTTGGATTCTCATAAGTAGTGTGTGGACAATGTCTCTGTGTAATATAGATATTCTGAGGGGCACCACTCTCTTAAAACAGAATGATGATAACACAGCTTGGGGAAGATATTTCAAAGTGACCATAGAGTAGCAGAGCCATTCAAAGCTTGAGAGTTGAGGGAGGCTTTGGTACTCTCCTGCTACCCTTAATAATCACATTTTAAGGATCTCCTTCTGTGTCAGACCCTGGAGATCACTTCAAGTGCTTTAAAGGAGACTTGTGCTGTCCTTACAGCAACCAGAGAATAATAAACAGTATGAGACAGTGACCAGTTGGCACTTTGCTTTTGAGCCATTCACAGTAGCTTCCATATTAACTGAATCAGAGGTAGAAAACCTTGCAAACTCACAGCACTCCTTGGAAAGAAACTAATTTGCTAGTAGATCATGCAAGATAAGAAGCTACAAGAAAACTTGAGGCTCTTCCAAAATTTGAAAACTACCAGAAAACAGAATGTAGGCTTTACTTTTAAGTGAGATTTTCATGGAGTGTCATTAATATACATGTAATAGGAGTAAGGAGAGATAAGAGGTGAGTCTGACCACAGATTTAGCTTTTTTTCTAAGAGGAAATTGAGTCCTAAAGATCATCTTTTGAAAAACAAGTTAAATCTTCAGTTATCATGCAGGCAAGCTTGTTATGCTGGAAGTAATTCGGGTTTTAGGAGACAAAAGAATGATCTGTTAAACATAATGACTTCAGATACATAGTAGCTACTAAAGAGCCCCAGATAGTTGTCCTATGATAATGAGGACACACGGAGTAGTATTCCTGTGTAGTAGAGAGGAGAATTGAATACACCTGTGTGTTAGTAATCAATGCATGAAACAAGCCATCAAAAAGTTACTTAAAAGAACAACTGGCTTGTTCCTTGTGGTTCTCCTGCTTGGCCAACTTCAGCTGTGTGGTTCATTTGATCCACATGGTAGACTATACATTTAACAGGATGGATGCGTTCAAGGTGGCTTCATCATATTTTTGGCAGTTGGAATAAATCCCAACTGAGAGTTCAACATGCTTTTAATGAGTGTGCCTTCTTTGTGCTACATTGGAATATTCTACTTATGGTTTGGTCATCTCTCAGATTAGCAGCTGGGTTACAAAATGGAACGTACCAAAATAGGACAGAACTACATAAAAGAATTATTCACCATGGTCCATGAGTACAGAAATTACAAGTAAGAGTCTTGTTCATATGTGTCAACTCATATACACCACAGAATCACAGTTGTATTACTAATATAATTCCAAAATTGAGGCCATACCAGTCATTAAGTTATTGACTTGGCCTTTGGGGTCTAAAAGAAAGCAATCTCATTAGTTCAATAATTGATTGAAAATGTTAATGTTCTACTTTAGAGATAGGTTTGGGCATGTCTAATGTATAAAAAACATTTTTCACCATCACAGCAACAAAAAATTAAATGTATCTTTTATTCTCCTGATTTAACTGTTGTCTCTGAGGCTTACTGTCTCAGTCTGTTAACCTAGGCCTGGTTTTGGAAACTTCTAGCCTCAGTACAATCTTATCTAGGCCTAGAAAGTTTTTAGCCTCTGAGACTTACAACTGAATAAGCTCACCATTTCTTCTGATCTCTGGCCAATGATTCAACTCAGCTGTTCTGACTCAAACATTTCTCTAAGCTGACTGACTTAATTTTCTCTCTCTCTCTCTCTCTCTCTCTCTCTCTCTCTCTCTCTCTCTCTCTTTCTCTCTGTTCTCCTGCTCTCCCTCTTTCCCTCTCTCCCTCTCTCCCTCTCTTCTTCTCCTGAATTACTCTGCTTGACCTCAAACTAACTCTAGCAATCTTTTCTAATCTTCTGGCTTGTTCTCATTCTCTGGCTCCTTCTGTCTTTACCTATATCTAGATTGTTCTCTCTTCAACCTCCCTCCCACTCGGGTCTCTCTGTACTACCCCTTAAGTAGCTTCCCTTCCCTCTCTCTTCTTATGACAGTTGGGCGTATCCTATTCTGTCAAATCTTTCTCTGATTTGTCACTTTGTATGACATTCAATTAGATATGGGTTTCAAACATGAGTGTTTCCTTCTACAAACTAACTTTATCTTCATAGGTTGTGATTAAAGATGTGTACCAAGGGGCAGGTTTATATTCCAGCTAGAGGGATTAAAGGTGTGTGCTAAGGGTTAAACCATACTACAACCATAAATAGGTGTATTTTTCATTTGTTTTTCAGTAAATAACACAATCTTAGGGTTCACAGTGTGATCAAATATCCTGCAACACAGTACATGAAAGACTAGAAACTATGTTACTAGACCATTTTCCAAAAGTCAATAAGTAATAAATTACACATATCAGGTCTATACCACATACTTCATAAAGAAATTTAAATTCTCAAGTTTATTAGGAAGTTTTACTGCTGCGGACACTAACAATAAGATGCTATTGTTATAATTGTTTAGTTTTTATTCACCACAGCAGAGCAATGTTGCTTTTTCTATGCATTCAACACTGTAGAAAAGCACCTTGCTATAAAATGGATTAATCTTTTCATAAATCCTTCTACATTTGTGGGAAAGCTGAACGAATATTGGTTGAACAGATACTGGATTTTAGATGATGTGCTAGTTGTGAGATGTATATATATTCATTTTGTTCTAAATGCAACCCAGAACAAGAGTAAATCATAACCTTCCTGCTTCTCCCTTTGAACATTTCACTAAATCTAATACTTGCTAATCATTACTGCAAAGTTCAAGTTAGCTGATCTAGTGGTCTGTATTTCTAAATCAAAGTTTTATATCTCTATTCTTCTCTTGCCTTTGAAAACACTGTGTTGTGCTGCTGCTCTAGTTAGTGGACTAGCTCTTAGTTTTCTTGTACCTTCTCAGCTTATTTCAATCTCAGCAAGTTCTAAGTTCACATTTGCTACTATTACTAAAGTTCTCCTGAACTACTTCCCACTTAAGTTCTGTCTTTTAGCTAAAATCAGTGGTTCTCTAAGATGAGTCACCCGCACTTGTCAAGGTAGCCCCCAGTTGGGTATCTGTGCTCCTTCATCAGACATAAAACAAAGCCAGTTCCTCTTGCATCTCTGAAAGAAGCTGCAGACAAAGTTTAGGTCTCTCTGGCCAGGCAAACTCTTGTGACCCCCAGGACCCAGATCTCCATGTGGGGGACAGAGAAGAATTTCTTGAAGATGCTTTTCTTTTCTCTGAGTATGTACTGGGGACTTTTTCCATTCCTAGAACTTCCTTTCTCATCCCAGAGTCCCAGTGTCGTGTCGTGGGTTAAAAAAAGCTTGTGGTTCTGTTTCCCTTAGCAAGAAGACAAGCTCCTTGTCTCTGAAAATCCATCTGTCTTCTCTGGTACTATTTGTATGAGAGAGAGAACTGGGGAGAATGTGTGATTTCTCTGGTTAAGTTCATGACTACTCGTTTTGTTTAACTTATTTCACAGGACACTGAATTCTGTAGATCAGCTCTCTCCAGGTCAGACTTGAGTGTTTACTCATGCAAGGACAAGCAAGGTTTTCATGAGACACCTTTATAATTCATCATTTCTCCCCACCTCTCAGCTCTGCACAGCCCTAACTTCCAGGAGTATCCCCACTGAATAGAGTGGGAGCTAGATGATGTGTGAAAATTCTTCCTTCCTTCCTTCCTTCCTTCCTTCCTTCCTTCCTCCCTCCCTCCCTCCCTCCCTCCCTCCCTCCCTCTCTCTCTCTCTCTCTTTCTTTCTTTCTTTCTTTCTTTCTTTCTTTCTTTCTTTCTTTCTT
>JADRCH010000015.1:4438503-4484672 GCA_019843965.1 Rhynchomys soricoides | reverse complement strand
CTTTCTTTCTTTCTTTCTTTCTTTCTTTCTTTCTTTCTTTCTTTCTTCACAATGTGGTCTCCACAATGGCCCCATGGCTAGTAAAGAGACAATTAAATGAGAGCCATGAGTATTTGTTCCTTCTGATAACTCTAATTTAAAAATTATTGCTGGACAGTGGTGGCACACACCTTTAATCCCAGCACTTGGGAGGCAGAGACAGGCAGATTTCTGAGTTCAAGGCCAGCCTGGTCTACAGAGTGAGTTCTAGGACAGCCAGGGCTATATAGAGAAACCCTGTCTCGAAAAACCAAAAACCAAAACAAACAAAAATATTATAGCTGATATATTTTATTGTTAGAAAACCTTAGAAGCTCAAGAAAACTGGTTTTTTTAAATTAAGAATTAAAATTCTGAAACTGTAATTATTTTGTTTTCTTACTATATGTCTTGAACAAAAATAAATTATGACCACTGTCTCATTGCTTCATCTTATTCTGATTAAAACATATATTATCATTCTGCTTTGTCAGTGCTTTTTGTTGCTAAGATAAAAGGTGCAGATTATAGAATGTTATCAGAATATAACTATTTCAAATAAATATTTGTTTGGCTATCTGAAATTTGGTAAACCATATCATCTTCTCTACACTTTTAAAGTGAAATCCAGGCAAACAAACACAACTATTTTGTCCCTGGAAATAGATTTTATTATAAGCCTTCAAGTGTTCTTGATAACAATATAAAAATGCCAATTAAGAGGACCAATGATGCAATCCACCCTGGCCCTCATTGTAGACACATCTTTATTGATAACTCTGCTATGTGAACTCACATAACAATAGTTTGGGGGTTTTATTTGTTTCTTTGTTTGTTTTTGTTTATTTGGGGTTTTCTTTGTTGTTGTTTGTTTTTTTTCTGGTCACTTTTATTCAAGGCTATATAAGATCAGGTATAGCATAGGGCCTATAGTAAGTTTCTTTTGATGAACATCAGCTTTGAGAATGCTGAGCACTCACCTTTCCAACAGCAGACTTTGCCTGACCCTGGTTTTGTTTGTGTTCTCCTCTGTATACAGGAGTGTGAGCACTTTTCAAGTTCAAGGCTTCTCTACACTGATTCCCAGCATCTGACACTCCAAGGAAAACAGCTACGAAATGTAGGTGAGCTAAGACCACTAGTATCTCTCTGTTATATTTCACTTCTGACTGGGTATGGTGCCACATGATAATCTCATTAGGAATGAAAAGGCAGGCAGATCTCTGTGCCTTCTTGCCTAGCCATGTCTATATCGCACAATCCAGCACAGCCAGAATAGCATAGTAGAAATAACCTGTCTTCAAAAATTTTAAAAAAATAAAAATAAAAATAAAAGAAAAGTTTTACTTCTGTCTGTGCCATACTTTTGGAAGATTAATATGCAGGGTTTCAAGAATGCCGCCATTGATTACTTATTCCAAAGTGTTTTGTGTTTTAGTCATAAGTTTATCTAAGAGAAACATGATATATAATTAAAACATTTATCTTTAGTGAGTGATTCATATTGTTCCGTAGTATGAACATGATTCATGCAGCCTTACCTAGGCCCAAATTCCATATATCATCTTCTTAAAATATTAGAACATTAACATAAAAAAAGAAGAAATAAAAATTTTACAACTGTGTTGTATTTAACAATGTGCATAATAAATTTAACGATGCACTTGATTTACTGTCCAGAAACAAACATCAAGTATATACATTGCATAAGTATAATATATATAAGAAACCCAAATTAGTGTTACTACAGAAAACGAATTTCCCATAGAAATGTCAAAAACAGGGCTTTGTGAAATAAAAAGTAATAGACATAAAGAGTTTAAGCAACTAGTTATTTTAGCTCTTCTCAGAAATAAGATTTTAGTATCAATAAAATTGTTTATTTTCAATGTCCAGTATAGGCCAAGGACATAGCTCAATATGAAGGACTGATTTTTGTGTAAATGATGTCCTGAGAATCCTCCTTCAAAAGTCTGTCTGGCCTGGCATATCTATAACCCCAGGTCTGGGGAGGTAACACAAGGGCTGATGGATAACTGAGGCTTGCTGGCAAACACAGCTCAAGAGTCAATTATATCTGCTGTCTCAAGGAAATAAGGCAGAGGTTGAGATACCAAGTGCCCTCACTGGCCTTGTACGCATGTAAAAGCACAAAATAAAACAAACAAATTGAAATGTAGACAGAACCATAATATCTCAAGCATAACTACTGCTGCTTTTCTACTCTCTGTCAGTCATTCATATATGTTTATTTTATAGTCACAGAGAATAATGGATCATAATGCATTATCAGTAATGTTATTTAAGCTTGAAGCTAAATAAAAAGTTGGATTTATACAGGTTGGGAATTTTATTTGAAGTGATTAGAAAAGGAATCGCTTTAGATAAAGGGTTTCGCTGTTGTGTTTTGATTCCTTTTTCTTGTGAGCTTGAAATCTTTCATTATCTTTCACATAATGTGATACCTTAGGGTTGAGTTCCAAACCCAAGTACAAATTTCACTTACAATCTTTCTTGTCTATCAGACACATTTCTTAAAGGCAAATTTCTATAATATATTAGTGCTCCTGATGCTGACTAAGTACTTAAGACCACAGGCAATATTTTGTTGTTTGGGGCATAGCACCAGTGTTTAAACAGTTTTACATTTTTGAGGATTTTGCATTTTCACCTTCAAGATGTTTATTCTGAATTACTTCGTGATGTGGTGTAGCTACAGTGAACAGGACATGGTATTAGCATAGGACTAAACAGGTCGACCAGAGAAAAAGCATAAGGCACAGAAATAACACAAATCTTTATACAGTCTACCGTATGTAAGTTATTAAATCAATCAACCTTTATGTAAAGCAACCTTTTATGTAAGTTATTAAATCAATCAACAAAGAAGGGGAAGCATTTTAACAAATACGTCAGTAAATGCTTTAATAAATACTGATAAAAATATTTGTAAATATTTTTGTCCTTTATTTATACTATGTACAAAAGTTTATTAGGTGAGATCACAGAACTAAATGTAAAGGCTGCTACACCTGCCAGAATTGTATTACACCTTACAATAAGATAAGCTTTTGTAAATAAATGGGAAGAGATAGTAAGTATAATAAAGAATGACAACTCTGACTTCATAAAATGTAGAAGCTTCCAATTATATCAAAAGATAAACTTGTCTTGGTTGAAAGCAAAGAAAAAAAAGGAGTATAGGAATTTCATTTCTTCTCTACTGGGTTAAGACTCTCATCATTTTATATGTTTTCATATTTTGTCGATCCTTTCAACAAAAAAATGAGTGATTGAAAGATAAGGATCTCTAAGAAGGAGCAGTGACTTATTTTTTCTTTCTAGAAGTTCTTTCCCCTTGCAACTCTGCTCAGACAAAGAAAAAATAATCCCAGGTACCACATGTCATTCTAAGAGGTTTAAATTTTCATTAAAGCCAGACAGCAGACAGGATTCCAAGGAAATAATGTGAATCTGTGCCCATATCCAGCAGGGATAATCATTCTTTTAATTATAAGTTACTGGGCCAAATTCAAAAAAAAGACATGATGGGCAGGCATTAGGTAACTAAATAATAAATAGTAATTGCATTTCTTCCTTTGCATTTTAAAGGTTGAAACACTTGAGAACCTCTATTTGATATTCCTTCTACAATGTTCTTTCTGTGTCATGAAGTCATTTGAAGTAATGTCATTTGATGCTGTGCATCCAATAACTTTAAATAACATCATTAGCATTAGAATAAAAAGAATGGAAATTGGCTATCTAGAGGGCATCCTTCCTCATTTGAAAAAGGTTTGTCAAACAAAAATTATGTGACTCTCCCTTTGTTACACATATTTGCCTTGTATAAATAAAAAAATGAATTTATTTATAAGGAAGAAATAAAGGAAAGGAAGAACATACCATCTGACTACCAAGCGCTTCAGCTTTGAAGCAATCATGATGGAACAAATCACTGTGTTCTCTAGAGAGTTAGTAATTGAAGGAAATGCCAAACCAGTGTGTGCAATGTGTGTGTGTGTGTGTGTGTGTGTGTGTGTGTGTGTGTGACATGCATATGTCTGTACACACACATTTGTGCAGATGCGATTTCTCTCGGCATAGAAAGGAGAAAGCAGCAGTTTGGGAAGAGAAATGGAGTATGGGATCCAGGTACACCTCAAGGTTGCTGAGTGATTTTATTTACCTTACCATTTTATGTTGTTTTCAAAACCAGGGGCTGAGCTGGGGTTTTGCTTAAGTTCTGTAAAGTATATTACACTAAGTCATTTTCAGGAGTGCCGTGGTTTCATATCAATAGTTTTTGATTTGTGTAAAATGTCATGGCATGACTTGTTTAATAGTTGAGATTTTGAGGAAGAAAAAAAAGGTTGATGGGTAAGGATATTTTAACCCCATTAAGATGGACAACATACTTCATTCATGTGTGTGATGTGCTTTTGATTTGACAAGTGAAAATATTTTCTATCAAGAGTGTTCATAATAAGCATTCAGTCAGAATAAAAATAATATCCCAGGAGAGTTTTAATTGATATCAGATTTGGGTCAGTGGAAAAATCAATAAGTGAATTGGGAAGACAACAGTTCTTCTCCATTCCCTTTGCTGTGATTTGGCACAGAACCTGACCAATTCGTTGATATGAAACTTCTGGGATTCCGGTGCAATGGAAACTTGAAATAGTTGAAAAAATGGAAATGCTAAAGCAATGAAGGTGTAAAGGTCATCTAGAAAAGGTCATTTTCAGGGTCATCTAGAGAAGTTTCACTTATTGCTGGTGCTTACCTCATATTCTCAGCCAGCCTGACTTTTATGCAGAACAATAACAAGATTAATAAGGGACCAATGGGGATGTCCTTACAAAATAAATAAACAAAAGGAAAATATTCTCAAAGGTCTGGATACAAGTGGCCACACAGTTAACAAAGAGTCTAGTTTGAGCACAAGTCTGAAATAAGGAAAACTGAAATATAAGTGAAACAATTAGAATGAAAGTGTTGATGAAATGTATCCATTCTTGAGAGTGAAGATCACTGAGTTCTGGATAAAGGAAGGAACTTAACGATTTTAGAGCAAATCTTTTCAATGGAGATTGCATGTGAAGGAAGATCATTGCACAGTGCATCAAATAGCTGGGAAAAATAATTGTAGCTTTTCCACTGCCTGACATAAAAGCAACATCATATATATATATATATATATATATATATATATATATATATATATGTTGTATAAGTTCATAAGATTTCCAAGGAACCATGAGAAGGTATGGCAATGAGCCTACTGTAAGACAATGTCACAAAATTCCATAAAGCGATACTGAATGTATGGTAAAGTTTAACATAAATATAGTAAAGGACTCAGAGACTGTCAAAATTATTCTTGAACACATTAAGATTCTCATAGAGTAAGATAATGTGTCCACTCTCAATATCAATGCAATCGGAGATTACGTGAATACTAATGAAGTATTTAAATGAGGATGGAGCCCTTGGGTCTTGTCTCAGAGTCATATGAGCTCTCTAAACTGAGCAGAGAGGATGACATATCAAGTAGGGAGCTGACAAGCACACAAGAAATATTTGTGGAAGCTAAGAATATTTAACTTGTAGAAAAACATTGATAGAAGGAAGGGGGCTTGACATCTTCAAATAATCAGACCTCTGCTTTATAATTCTTTCAGTCTACTGTTATTTATAGCCCCTGGAGGAATAACTATGGGCAAAGTATAGATGCTATAAAAGAATACATCTTTGAGTATAAATTCTGCAAGTTAGACATATATGTAACAAAATATCTGCTTTTTGGGAAAAATAATCTCTCCTCAGAGTAGTTCAAATAGGAGTAGGAAACAGTGATATTAGATGTCTGACCAGAGAATCTGAGCTTCATAGCATTTGGCACATATTTTATGTACCTCTGAAGGGAAAAATCTGAACTGCTCTGTTTATTTTGACTGTTTGAGGTATTGGGGACACTAAGCTGAAAAAATCTGATGAAGTAAACTGCTGATGTTGGTTAGATGATTCACCTGACATTTTGAGGATTAAATAGATTTTGTGCAAATATACATTTTTTAAAGACTAGTCAATACACAAGTGAGCATTTCGTTTTTGGTTGTGACTTAATAATCAGTTCATCAAATATAGAACACTGAACTGAAATGTGTCTGCAGTCATTTAAGAAAGCACATTGCTCACACCTCCCTAATTGTTAAGCACAATTCTCTGCAAGTGCAGGCCATGGCTTTCCGTTGTTTTATTCTTGCATTATTAATGTCTATTTCATACTCTCAAATACATACATACATAAAACATGTATTACAATAATAAATTTCTTTAATCGTGTGTTCATTATGGAGTATAAAGTCACTAAGACTAATTCTAAATACAAATGACCTGTTGAGAAATACGTATTCTAAGAACAGTATGCTAGTAAAGGTGTTTTTATACTTCAAATCAGTGTGACGCTTTTCCCTTTGGCTATTAAGCATTGATGGGAACATCAATGTCACTTTTCCACAAGACCAACATGTCACAGAATAAGGATGTCTTCTTGTTAAATCTGACTTGTGTGTATATCATTCAGTGAAGTTGTATTCTATAGTAAAGTTCTTGACATATGTGCCTTCAACAAAAGAAAAAAGTACTCTAAATTTAAAAAAAAAAAAGTGGGGTTCTAGAAAAATTGATGTAGAAAAATATTTGTCAAATATAATGTCCAAGTCTAATTTTTTTCATAATACTCTAAGGTAGATCTTAGACTGCATTACTCTTTTATATATTTCTAAATCTCATTAAATTGGGAATTTAATGACATTTATATTTAGAAATCAGACAAATTATTGAAAATTACAGCTTTTGTCTGGTCTTCCGTAGAGAAATTTTCTATGCAGAATACTTAAGTATTTCATCATTTTAAGTGAATTTTTAAGGCAACATTTCATCTCTTTATATATAAAGCAATAAAATGTACAGATTATTCTATTTTGTTTTGTTACCATATTTTAGCTGGTTCATTTTATTTAACTAAATTTCAGGTTATTTAATTATAATGTGTATTATGGAGATTCAAACATCTAATTTTTAATAATATGTACATAATGAGTTTTAACAAGTGAATAAATTAAATGAAATGAATGAATAAATATATATTGAAACGACAGATAAGACTTCACATCATGTAATATTATATAGCTTTGTCATATGAATAAACTTTATGTAGTATAAATTGAAAAAATTCAAATCACTTCATTTTTACAAGTAAAATATTCTCTTGCTAATGAAATTTTTCATACTCATTATAAAGGTATTATTAAAGGCACTGAGAAATTCTTCTACTTTATAGACAAACAAAATTACATGTTAGTGTTAAATCTAAAAGTATAGTTTCGGAACAACAGTAGGTAAGAGAAACACCTATAAATATATTTGCTACAGCTAATGCCAATTGCAATTTTATTATGTAAGAAGATGTCTTTATGTCACAGAGGTGCTTATTATTCAACACTGAAGAAGTAGAAGCTTTTGAGACCGAGATAGACACAGAGACAGAAAGACAGGAGAGAGGGAGAGAGAGAGAGAGAGAGAGAGAGAGAGAGAGAGAGAGAGAGAGAGAGAGAAAGTTGAGCTCAGGGACTTGGGAGACTAAGCACTGACATTCCCATCCAAAACATTCTTCTGTTATCTCTGTTCTATGATTTACGTGCTCATGATACAGAAGAACATTCCTCTTCATCTCGTGATTTCCCTTTACCATTTTATGTCTATAAATACAATGTATTCAGTTTAGTGCTTATTTTCTTTAAAAATTAAACTACAAACAACAAACAATATAGACTATCCTGTGAAAGTCTCTCAGAATCTATCAAGGGAATGGAGGTTGAGGCTAAGATATTAACAGTCCTTGCCCTCCCTCTTGGGGAAAGATTTTGAAAAGTATTTAAAAACTCGCTCTTCTGGGAGGAAAAGGCACACAGTGTTGCATTTGTTGAATTTTGTGGTATAACTCTCACCACAAGGCCAACAGCATGCGGTCCCTGAAAGAAAAATTGGGGACTTGTGTGCTGAATTCATAACATGCCCATAAAATATAAATATCCCTAGAAGCAGAGATACTATCAGACTAATGATATTATGATGAAATGGTAGGTTTAGCATATAAATATGTTCAACATCATTCAAATATGTTTATGTAATTATTTTAATTATGGCTTTGTTTAAAGATTGGCTGTATTTCAAAGACTTCTAATACTTTTAGGTTATTTCTTATGAACCAGTACAGGATGACTGCAGTATAGTAGTATCTTTGTCCTAAGGAGAACAATGGTTGTATTTTTGTCTTTGCAGTTTATACCAAGATTGGATTTAATATATCAATGACCTGAAAGCCATGGAGTTCATGAGAGATAGAAGGATACGCAGAACATATACAGCTATCCCATTCATGCCTATATTTGAGAATACAAAATTTCTCAGATGGGGAAGTGGCAGTCATGAGTGTGTCTATGGGTGCAGGAGAAAGGCATTTTAAACCAAGGTCATCTTTTAAAGGAGACAGGTTCTTTGATGTTTGACTTCTGCAGTTCTGCTCAGCCCAGAGCTCACTTTCACAGACTAGAGCTGGTGGCTTATAGTTCTGCTAATTCAGCTACTGTCAGCTGAAGTAGACGGATAGTCCCGTTGGCGAATAGTTTCAGAGTTTCCTGCAGCTGCCAATCAGGTTCACTGACCTGGTGTTTACAAACAAAAACAACCTTGACTAAATTACGTTGAAGTTAAGTGTAATGAAAAAGCACTAGGCTTCTCTAAAATCTAGGCAGTTAACACGCTTCCTTTATTGCAGGAAATGAACTAATTGCTTTTGTAGAAGTTACTCTGTTCCAGGCACTGTCGTGCCTTCATTTCACACTAATTACTTCTGTCATGAAAGTGTGACCACCAAATTAAAATAGTAGAGCTAATTAATGGTGACTGCTGTATGCACACTCATGAAACAAAAATAAAATGAACACACAAATCAGTAAGCCCATGACATAACCCAAGAGTATATGAGAAATGATCTTTTAATTTATTTTCTATTCTTTGATAAAACTTTGCAATTAAAATAAAATTTAGAAAATTGTAAATAAAAACAGAACCCCTGATCTTTTAAGTGGCATATTATTTGATAAACTTTGGCCTCAATAAGGGTTTCTATTGTGATAAAACACCAGGACCAAAAGCAAGGAGAGGAAAGGGTTTCTTTCTGCTTAGAGCTTCACATCACTGATGGAAGTCAGGACAGGAACCCAAACAGCAGGAACCAGGAGCTAGACATTGATACAAAGCCAATGGAGAAGGGCTACTTTACTGGCTTCCTGCTTATTGCTTGCTCAGCCAGCTTCCTTTTTCTTTTCTTTTCTTTTCTTTTCTTTTCTTTTCTTTTCTTTCTTTTCTTTTCTTTCTTTTCTTTTCTTTTTTGTTTCTTTCCTTTTCTTTCTTTCTTTCTTTCTTTCTTTCTTTCTTTCTTTCTACTTGTTTTCTTGCCTTTTTAATTTACTTATCTTTACTTGTTCACCTTACACCCTGCTCAGTGATCCCTCCTGGTCACTCCCCCATAATTCTCCCCTTCTCACTCTCCTCTAAGCAGTTGGGGGCCCCATAGGTAACACCCCACCCTGGAAGTTCAAGTCTTTGAGAGTCTAAGCTCACACTCTCGCACTGAGGCCAGAGAAGACAGCCTAGGTGTAGAACATATCCCACATACAGGCAACAGCTTAAATTAGCTAAATTTAGAGAACTGAGGGAAAGAGATATAACCATCAAATTTGGTTACAAAAGAAGCTATACCCTAGGGTACTCTCACATTTAGACAGGCATACTACTATATGACAGCATTTCTTCTATAGTCACCCAATTTATAGAATCTTGGCTTACTTTTATTATTTAAATTAATAATATTTAATTGTAAAATGTATATCTCAAATTATGAATTGCATTTGCTCTGTGTTTAGTGCCCATTTCCTCATGGTTCCAGAACAATGCTGCTCGTTAATTAGAGGCTTTATTTGATTGCCAGCCAACCTTAGGGGCTAATATAATAGCTCAGTTTTGTAATCCCAATTTTTGCCTGAAAACTTTCAATAACAAATGCATTCTATAACTTTAGATTGAGAAAAAGTAATTACATTTGGAAAAGCCCCAAAATTTCAAGTTAGTTTCCTAAGGTTTACTGAGGTATCAGCTTTGGTCTCTTGACAAATTGCAGTTCTTCCAATTTGTTGGCTTTTCAGAGAGAAATATATAATTTTGAGATAGAGAACCTTCCAAAAAGGTTCATTCTGGGGAAAGTGATAGTGTAGATGTGTTTGTTAATTTTCTGTTATTATGACAAAATACCAGACATTAGATAGAGGAATTATATATTTTGTTTTACAATTTCAGAGGGTTCATTATATCAATACCTAGCGAATGTCATTGCAGATACAAAATAGAGAGGAGAGCTGGAATATAGACCAATATAGACTGGATCAAGAGATCACACACACACACACACACACACACACACACACACACACACGCACGAGCATGTGCACACAAGAGAGAGAGAGGAGATAGAGATAGAGATTTTCTACCTACTTTATTCAGCCTAGTTCTACCCCCTTTTCTCCTTTTTCTAGAATTATCAAAATTAGTTCTATCTAAGGTCCCTCTTAGGACCAGATGTTCAAATCATGAGCCAGTGCAGCAGACTACATTTTCCAACCCAAGCCACAAGGTCTTTTCTCCACTCTCCTTTTCTCATTCCTAACATACATGGATCTGCCTCATCCTATATTACCTACACAAGTTCCTAATACTTCCAGGATGGGTAAACGTGTGTCCTAGGCGTTGAGCTAAAGCTAATCTTCTGCCTGGGGCCTAACTTCACAAAGATCATCAACCACTTTTAGGTAAGATTTATTTTGTTCTGTTTTATGTTTTTGTCCTTAACGTCTTTCCACTTACAAGGAAACTTAGCATCAAGAGATGGTGAAGTAAATTGATCAACACCCACAGCCTATTATTAAGTCATGGTGTCATTTCTCTATGTGGTTCGGGGAAGAGTGAGGATAAGATTCAGGATACTTTGGAAAGTAGCAGTAATAAAATAATTCATTGACCTTACCATTTCTCATTAACTATCATATTCCATGATACCTCTACCTCAATTGGCTTTCACAGACAATTTAAAGACCATGATTATGATGGTTGGTTTTCATTGTTGACTTGATTACAATGTGCAACCACCTGGGATAGGAATCTGAATGAGGATCTGCCTAGATTACATTGTACTGCATCGATGTCTGTGAAGTACTTTATTAATTGGGTTATTTAAGGTAGGCAAACCCATACTGAATACCATAAGCACAATCTCACAGGCTGAGCTTTACATTTACTGTAAAACAGAGAGCAACCAAGTTCTGAAATGGATGCTAACCCTCAGCTTACTGCTCTTGACTGTGCATGAAACATGGCTACTTCTGTCATGTGCCTGTCACTGCACTGTCTCTCTGTCACATGGACTTGTGAGCAAAGTCATCCTTCCTCTTTTATGTTGCTTGTGAGTAAGTATTTCCCTAGAGGAATAGATAAACTAAGAGAATGAGCCTCTTTGATTTCCAAACCTTCTAAGGCTCTTGTTCTTTTTCCCGGCAAATTACCCACCCTCCCACAAACCCCACCAATTCTCTGACAACACCATACCAGCAATGAAGTAACTAGTCATGGAAAGAAGAATAAATATAATTGTAGTGTTAAGTTTCCCTTTAAATATGACCATAGTCTCAAATGTTTGGTCTATATTGCCCAACAATTGTAGCAGCATAAAAAAGTTAATATTGATCACTGTAGTGTTAGATAACGACAGACCCTCTCCTCCTATCTTCAAATGATCACTAATTTCTTGTGTAAGCTATCATAGTGCAGTGATGACCTTCTGTTGGACTGGTTATCTTCCCAGCTTCAAAATGACTAGAATCTACTATCCTCTCTGATCTTGTGCCACTTAGCAATACTAAACTCTGTCCTTTTTTACTAGGTCTTGTGAAATCTTGTCTACCAATAGACAATACATACTTATATTCCATTCTACTTTCTGCATGGTTAAATTTCCCTCTCTGAGATATTTCTAGAAATCATAATATCTCACAAGTTTGTAATGAGAACAACCAAAGTGATCAAAGCAATAAAATTCCGTCTGAACATTTACATCCCTTTTAGGTATTATCAAACGTTTTTCCTCCACTTATAAGTAAAACATTCTCAAACCAGCATTCATTCTGTTCTGTCTCTCAGCACTGTGTTTATTTTTATCTCCTTCCCATGGCAGGATTTTTTTATTGTTATTATCATTATTTAACTTTATCTATAATCTGTACACAGAAGGGTTAAACTATTCTACTCTTATTATAATGTAAAGCCATCTTAGCTCTTTTCCCCATACTTTCTCTGTGTAGATGACCAATCTCACTGTATAATTTGTGTCAAATTTTACCTTCAAAGCATTTTCACTAGGGCTAGATTTGCTAGCAATGCATTATTTTGAGCTTCCACTAAGCTAGCCATCTCTCTTTTGGTCTTAGCTCCAGTGTCATCTTTTTCTATGCCCTCAAAACCATTTACTATCATGTTGGTGTGTCTAATTTTTCTCAAAAAAACTTATCACTCTTAAGGTGAATTTTTCAATTGTTCACTATTCAATTATTGTTCATGAAGTATAAATAAACCCTAGGAAATAATGGTGTTTTATTGCCTTCTTATAAGCTCAGATTTGATATTACTGTAACTCATTTTATTAGCAGCACTTACAGAATTATAGCACATAAATGAAATTATAGTTTAATTGCTAAGCACATTTCCAGGCACAAAATACTGACTGCACTTTCCTGACTTCCACTGTTTGTTGCTCATTAAACTTGATAAATAAGTTTGGAGTCACTTACTCATATTAGTGTGTTATCTCACATTAAAATAACTGCATTTATATAGCTTAAACATATTTAAATCTATACCAGTGAATATTTTTATATAAGTGAACATTTTATAATCTCTAAAATCAAATCACACAGTGCCTTCACCTACTGGCAGGATTGAACCTATTCATGTTCTCTGACTAATCAACCATTCTAACTATAAGGGCAACTTCCATGAGCTAAATTAAAATCAGAGACCTTATCACTAGACCTAGGTTCATTTAATTTAAGCCTATTATTAAACCTCCCTCTTTTCAAAAATGAATGACTTAAAGGAAATCTCATTAAACCTCATGGAAAGGCTAAAGCAAGCTCTGACTGCAAAGCTAACCTGAAATAGGAACATTAGACATATGTATGATGAAGTTTAAATTACATGTGATAAGAGAATGAAGTGAAAACTCTAAAGAAAATGGTTTGGTTATATATTTAATCTCTTTGTCAAAATACTGTGTATATATACTAAATAGCAATGGTTGTGATGAATTTGAAAAGGCCAAAATCATATCAAATCTTAATGCAGAAATAGTCCTCAAAATATACATTTTAGGTGTGTGATATATGAATAATGAGAAGATTCTATAAAATCTTTGCTAAGTTCCACTTGCATGAATCAGATGTTCACACTGGCAAAACACACCTGAAAGGCACTGAAATTTACAATAGACCTAATAAGGATATCTGTGGGAACTTTTTAAAAACTCCTGGATTCCCTATCAATTGGCCACTCCTAGTTTTTCAAAAGAGTGCTACCTTGTGCAATTTCTCCTCTATACAGTGTACCATCAACAATTGTCATTGTATTGGTCTTGGTCTGACAACTATAACTGTTGAAATTTCTTTTGTATATTTCCGTTGTTGTGCCTAGGGGACACTATCTAGCAAAATATGTCCTGACTGTGCAGCTGTTAAAATCTTTCTGCTCACTATTCTATCATTCTTCTTTATGATTGATAAAGGTTGAATTTCACATGGATCTGTGGGCATGAAGCAACTTTTGGATATGATATTTTATCTATAGTGGTTAGTCCTGAATATATGAACACATATGTATTCACACACAAGAGAAATAATCAAAGAAGAGATTACGAATTTGTGAGAGTGCATGGGAGAAGGTTAAGAATAGAAGAGAGTCAGGAGGGTGTAAATTATGTAAATATACAGTTCATTTAAGAAGTTCATCAAAACCATGTTGCTCATATTGACATGTATGTGGGGTAAGTGAAACACTCATCCATTATTAGAGGAAGTGTAGACTTTTACAGTGAATATAGAAATCAGTATGGTGGTTCCTTGGGAAGCTAGGAATACATTTGACTCAAGAACTAGCTGTAAAACTCTTGGATTTATACCCAAAGGACTCTACATTCTACTACATAGTCACTTACTCAACCATGTTCCTTGCTGGTATATTCATAATATCCAGAAATTGAAAACAACCAAGATATTCATCAATAGATGAATGGATAAGGATAATGTGGTGCACTTACACATGGAATATTAGTCAGCTGTTAAGAAAATCATACAGTTCTCAGGTAAATAGATTAAACTAAGAATATAAACACCCTAAGAGAGGGTGACCCAGACCCAAAATAACAAATATAGTGTTATTCTCATATATGTACTTGAGCTATAAACTTTTGTTAATCATGCTGAATAACCATGTTATTTAGTATGAAAATAACACATATAATATTATTCTCTTATATATGGATGTGAGCTATAAACCTTTGTTAGTTAGTCTGAATAACCAGAGGAATTAGTAATAGAATAAAGGACTAAAAGAGAGTGAAGGGTCACTCAAAAGAGGGGATAGAAATATAATTAAAGAGAAATGGGGATCTGGGAACATGAGGATTAAATGAAGAAGAGGGGAGAAGAGGGGATTACAGGAGAGAATAAGAAAGGACAGCTAACACTGAAGGTTATTTGAGGCATCATATGATAAACTAGTACTGTTAGAAGCATCTAAAAATAAATATATATATATATATATATATATATATATATATATATATATATATGAAAGAAATTTAAATGAAATCACCAAATAAGAAGGGAAACAAAGCCCCAAGTGATAACGTCCAGTGCCTGGACTGGATTATATACAAATTGAGTTGACAAAAAAGAGTCCTATGGAACCATTGAACAACTCAGACTATTGTATTATCAAAGCTATTGGGTTCTCTCCAGAAACTAATAGTAAGACTCCGTTGCTGAAAAAAAATTGTTTTATACAATAACTATTATTAATATATAATATCCATGATGCTGGTAGGTACTCTGCATCGTTACCATAGTAAAAAGACAAATGCCCAATCTGATCTAAGCCTTTTTGTCTAAAATTGTGACCTGCTTGAAAGTAGTGGCACAATGTTGTGAAATAACCAACCATTTTATGATTGGACTTAAGGCCCTTTCTATGATATGAAACACATCTTTGACCTTCATTATTCAGGTGGCCAAGAATCTGAGACTAGATAGGTAATGGATGTAGAAGAAACTCAAATACTATTATCCTGATAAAAGAACATAACAATTAAATGACTCCTAAGGACATTCTGATACTATACATATAGATCAGTCATGCACTCAGCTATTATCAGAGAAGCATTTTCCTTTAGGAGAAAGGAAATAATGCAGGGGCTTACAACTATACAATATACAGAGTTTGAGAGATCATTCATCAAATCCCTCCCTTCAAGGTTCAAAGAACTATTCAGAAGGAGGTAGAGAGCTTATAGGAGACAGTGTCTTTCAGACACCGGAAGACTGACACACATATGAAATCACAGAGACTATGGTATCATGTACGGGGCCTGCATAGGTCCAAACCCCAAATAGTCCCAATTCTGAGACTGGAAAGCAAACATAAGATCTTGATCCCAAATAAGAAGCTATCTCCAATAGACAACTGCTTGTCAAATAAATAAATAAATAAATAAAAAAGTTTCCTCCACAGGACTCTTACTGGGTATGTAAACTATACTTAAGGGTAAAGTTCATACCACAAGACCAAAACAAAACTCAGTTATATTTTTGTAGATTTTTTCTTTTGTCTCATATTGTTTTGTTGGATATCTTTTTTTCTTCCCTCACTGTTCATTTGCTTGGATACTATAGCTTCCAATTTTGCTTTTTACAGGTTTTGTTTGTGTGTTTGTATCTATGTGTGTCGTGTGTGTTCTTTTTCACTGTATTATTTACTCACTTAATTCTGGTTTGTTTGAGTTTTTATTTGCCTGTTTGTTTTCTAAGGAGAGAGAGAGAGAGAGAGACAGTGAGAGAGAGAGAGAGAAGGCATGAGGTAGGATGGTTGTTGTGATGAGGGGGAAGGATATTGGAGAAGTTGTGGGAGGGAAAACAACAATCAGAATATATTCTATAAATTTTCAATTAAAAGATTAAATTGGAGAAAAAAAGATTACTGAACTGAATATTGCTTTAACTTCTGCTGAATTAAAATAGTGTAATCAAATACTACATTTATGTCTCTATTAGTAGATACAGATAAGAGATATAGTAAGCTTGCTTCATGTTAGAATGGCCATCAAGCACTCTAATGCCTATGAAATCATATGTGGTTACAGAAAAAAAAAAAAAGGTCTTTATTTCTATGTATGTAACTCTAGTCAAAGAAAATGTGTTGCTCCAGAACAGACCTTTATACAGGCCAACATCCTGTACTTACTTGGCAGGAAGTACAGGAATCCACAATAGGTAATAAAGCAATAACCACTGGTTGACTTACCCTTGAATTAACCACTTCCAGTGAGATGTTCTGAGGTGGAGCGCTTGGCACTGAAAGGAATCAAATAAGATGTGATGGTTACTGCCAGAGCCTTGCAAAAGAAATTCCATTCCACTGATGAAATGAGAAAGTCTATCTTTTTCGAATTTTATAATTAGAATTCAGGAAGTTAGGTGGCCCTTTTCAATATTCTTAAAGAGAAGAGAAATAAACACGTATTTTTGTCTCATGTGCTAGGTGAGTTAGTTAACCATCTGTTGAGTCCCCAAAGCTATTTTACAAAAAGAGCATTAGGTAAGATAGCAAATAATGCCATCTGATTCCAGCTCTGTGATAACCCTCCTGGTAGGACCTATGAAAACAGGGAGGAGATTTATCATACTGTGATTTTTCAGGATCTGCATCATTTTATGGTGGGATATATCATAGGAATAGACACCTGGGTTGATTGATAATAATGCAATCATTATTATCTCCCACAGAGTGAACAGAAGGAAATAGCTGCTTATAAGTAAACTGTATAATGTAGAAGTAAGCAGGCTCCTCAATAGTGTTCAGCCCATAAAGTCTATTAACAAAAGACCTGTTTATTTTCTGTTGGGGATTTTCTGTCTAGTTCATTATTTTTTCCTGAACTAAAAAAAAAAAAATTAAACATTTATGTCAAAAGGAACATATGCAACTCCCTTTTGGTAGTTGTAACGAATATTTACTAAATTCAAAGAACCTCGTGAACAATATGAAGACAATCATTGACTGGGTAGCTGTTATGCATCCAGAAACATTTTAGTTCTCAGAGTTGAACTGAAAATAAATATAGCTCCCTGCCCACCTTAGCACCAGGAACAGTATTCAATGACCTCTTAGTGTCATTTCTATTGAATGAATTGTTCTTATCTTTACTTATGACACATTTGTGAATGTGATGAGACTGGACTATGTGTTCATTTTAACAACTTCCTCTGCCATTCTGCTTCCTCTTTTTCATGGTGTCTGCAGCTTCTTGTTTTTGTTTGTTTGGTTGGTTTTGGTTTTGTTTTGTTTTGTTTTTTTGTTTTGTTTTGTTTACATTGAGTACTAGTATTTTTACTTGAACTTAGGGTATATCCTATACTGATTTTTGTTTAAAAAGTATTCACCATCAGAACATGTTATATTCCCGACTAATTTCTATATTCTTCAAACTGACATTCAGTTAATATCCATTGAGAAGGTGACTAGAAGAGAAAGGAAGATTTACTTAAGGATTGGTTGCTGGAACTTTATGAGCATGATGGAAATTGAAATAATTTATTTTGTTTTGATTTGAACCTATTAGTTTTGATAAAGATTGCAGCCAATATATTCTGCAATAAAATTACAGAGTCATGTGTTAATTAAATCACTAATTATTCTTTAATAATATTCCTTAAGTTAGGGAACACCTTAGCTGTTTTAGTTAATATAATGACTTTTAATGAATTATGGGATATAATGTTCACATGTCCAAATGTTTTCTAAATTTTCATGCTATATATTATCAATATGAAGGATACTGTTAAGCTTATGGATAAATCCAAGAAGCATGGGTTGGAATGGTAGATTTATTAGCAGAGATGTTATGAGGTAATAATAAAAGTTATTGTGTTTTTATTTCCCCCATTTTAAATTAAATAGTTTTGTTACATACACATTGAAGAGATATCTGGGTCAAAATGTCTATAAAGCACTTATTAATCAATTTAAAAAATCATAAGAAAATAAAACCTCCTGAATATAATAAATCATTTCATTTGACCAACACAGACCATGGTCTGCAGTGATCTTGCTTCCCAACAGATTATTTTCAACAGCTCAGGCTAACTCATCTCTGAGCTGTCACTTCGACAGAAGCTTAGAAATGCTCTACTCCTGTGGTCACATAGTGAATCATGTCTGGAAAAGTTGGAGTTTCCTTCTCCTTGACCCTTCTCAGATACTTCCTGTTGATTACTCATGTTCATTTACTTGCTGGTAACAATTAAACATTTACTCAGCAGGGACCTGCCCCACTCCAACAGAGAGGGACAGGCCGGCCATCACCAGCTCTGACTGTTCTCATATTGCTAACTAGCCTCCCAAACTTTGCTCTCTATCTTATTGTTTATTTATTTTCTTTTTAGTAATATATTTCAAGCTAAAACACCTGAAATATAATTCCTCTATTCAAAGTTCTCCTGGTCCTTGTTAAAGTTTGTTTGCCCCTGATGCCATATACAAAAGCTTAAAACTACATTCATTAATCAGTAAGCATAAATTTAAATTTCATCCTCACTCCAACTTTAATTCTATGTAGAGTATGCCATATTTTTTTTTCAGAATATTTCAAACTTTGTTAAAGCAATTGATATATTGTCATCACAGAAACCATGTAACCACCATTACCAAATCATTTTAATTTGGCTCGGTTAACTTCAAAGAAACACTGTTTGAACTTGACTTGTTTCAGAGGGGATGTGAAGAATGCTTGGTTAGGCCTGTACACATAGAGTTTCTGTTGGGTAGCTTATGTGTGTCTTAACTTCTTTCATTGTTAATAATGTTGGTTTTTTTTAAGTTAACAGTCACTGTTGAAGTATAACTAACTTATTCATGGCCCAAGTGCAATTTCAATTTTTAACCTTGGTGAAAATTAGAGTATACCCTTGCTTTACCTCTCATAATTTCACAAATGTCTGAAAACATATTTTCTTTTTAAAGCAAACTTTGGTAATTGTTGGTTACGATTTGAATCTATAACAACTGCTAATGACTGAATTTTGGAGGAAGGACAAAGTATGCTAGATTTCTTTATTTGGGCAGTGGTCTGTGCCTGCAAGTGATGTGATATGTTCAAACGCCACTACTAAATAGTCATTTACTTACAATTTCTAATACACAAAATCCAAACTGAGGAGATCAATATGTATGAAAAGGGCAATGTTAGAATCATCAAAATTATTTTTATTAAATGTTGATAATTGATATAATAAAACTCTCAATAATCTCCACTTTCAAGGTGTTGATTTATTTTGGTAATTTTCTACAGTAGAAAATTCTCTTACTTTCATAGACAGTATATTTGTTGGTTTTTTGCAGGGCAAATAGAAAGTTCTTCTTCTGTAATGCAGTTACCAATCAATAATAGATAGGATTAGATGCTGAATACAACACACACTCCCATGCCTATTTTCATCTTTCATAGTTGTACAGAGGGAGGAAATGTTTATCTTCAAAATGTACAGACATCACTGACAGTGCATCATTAAGCTGATGAAAAGATGTCAAAGATTTTCCTCAGTACGGTAGAGCCTACTGCTTTATACATATGAAGATGAGGGTAGATCACATTCCATACTTCCTAAGGCATCTCAATAAATGAATCATTTGAATTTATTTCTGAGAAATACATGGTGCCACGTTCATGTATTCATTGACCAAATTAACTCATGATGTTTAATGTATCCCCTTTATAAACATACTAATCTGAGGCATTTATCATAAAACTCTACCATTTTTGTTTGTTGGTTGTTTGGTTGTATAAGTTTTTGATTTTTGGTCATTTGAGGCCCTCCCAGAGTATCTAAGATGACACAAAACTTGCTATCTTCAAGTTACCAGCTCCCAAGTTCTGGAATTACAGGTATATACACACAGCCCTGTTTTTGATGCTTTGTTTTAACTTAGTTTTTCATTTTGTCAAAAATTATGCATTATAGAAATCATGGAAGAAGTGGATGATGGCTTATGCTAAAATCTATAAACATTGGTTATAACAGTAATGAGCATATACCGATGCTTAATTTGCCCATGATTTTTCTCTGCTCTTTCTTCTTGATCTGCAGATAATTAATAGTTTATTTAGACCATTTAATGCTACTACTTCAAGTAAATATTTATGGAAAACATACATAACCATGTGGTGCCTAAAATTAAATAATTTTAATGTGTCAGAGATACAGGTATTTGCTAAGCAATGGTATATTTGGAAAAGGACATTGCATGAAAAAGTATGCCTCTAGCCAGAAAAACAAATGTTATAGTAGAGTAAATTACAAATGGCAGGTAATTTGGATAAAGGCATTTGCAAGTAATTTAGCAGTCCTAGAAAATCATTAGAATATTGAGTTCATACAATAAATTTCTCACATTTAATTTTGTCATATACAGTTTTTCTCTGTGTCAGTATGAATTCTGTGGAATGGTTTCCTTCAACGATTATCCTCTCTAAAGCACAGATGCTATTATATATAGCTACCTGTTAAATTAGTAGTACTCAAAATGGAAAAATCCTTTAATTTCACTTCTATATGGATCCTTTGTAAAGATTTGGATGAAACTGTCTAATGAATACTACAAATTTCACAAGTTGGTGGATACACATAAATAGAAGATTATCCTACAAATTTAACAGAATCAATGACAGACATGTGTACTGATACACATATATTAAACACTGATGCATGTGTCATGAATTCTTTCAGTGTGTGCATAGATTAGCCTAATTAATTTTTATTTATGACACAAAATATGAATGGAGACCACTGCTATGCAACAGAGGAATGAAAATGAGAGATCATTTAATGTAAATCAGTTCACCTAAATGTGGTATAAGACCTCAGCATGAATAACAGAGGATAACAGAGGAGAAAAAGCATAAGCTGAAGTAGACAGAAGGGAACTTAGAACTGCCAAGGTAGAAGCCAATAACACATGTTTTATTGGAAGTTAAAGGCTGTGAGCTGATTATAAAAGTGGTTACAGATGAGGTTAAGGTGCCTTACAGGAGTACCCCACAATCCCTCATTTCTCTTATCAAATGCACCTAATAAAGAAAATTTAGTAATTTTCTAACAGCTACATTTACTTGGGGTGATAGTCATAGAGTTTCTTTATCAATGACAGACAATTTCCTAGGCACTGCAGCATTTCCAGAAGATAATTCTTGGACTAATGAGTAACAATCTATCTTTCTCACTTATGACATTTAAAATCAACGTGGAGAATAAGACCACAGTACTACAGTTCAGAGTGTGAATGAAATCTACATAAATTATGTAAAATACTCATTTTCATTTGTTTTTCTTTTATTTTTATAATTATAAGCTATAAAGTAATTTATTCAGCCAGTGCATATTCTGTTCTGCCTTGAATAACAGAATCAGATGGTTGGGAAGAAGAATTACATTAAAATTAATACTGAAGTGGCCTAACATTAAAATACCCTTTTAAATGAAATTGCAAATGAGCATTGTCCTGTGTTCTCTTTGGAATATCCTTAAAAACATGCATGTCTTTCTTCCTGCCATTGATATTCTGGGAGGTATCCACTACAATACTTTCCCAGATTAAAGACTGTTAGGTCAAGAATCAGATATTGAAGGCAGTTTTAATCAAAATATCAATAATTTATAAAACTAAACACACTAACACAGAAGCCACGCTGCCTCAAGCTGGCTTTTGGTCTTCTTAGTATTCATGGGGACATCTCTGCAATGCCCCTGCCTGAATCTCCATAGTCCCACTTCAAACCATACACTTGCCTGTAACGTTTATTAAATTTCCCAGGCTTTCATTATCATTTATTCCTTTGGTAACCAGCTTCCCCTGACACCATTTAGTTAAATCCATTATCACCATTATGATTTCTTCTTTTTTTTTACTTCATTTGAAAAATATGTCTAATCTTCATTTGTTAGGCAAGAGAAAATGAAGTTGTGCATCTTCAAGCTTATTTCTAATATTTCAAGTGCATGTTTACTTAACAAAAATCCTTTGCGTATATTTACTAATAAACATATATCCATCGTTTATACTTTTAATCATCTGTGCCTTTTAAAAATGATAAATGAAAGAAACATACCACCTATATTATTCCACACAGTAATAAATTTATTTACTTTGTAACATATATAGAGATGAAAGAATACATGCACAAGAAAAATTTGAACTCTTACACATTAGACACAGTTTGGGGATTATTGTTTAATCCATCCTGACTGAGTACATGCAACTGAATCATAAATTTAAATTTGAGTACGGTTGCCTATGGTTTTTATTTATGACAAAACATTCCAAAGAATATTGGTTCCAAAAACCCTTACGACAGAATCAGTAACATATATGCAACATTTTTTTCATTTCTCAACATATATGTGAGTAAAACTTCACTGTTCATCACTTACCATCTGAAAGTGTAACAACTGTTATATCATCAGTAGATACTCCTGGCCCATAACGATTATAAGCTAGGAATCGAAGAGTGTATTCCGTAAATTTTTTCAGACCTTCCAGTTTATAAGATAGTCCATCAACCTCTATATTCTGGAGAAATAAAATGCCAGAATCATTATTAAGGAAGCACATTAAAGCAGAAATGGTACCCATTCTGTGCAATCAGTGAATTGAACGTTAGGCACTCGTTCATAGAAGCACACTCTAGCCCTTTAATGAATTGCTGTAAAATCATCCTTGAGTCAGACACTCCCACACTAAAGTCCAAACTACTCTGCAGACTCCACGTTAAAACATCATCATGCGATTTTTATAGGTATTAAGTTTCAATTTGTTTAAACCACCAGAGCACTGAGTAGTATGGGTTATTCCACCCACATCAAAACCCTAATGGGAGTATGCCAAATTAAATAATTTTTCAAGAAATCACAGACTGTCATTTGCTTGAAGAAGTATATCCATAGATACTGAAACTCTCAGACAAGTTGCTGCTAGTTTTATGTCCCTAAATGCTATGGTGTAGATTGAAACTCTTCCTCTCTAGTTGACAACTGAAGAGTGAAGGAAGTAAAGATGAAAGTCATTGAGAAAATCAGAGCCAGTGCTTGCTAAAAAAGTTGTCATTTAGTTTTACATTATGATTCCCAGATCATCATTATCAACATTGGGCAATATAGCTCTTGAGTTTATTGAAGTGACCTATAGAAAGGCTTGTATAAAATTGAATGGGAAACATAGTTTAAAAGGAAAAGTGAAAAGTAAAATGGGAATAGCCAAGAAAAAAGCAGAATTACTAATTACATAAGAGCAATTTATTAAATACTGTCTTAAAAAATAACTAAGGAGTAGACCTGTAATATTTCTACTTAAGTTTCTGGCATATATGTTTCAAAAGACAAATCCTGGTCAGACATTGTATATGGAAGCACAAAAAAAATCATTCTATGCATGGTAACATGTACTCATTTCTAACACCTCTCTCTCTCTCCTCTCTCTCTCTCTCTCTCTCTCTCTCTCTCTCTCTCTATATATATATATATATATATATATATATATATGCATGTTTTTTTTTTTCACTTAAAAAGTAATTTGGGAGTGAGAATCTGAATAGTCACACATATTCTACATAAATGGTCAAATGTCATTATTAGATTTACTTATTTATTCAAAGACTTATTTACTGTTATTCTACTTGAAAACCTCATATGACTCTTTTTATATTTTTATTAAATCAAGAGTTAAAATAGAAAACTCCAATGTGGTTGAGAAGAATGTGCTTCTAAGTGTAATTCCAGGAAATAGATGGTCATAGCATGAGGGTAAAGAGAAGACAGAACAATATAAAGCATCTGCAACTATCTGAGAGTAGAAAGAGCAGTTTGAATAATGCCATTAAACACAAGTAGATCATTCTCAGGATGAGTAATGATAAGAAATATCTCTAGACACAGGATATGGTAGCTATCCATCTTAGCCTGAGCTACTACAGCCAACCCTTGAACTAGAATTCTTCCAATGAACTTCACCCCATTGTTCATTACATCATCAGCACAGTACAATGAAATGGTTTAGACTTTTCAGGAACAAGTACTTGGAAGCAATCAGCTATTCAATAATCCTGCTAAATGATGAACTGTATCAGGATCTGGCAAGCGCCTAGGATGCTTTGTCTCTAGAGTCATCTTGGAGATAGATGGCATGAGTCTCATTTCTTACCCACCTGTTCTTTTCCTGTAGACACCTCAGTGCAGAACAATCTGTAACCTTGGACTGGACCATTTGCATAGGCAGGAGGTTCCCATGTAATAAGAATTGAGGTAGGTGAAGTAGATACAGCATGCAGGTTTTCAACTGGCCCTGGAACTTGCACTGTATGTAAATGAAATTGATACAAATGAGATACTTGCTTTCTCAAAACAAAGAAATATTTAATCTGTATAATTCAAGAAACAAAAAAATAATCTGCACTATTTCTAGGGTAACAAGGAATAACAATGTTAATATATAATATGAAAGTACGATAATGAAACTTTTATAAACAATTTTGATTCAAAGGAAAGATTATATAAAATGAATCACTCATTTCATTTCATATCTAAAGAGACTAGCCAGAGTATAAGTGATCAGGATAATGACACAAAGAAGGAAGATTCTCAATCTAAACTTTTAATCTAGAAATGTTTCCATTCTGCTGGTAGGCTTTTGCTCCTATGTTGCTAATTGCTGCTGAAAGACAAAGAAAGCACAATACTTATAATTTTAATATTATGATTTCGTTTAAACAAATAAACAACACACCTATTCATAATTCACCTCACTGTCTTTAGGTCAGTGATTTATCATGTAGCAGATTCTGGTACCCTTAACTTTTTATAAAAGATTTTATTTTCAGTTTAACATTTCCATTTTCTCATAACTGTTAGTTAATCAAAGGTAAGTCATTTGTTTACTAATGAAATTAGACAGCACAGATCCTTTCTGAGTTACAATCTATTATTCCTCAGGTGAAGAAAGTAAAAGGCAAGAGCCAAACACTACAACCGACTCATGATTTTATTTAGACATGTAATGAATATGTAATAGTTAATATTTTGAAACAGATTTTAAGGTTCTCTGTCTTGGCTTCCCAGGGCCAAATAAATCTATGAACCTGGGAGAAGGACACATATGCACTGGAATAGAAGAAGAACTGATTTTAGTAAGTTTCTCCTGTGTTGTCTCACAATGGGGTGGTAAGATATAACACAAACACATTCTATGCTTTAGTGAGCAGATTTTTTGTTTTGTTTTGTTTGGAACTTGCTTTCACCTGACTCCTTAGGCACTAGGTGGCAACTTTGCAGAATAACAAAACGTGTTGAGAATGGATGCTATACACATACACATCCTGGGATTATACTGTGGCATGAGAAATTATGGTTCACTCCTCCATCCTGATAAGTAGCACATGAGAATCTGACAGTGCCAGCTAGGAAATCTTCCCATCAGATCAGAGGGTGTACAAGAAAGAGACAAGGTGCACATCCACATATCACTCATGGAAAACAATCACCAACTTTGTAGAAAGCCAAACAATCTTGAGGCTTGATACCAGAGAATAATATATGTCAAATTCATAGCCATTTCCAGCATGCATGGGAAAGAAATATACTGTAGGGGTATATGCAGCTCATGCTTGTAAGCCCTGAGAATGAAATGATGTGTCCCTTCCAGCTGATTTTAGCTGCTGCTACTTAATATCATAGCATTTCCAGTGAGAATAGTTAAAGCACTGTGTAGATTCTCTAATAATGGAAGAAACTACTGTGTCAACAAGTTATGCATAAAGCTTGCTACACAGGAATTGTTTTAGAATGTTGTTTTACATGGATAAAATTACTGGTGAAATTATCAAGTCTGTTGTTATTGAGTAACCTAAGTTATGTCATGTAGTCCTTATTGATTAGACAATACAGGTGATTATTTAATACAAGTGAGCACTGATGTCTTTAGAATCATGATGAGCATAAGGTTGTATCTATCTATATGTATGTATCTATGTGAGCCCATGTGCTTTGTAATTGATATTTATGTTTATTAAATGCTGTTGATTACAGAACATCAGGTTGTTACTACCCTAATTTGGACCTAGTTGCCATGGGTAGTGCCAACGCTCATAATTTATTCATCACTTGTATTTGTCTACATTGCTAATGGCCATTGGAAACTATTCAGGGAAGGCATGGGCATGGACTTTTAGAACTGCGAGCAGATATAACAGACACTAGAAGTGCCAAGGACCATTTAGAGTGTTTCTTTCAAGTGTTGCACTGGCTGCCTGACAATGGAGAACATTTTCCTTGCTAGAGTGAAGTCTCAATGCTAAGTTGTTATCTTATATCTTACTTATATCTACTTAAAATAGAATTGAAGGGTTTAAACGTATGAAGAATATCATTGATATTCACATATATTAAAACATCATAGCAGTAAATAACTGAATATATTTATATAGAAAAATCAAAACCAATTAAACATAATTCTCATCAAAATTCCATATTCTGAATGAGATTAAAGTAGCTCCAATCCCGGTGACACTAGTGATTCAGATAAGTTTTAAGTGTTTATTCTTCATAGTAGTGCCACAAATTCAATTGTAAGAGTTTGTAGAATTTTTGTTTTGACTTTTAGTCCTATTTATACATGTTGATAATTTGTTCTTGCTTATGAGTTATGGGTGTATATTTATATATACGTAAAAATGAATGCAAAACAATTATTCTTGTATCAGGTACTTTTCTAGAAAATATGTTGAAATATAGTTTCTGTAGTATCACATACATGATACATGCATATGAGCTACACTGAAGCAAAAAACTTAAAGAATACTCACAAATATTCAAAAGTCAGTATTAGATGTGAAATCAATACAGGTAACAGTTACAGCCTTTCCATATCATTACATTTCAGTATGTCAGTCAAGAAACTTAATGGGTTTAACTGTTCATCATTTCCAAGATGTGTTTAATACTGATCCCCTTGGACAATAATTTGTGAGAAACTGCATCTAATCACTTTCCGTCTCAGTTCAAACTACCTATTTATTCAAATAATGAAATGACTTCAGGAAAGAGGCATAATCTATGCAAGTAACTCACATCAATCAATGTCAATCTAACCAACTACATTTTAAAATTTTAATATTGTATTACAGTAAAAATTCTATGTAACACCTGTATCTAAGGACAAGTTAAATAGTTACAGTGTAGTAAATGAAATATGTTAGATGTCACTGTTTACACTAGGAATGGAAATATGTGATTATATGTGATTATATGTGATTATACGTGATTATATGTGATTATATGTGTTATAGGATGACAAAGTGACATATTAGTCAAATATTTAATCAAAATCAATCACATGCAGTACAATCGTACTGAGGACAGGATGGGAGGGAGAAGCAAGTAAGGGAGTAAGAGAGAGAGGTAGGAGAGACAAAAAAGGAGAGACTGGGAGCTATGTTTAAATAAACTACAATAAAACGAATATAGATATGAGGATGACCATCAAGAAATATGGGATTCTCCTTAATTCAGGTATTATCTGCATTTGTTATTAAGTAACTTATAAACTTTCTGATGGGGGATTCATTTTATCAAAACAATAAATGAATATTTGAAGGTGTGTACCCAGAGTTTCTGTCATCTGGGGTCATGAGTCTATGAATGGCAATGACTAGTATGTTAAAATGCCTCAGGCTATTGTCATTCGAAAAATAGACACTCAGTGATTTACTCTCCTAAAATCACAGTTACTGATTGTTAATTATGCTAGGATGCACAATGATAGTCGATTCATCTTAGAGACATCCTCAACCTTTATGCACTAATCAAAATCATTATTATTTATTTTCTGAGTGTTTTCTTTCATGTATGTATGTGCATCTCATGTGTGCTTGCTGACCATAGACATCAGAAGAGAATGCTCCAGCTCCTCGAATTTGGAGGGACAGTTCTGAACTGCTATGTAGGTACTGGGTACTGAACCTGTGTTCTCTGCAAAAGCAGTGGTACTCTCAACAGCTGAGCCATTCCTTCAAGCCTATCTTCAACTTTTATTCAAAGACTAGTAATTATAAAGTTGATGTGTTTTTACAGTAGCTCCTGTTCACTTTTTCAAGTATGAGCATTTTAAAAGCATTTGGTGCATCTGGTCATATTCAATGGTGTTTTAAATGTTATACACTTGAGCACAAAGTCATATAACATATGTACAGTTTATCTTTTCTATCCTTTCATTTTTTTTGTCATATCTTTTAAAGAATCTGGCTACAATATAGTTTCCTAAATCCCAAAAGTTTAACTTATTTTCTTTTCAGTCTGTGTAATCTAAAATCTTGGGACTTTCAAAAATCTATCCCCAACAAGAATGTGAATCTAAAGGTTTCAAGGAAATGGGTAAGGAAGATAAAGGCAGGCCACAGCCTAGAGAACACTGGCTGAGCTAATGTCTTTCAGCCATTATACTGATGGTTCTCAGCTGGAAATCTGAAATGAAGACATATGTTAGTGTCAGCGAATATGTAGTTGAACATCTGAATATTTAAAGTTTTTTTTTCCTCTTAAACGACTGTAAAGTACAATGAGTTCTAATGTTCCTAAATTGTCAATTTAACAGCTATTACTCTTGAAGAACCAAAGAAATGCCTCATTCTGAAAAAAAAATTAAAATGGCATTGTATGTGTTGTCATTCAAATAATGATCCATAAGTCATATACCCTCAAGTCAGGACAGAATCTGAAGATGACTCTCTTTATCTCTTAATAATTTAAAAGTGATTTGGGGGTGAGTTTTAAGGATGATAACAAGCAATCTAAGAAATCTTCTGTGGTGATCTGAATGGATTTTACACACAAAGTTCTCTTCCTTTTAGCAGAAATTTCTACTGCCAATGATTTGCAGAAGAACATTTCACATGCAACTCATTTCTGAAACTACTCACAATTATTGATAATAAGGTACATGCTTTGATTGCCTCTTGATTTTTTAATCCTGTAGTTAACAGCTTTAGTACTATTTCTATGAAATCTATTTCTATTCTGTGTATACGGAATGCAAGATCAGAAAGTCTACTCACAATGTAATTATCACCTTAAAGAATCTTGACTGAACTAGACATATTTAGGCGATATGATGGTAATTTAGCAAGGAGGAAGGAAAAAACTATGCAGTAGGTTTCTAGTAAGAAACCACAGGAGTGTTAAAGTTTTTGCTTGGAGAAAACAACTATTATATCTTCATTTTGTGTTAAGTTGTAATAGGTATGTTTCTGCTAATGCATGATAAAATTAATAGTGTCATTGTGTATTTAACCACAGATAAATAGTGTATAGCTACAGCTACATAAGAATGTACATAATGTATGACATATCTAAAATAGTACTTAGGTATTACTTAGGAATATACAGGTATGTGTGATTATACATATATGTATATAATATATAATAGTATATATGTATATATATATAAATATAGTTTAATATGAATATCCCTAATGAGTCACCCTAAGGTTAAGTAGTCTAAAAATTACATTGATTAAAGAGTGTGACAACATGATAATATACTGCTAACAAGATACCTCAAAGTTTTCACTAGCAGCCAACTATTAATGTTTCTGCAATAAGCATATAAATTATATTGAATTTCAATTTTAAAACATTGCCAAGAAATGAAAAGTGTGGTGAATATTCCTGACTCTGTGTAGGAATTATCAAATATTATTTTATTTAATAACTTTTATTTAATTACTTTCTGAATAAATGTTTTGTCTGCATGCCTGTGAACCATGTGTGTGCACAGATCCCAAGGAAATCAGAGAGGATGTTGGATCCACTGAATGTGGAGTCAGAGAAGATTGTAAGTTGCCTTGTGATTGAAGGAATTAGACCCAGGTCCTTTGGAAGAGCAGGCAGTGCTCTTAACTGCCAAAGCACCTATCCAGCCTCGAAGATTGTAACCCATTTAAATCAAGAATTAATAAGCTAACTGCTTTTGTGATCTAGAAAATATAAATATGAGATTAAAAATTGAGATGTAAAACTAAGTTTCAAAACTCATGTGATATGTATATGTCAATGGCAGTTTTTGGTTATATAAACCTGATTATGCTGACTGATTATATTATCCTGATTATAGTTAACCTGATTATGGCAGATCAATCAATCTGTTGACCCTTTAGCATGGGCATAGCTTTTTCAAGGACCTCCCATTCACTCTACAGTAAAACTAAGATAACATAGTAGTTAACATATTAAATACTAATATAAAACTGAATATGTTGTTCAAATTGAAGTCCAGGAAAAACTCTCATTTATGGAAAAAAAAAACTCTGATTTTATAGCTGTCTCTGGAGAGCCTCTGCCAGGGCCTGGCAAATACAGAGGCAGATGCTCACAGCCAACTATTGTACTGAGCACTGGGTGCCTATAGAGGAGTTAGAGAAAGAGCTGGAGGATCTGAAGGGGTTTTCAACCTCATAGGAAGAACAACAATATCAACCAACCACATACCCCAGGGCTCCCAGGAACTAAACCACCAACCAAGGAGTACAAATGGAGGGACCCATGGCTCTAGCTGTATATGTAGCAGAGGATGGCCTTGTTGGGCATCAATGGGAGGAGAGGACCTTGGTCCTGGGAGGCTCAATGCCCCAGTGTAGGAGAATGGCAGGATGGGGAGTTGGGAGCGGGTGGATGGGTGGGGGAACACCCTCATAGAAGCAGCTGAGAGGGAGAATGGGATAGTGGGGTTTCAGAAGGGAATCCAGGAAAGGGGATAACATTTGAAATATAAATAAATAAATAAAATATCCAATATAATAATAATAATAATAATAATAATAATAATAATAATAATAAACCCCAATTTTCAACAGGGCTGTGAAGGTGGTTATCCCCTCAGATAAGCATTGTCTTATTTATCTCCCATTGGAATTGGAAAGTTTACATTGAAGGAGCAGATGGCTTTGAAGTTTAACTGTACTCTATGTTTTTATCTTTTGTCCTTTCTGTGAAATATTTTGAGACAGATATTTTCTAAGAAAATATCAAGATACAGTGAGCAGGTACAAAATACAGATTTGTAGTAAGTTCTTATAGTACTTGGTAACAGCAGATGTCTAAGCATATAGTAATTCTAGAAATCAATCTAACAATTAATTTCATGTTATCAGAGGGGAGAAGGCTGTAGCTTTGCTAAAATCTACTATTGAAAAAGCATTTCAGATTTTCATTGGTGGAAAACATAGTTTTTAAGGAAGAGAGAAGAATTTGATGAATCAGGAAACGTTAATAAAAATTAATCTGACGAGTAAGTCATGCTGGTTGCCTTTCTAGAATAAGATGGTAAGGGGGAAGTTACCATATTTCTAGATGAACACTCCAGATGATGATGATGACTTCATGTAAAACTAGTGCAAGAAATTCTAATTGGAACTAAATGATAACAGAAGCTCATTACAATGGAAGGACAGAAGTCACTTTTTCACAATGTATGGGATTGTAATTGACTTGCTGTTTTGTTTGATAACACACCATTAGTGACTAAAATTTATTCTACCAAATTAAGTGAAAAAATGTGGTATTGTTAATGACACTCAAAGAAAGCTCAAAACACGCCCGGGTTCTTCTCAAAATGTTTGTCTAAAGGTTCAGTTTTAATCAAGTATGATAGCCCTTGGATAACCAAGGCAAGAGGATCATGAGTTCAATTAAACAAAACTTGGATATTACCTTTTTAAAAAAATTAACTATGATAAGAGTTGTTCACAAAAATTGAACTTTCAAAGGAATTTTCTGAGAAACCATCTAGAACTCTAGTCATTTCAAATAGAATTATGGAGAAGTGCACATTGAGTCTAGAGTAACTTCGAGAGAAAGGAAGTGTCAGGAACCAAACATCCAAGTCCTAAACAATGAAGTAAGATCCTTTCTGCTATTTAATAATCATGGAGATAAGACACCCACATACTTCAATCATAACTTCTATCAGGATTGCATTATCACATAAAGTTTATAGGAAATCATGCATAAAAAGCATTCAAAGTAATCCAGTAGCTAGAGCCACTGCTTCCAGAAAGAGTTCCTCGTTCGTTACCAGCTTTCTCTTACTTTGTCACAGAATTAGAATAAAAAATGTATTTTTCTCTTCCTAATTCCAGGACTGTTATTAAAATGTGAATAGATATGACATATGGTGGGAAACTGAAGAAAAGTGTACCAGAATATATTAATAATCCTCATCAAGATTGTGTTAATAAATCACACCTAGCCAAGAGATGACCTCATCGAATAGCAAAGATTTTTCTACAAATAATAATTGAGACTTTCCACCCACTTGTATACGTCCACAAAGAGTGACTTTCAGGGTTTTATTTCCAGAATAGCTAGAGATCAAGTTATTGTTTCATTCCTTTAGAAGCATCATCTTTAGAAGCATCATCTTTAGAAGCATATTTCTTGGCCTTTGCTTGCTTCACACTGATTTGAGACTTATATATACTTCAGGATTATATTTCTGAACACAAAAATCTCAGCTCTCTATAAATAGATAAGTACTAGAGAAGCAGGTGTCTTCAGCTTACGCACAACCCAGAGTGTTTCCCATGGCGATAATATAACAAAGTCCCAGCAGCCTTTCTTGAAGTAGGCTTGTGCTGTGGTCAGTGCAGGAAGAATCAATATCTGATATTTGTAGTTTTAATAGAGATATAAAAGACATTTATAACTTGCTTTTATAAAAGAACCCTGCTGCCATTTATTAAAAGAGAAAAAACAGCAATCTTCTTCATAGAGCTAAGTGAACAGATTTTTCCACATAACAACAAAAAAGATCCTACCTTAGAATATACCATCTCTTTGGGCATGCAACTTCTTGTTTATCTATTTCTGGCCTTTAAATGTTAAGCAACTGCCTTGGATAAACTGTCTGTTTGGGGGGAGAGGACTATAAATTAAGGAAACCATTTAGAACTCTATTCTCTTAACTTAAGTTTCCAAGAAGTCAGATGTACTGATAGAGCAAGTGCCCAAAGGTCCCATTCAATTAATAATTGATAACAAAGGCTGGCAGAAATATGTATAACTTCAGGAGTCAGGGACCATAGGTCCAAATCTATAAACTTCACTCAGACTATGTGGACAAGGTTAAGAGTTTTAAAGTCTTTGAACTTGAATTGCCTTATTTTAAAAGATGGGGTTCATATAGGTCTTACCTTGCTATAAAGATGTATATTAATGGTTCATATACATGGTTCATAACAAAAATACAACTCTTGTTAAATATTAACAAATTTTATAGTGTGTCAGGAACTATGATAATTGGTGGGGAACACAATACATTTTTTTCATGGGACTAATAGTTCAAGGAGGCAAGAGGAACCATGAAGAGGCAAGAGCAAGAGAGTCTAAAGTGGGAAGGAATGCTAAAATTGCCAGGGGAGAAGCAGTCCCTAAAAGCCCATCTCTTTCCTATCTTTAAGACTCACAAAGAAATTGATGGGTTTGGGCATTCTGTGACCAATCTACAATATGGAGTAAATTTAAAGGGATTGATGTGGGCATTGGAAGCATAGTTGTTAAATGTTCTGGAATCCTAAAGAAAGAGAAATTCAGCCTTATCCAGAATGATGTTTGTGGTGATTGAGAGACAGAGATTTAGAGGCATCATTAAGGACTTCAGTTGATAGGAAAGGGAGGGCTAGGGAGATTTCAACCCTAATACCTACAGGACTGACCTGCATAGATGGTAACTTGAATAATGTTCACTGAGATGAGAAACGCTGCAACACACAGAACTGGGCCAGTGTGTGTGTAAAAGCTGTATAGGGTGAGTGAGTGACTACCAGATCTTCTATCCCTTTCTATATTCCCTTTGCCACATCATACACTCAGGGGGCTTCTACCCTAATTTTAATCCTAGGCTAGACCTCCTCTTCATCTTTCCTTCTCCATAATTTTCTTGTCTTCCCATTAGTTAATTTCTAATCCTCTGTCTATGAAAGGACCTACAAAAGATGCTTAAGGATCTGTTTATCTCCTCTGTACTTTTATCCCTTTTGTTCCATATGCAGACATTACTTTTCAGAAACATCAGCTGGCCGTTTCTGCTGGTTTTCTCATTTATTCTCTGCCTAAGTTAGATCCCATCAACTTAAACTTTGATCATTTTTAAGGCATTCAAAATAAATGCCGTAAATGATAGATGAGACTGTCCTATGGTACTTTCCCATCTGAGCACTGGCTGTGCGTGTTGAAATGTTTCTCTTCCTCACTTTCTTAAAGCTTGAAAAGAGGAGATTCAAGATCATTCCTAGAAGCAGCCACAGTAAGCATTCTAGTTACAATGGACCTGGACAGACATCTGACCTTGAAGATCCTGACATTAATATTCACACTGTGATTCCACTGACATTTATCTCCAAGGAGCACCTTTACTGCCTGTATACATACAAGCTTCCCAGAGAAAGGCTGATAATCACAAAGGGCTGGAAACCTGGCTATCCCATATCACCAGGAGTCATCTAAAAGGCTCTTGGTCTGTTGACTGAACCACCCTGAGGATTAAGTTTATTTTATTTTCAGTATTCAAAAGATAAGAAGTTTATTAACCACTTGGAGGATTCAGGCTTGTTCAGAGATAGCAGCAGCAGGACAGACTTGGGCAGTAAATCAGAGGTTGAAGACTTAACACAGTTACACTAGCCCCCTGTGCAACATCTAAACAGCTTTCTTTTTCCCTGGGCCATTCATTGCCTTGGTGTATATAGCCATGGATGCATAAAGAATGCACAATATCAAGTGAAAGACATGACTTTAATTTGCATTCAAAGAATACTAATTTTCATCTTGAATAAAGGAGGACTAAAGTCAGGGAAGTTATGGTGATGTGTAAGTTTATCAGTAATTTGGTATATGTGTGTGGGGGGGTGTAGGTTCACACTTTAGATCTCAAGAACTTTGAAACTCAATTTATTGTAAGATTCGCAACATTCCAAACTTCTCCTTAGTCTGAATTATCCACAATATACACATGTTAGCCATCCCCACATAAAAGAAATATGTGGTCGATACGTGCTTATGGGTAGCCTCAACCATCTAGCAAGTTCATTGAAAAGATCTGACAGAAGTAAAATTAACTGTAATACTACACATTTCACGCAGATCGAATGTGTTGGCTCAGCTATTGATAACAAAAATTTAATGGCATATTTTATACTTTTATACTATATTATATCTGTTTTGTAATTATGACAACCCTGAATTGAGGAACATCAATATCCAAGTGGTCAGTAGCCACTGTGATTCGAGGCTGTCTTTATGAATAAGCAATGCAGATGTAGTCAACTCTAGTAGAGCAACTAGAAACCTTGGCAATGAGAATGGAGGAAATGATTAAATATTTCCAAAGAGGTAGGCAAAAAATATTAAAACAACAATGAGGATTTAAAGCAACTCATATTCCAGGTTAATAAGCTAATTAAGCTGTTAAGTTTAAATGCTCAAACTATGACTGGTCTGTCAAAAGGATTACGTGGTTATTTGTACTTAAGTATTATGTTTTGTCATGTATCAAACTATGGAAGTAAAAGAATGCATTTTAGGTAATCTAAGTATGCATTTAAAATACAAGTTGATTAAATCCCTGGAAAAATAAAGCAATAATTTTATTTCACTGCAAAATACTAGTGAAACTTAGCTAAGCGAAGATCTTTGGGTTAAGATTAACAAATATGTATTCAATTTGTTCCTCTAACATAACATAAGAGTTAGCATATCTCTCCCAAGCCATTATAATCTCAGTTGTGTCAGGATTTTACAAATACATTATAGTTATACATATGATTTCTGTACCAACTTTTCAAAATGGTGAATTGGTGATAATTTTGTGTCAATAAAGAGGCATTTTTAAAATGAAGTTACTTTTGATTTTTCTTTTCTCCAAAATTGTTCCATTTAATTTAGTTTGTATACACATAGCTCTGTGGTATGGCTATTATGGTAGATTCAAACCCAAGCTCTAGTTCTGTTAGTCTTGTCATATTTAACTCTGTTAAAGCAGTACAAGGCTCTGTTTGAGCAGGAATCTGGCTCCAAGATTGTTTTCCAAGTATGGGGAAAACTACCTTTGTTAAACTCAATAGATATTAAGATAACAGCACTTGATTTTTGTGTAAGATCATAACTTTTGTAATTGTGAGGCTCAGAAGTAGGCAAAGATATCTGGGAAGGCTTTTTATCTTTATTTGAAGTTTCTATTTATTTATTTTTTACTTTTTAATTTTATTGGATATTTTCTTTACATTTTAAATGTTATCCACTTTCCCGGTCCCCCCTAGAAACCCCCTACATCATTCCCCTCCCCCTGCTTCTATGAGGGTGTTCCTCTACCCACTTACCCTCCCCCACATCTCTGCCCTCGAATTCCCCTTCACTGGGGCATCTATCCTGAGCCTTCATAGGCCCAAAGTCCTCTCCTCCCATTGATGCCTGACAAGGCCACTCTCTGCTACATATGCAGCTGGAGCCATGGGTCCCTACATGTGTACTCCTTGGTTGGTGATTTAGACCCTAGGATCTCTGGTTGGTTGATTTTGTTGTTCTTCCTATGGGGTTTCAAGCCCCTTCAGCTCCTTTAGTCCTTTCTCTAACTCCTCCATTGGGGACCCCAAGCTCATATGTGCATATCCATCCTGTTTCTTCCTCTTCAATTCCTCCTCCACCCTCCTCACCATTTTTTCCATCCAAACTGTCTGCTCTCTTTCTTTTTTAAAAAAACCCACTGTTTCCTCTTGGGGCACCTGTAGGTACACAGCTATAAAAGAACACCACCACCACCTCCACCACTACCACTACCACCACCACCACCACCACCACCACCACTAAAAGTCCTGACCTCCTTCCCGCACACCAGCCATTAACTGCCACTAGCTCCTTAGATAGAGTTGTACTTTATGAACTCCTCCTTCATCCATGTGGTCATTATTTTAACCCACAGAGCTCATAGCTGCAAAGGCTGCTGATGAATTTCCCCACTTGGTAGGTGGATAGCACCTTCTAAGGTCACGAATTAAGTTAACAGGTAGAGGTGAAGCTTCCAAGTCAATAGGGACTTGATTTTTCCATGTCCCCTGATTTAAATAGGTGTTGCCTTCAGTGCCACCTGTTTGACCCCAAGTTCAAGATGGTGACCAAGAGCAAGAGCAATAGCCTGTAAGTTTTTTGGTTCAGGGATGTATGTAAGTTCATTGAACAACTTGAAAACAGGCAGTGAAAATTTTATGTAACAGCTTATAGTGTCTGTAAGAGGCAATGTCTTACTGTATGCTCTGACAGTACAGTTCTGCCTGACAACATTGCAGAGTCTGTATCAAGCAGACTGTGTTCACTTCTTAATTTCATTACCAGCTTAGTTTTCAGTCCTTAGTGTTCATGAATTCCTAGGTCCTACAGGTCTCCAAGAGTTTATAGAAAGAACACATCAAATATACTCTTGAGGACCCTGGAGATGTCACAATACCAACATTCTTTGTTTTGTTGTTTTTTTTTTCCTGAGAGCTGAAAAGTGAACATATTTAAAAATATAAAAGCCAAACACATTAATTCATTTAAAAACTCTTCTTGAGAAACAAAAACTAAACCTATTCTAAATTATTAAATCTAACATATTAATTTATTGAAAATAAACCTGATGTGCTTATTGCTTGATCAAATTATATTCAGTCTTTCGAACAATTTCGGTAGGGTCATATAATGTGTTGGAAAGTTCTCCCCAGATCCATGTGGTCTTGGAATTGTAGTACATGCCCTTCTTTGGAAGAGGATCTCTGAAGATACAGTCAACGTAACTGATGGAAGCCATAAACACTGCCATTTTCAAAGGAAAGAAAAACACTCAGAGACTTAGAATTGAGAAGAATAAGATGTGAAGACACTGACAGAGCTTTACATGTTGCAGATATTGGCCAAGGAATGCCTTTTCTTGCCAGAATGCACCAGCAGCTAAGGATAAGATAAATATTTTTATTTCTCCAGAACCTAAAGAGGAGTTTGGCCCTATTGCTGCTTGGGCTCCATACTTAAATGTTTATAATGATGAGAAACCTGTTTTTTAAGCCACTTAGTAAGTGATGGTTTCTTAATCAGCTGAGATAGTATTATCACCATAAGAATAAACAAAAAATCAGAATGGGGAAGACATTTTCTTAAGATATATATGATACCTCAATCTGGGACCAGGAGGTTTGCTTAAAATCTTGTCCCAGCTTCAGTAAAAGGAACTGCAGTTATTTCCAGCCAGCTACTTAACACAGATGGTTATGAGTCCAGAATCTAAGCCAAGGCATCAAGATTCCACCAGGTTATTGATCTATCTGTATCGGACTTTAAACTCTATAGATTCAAAGTGTGTCCTTTCTGATGCACAGTGCTCTACAATCTCAAAGCTATTTATGGATTTAACAGAATACTTGGTACTGGGTAAATATTTTGGAATCTGGGCACAAAGAATTCAGAATTTCTCTCCTACCACCTTGGCCTGACATTTAGAAAGGGCTTAAAGAAAAGGGATATTGAAAGTCCATAGCCAAATATTTCTTTAATTCTGTAGCATTCACTTGGCTCTAACCTGGGCTTCTGCCTATATGATTGTAATGCAGTGATAGAACATTAAGTTTCAACCTATAGATCATTGTGATTGGCATCCCATTAAATTTTGCTTCTAGTTTAATGAACACCAGGAAAGTACACATCAGAGAGCAGGCAGGCTTTCAGCTAACACTCCTGTTGGCATTGACCTGACACTTTTGGATTGGATCCTTATAGAATCTTGGCAACTGGAACACTGGGCTGAAGATCTGAAACCTGCTTTTAGTCAATTCTTTCTGGTATCAGGCACATCAAATTACACCTTACAGGACTGACAGTGAGGTTTCTGAAAGTAAGGAGCTTTCTCCATGTTCACAGCAGTGAGCACATACACACGACTGCAACATATCCACATGGGTACATATATTTCAACAAGTTACCAAGTTTAAATAAAAAAAAAAACTTCATGTTTTCAAAATACTGCCTAGCCTTGTACCAATTTAGAGGCTAAATATTGCATTTCATCGACCATTAGCCTGCTTGCATGTGGCATTTCATTTGTTTTCCCAGTCAAATTATTTAGTAATTTTTGAGTTCATAGTCTAAATGAATACTCAATATCTGCATATACTTAACAGTTATATCTAACAAGTAAAACGTATTCAGATTTGTTACTCAGATACCTTTTCTCTCAAGATACCTTCTGAATAGCCCCTTCCCTTCAGTTTTTAAATTTCAACAATTCATTATTTTCTGAAAACCAGGACTTATGAGCATTCCCAATTCCTATCTTTCCTCCAGCCCCACACCTAACAACATGCCTTATTCCTATGCCTAAAAACCTTCAGCCCGACCAACTCTCCACTTCTACTACAGTGGAAATCTAAATGATCTCCAAGATCCCATTTAATCTTGGGAGTTATATCAAGCCAGAACTCCCTGCCCAGATGCTTCTCACAGGGGAGTTAAAGCCAGATTCCAAGGATCTCCAAGTAGAACCTGCCACCTCACAAATCCCTTCTGCCTTGCTCCCTTTTCCCTTGGTACAGCCAAGACTTTTTTAGTCCCTCCCCCCAACCCATGATGCTGGGAAATACTAAATATCTGTCCAAGATTATCCCTGACCAGACCTTTCCAGTATCACTCCAGATTCAACAAGGCATTTAAATTAATAATCTTATCTCAGAGAGGCTGTCCTTTTCTAATTATCTGCCTAATTTTGCATGTCCTGAAGCTGGCTTGTAATTCCTCATGATTTCACAATTTTCTTGTTGCCACTCTCTATCACCGCTGTACAGACTTTACAAGGATAAGTACTTTCTTGTTAATGAACTGCCAATTACTGGTGTCAAGGTATAGAGTGGAGCTCATGAGGCATACAAAATGATTCTTTGCTGATTGAATGAATGAATGAATGAATGAATGAATAACAGGCTAAGATTCTAACTAACTTAGAGAGGAAAAGCAAGAGCTTATACAGGCTGAAAGCCATAGCCATAATGAACTTGCCAGTAGAGAACTTTATGCTTAGAACTATTTACTGACTATCTTAAAGGAGAAATAAAAGAGACATAAACTAGCCTAAAGAAGTAGGGAAACATTTCATATTAACAAGATTATATGAATAATTATAATCAAGTGGTGGAATAATGGAAAATTAGAACAGTAACGACACTGAGGGCTGAAAACTTGATGGAAGCAGGACATATCTCTCAAGTCATCACAAGTGCCAAGTGAAGGTAGACTGGGGCATTCCAGTTGGAAAAGCATTCTTTTATTTTTTAATGCCGTTGCTGCAAGTTAAACATTATCTTCATTTTACATATGATGGGACTAACTTACAAAATAAACTTCATGTTACAGAGCAAATGCAAGAGCCAGGGTGAAAACCTGGCTGGCTCCTGAGCTATCATGGATAGACATTTTTTCTACTACATTTCTTTTCACTATGCTTTCAGCTCAGGTTACATATTTTAAAAAGGAGACCATGCATGGTCTCTGGCATTGGCTGTGGTCTCACAGTTCCCCAGCCCAACATCCAGATGGTGAGATGATAAAAAATATCCTTGATCATTTACTTCTAGGAACTAATGGCAACAATTTAACTTTCATTTTAATACCTATGGCTATATGGAATAATTGTCATCGCCTTTAAATCTTTCACTTTCAAACCAGGGCAATTGCCCTGCCTGTAAAATGTTCTGTGATCAGAAACTGTGTCCCTACTTAACTGATTATATCTACTTTTTGCCCCCTGGCAGGGAAGATTGTGCTAAAATGGAAAGTTTTTCTGTGGAATAGGAATTTCTGTGCCCATGATGATCTCTGCCAGACATTATCCTCTAATATAGATGCATTAAATTTATCAAAGTAACAAATGCAAGAGTTTTAGACTTAAAGAACGATCATTCATCTTCATTGTTTTGGGAGGAAAACATTTACAATCTACCACTTATATAGCCATTAGAATTGAATCTACATTTAAAAGCATCCATAGAGAAGTGACTTAAAAGTTAGATCTATTTAATTTTCATGGGCTCTTTTATCAATCAGTCATGATTTATCTTCCTTTACTGCCCTCTTTCCTCTATCCTTTCTGCCCTTCCTCTTTCCCCTTTCCTTCTATGCCAAGGTTGAGCTAAAGAAACAATCAACAGGGTTTAGAGGAATCCCATGAGATAGGGATACTCATACATCCGACAAGGGATTAATGTACATTATATGTTTATAATTTAAAAAAATACAGCATTGCAGTTTGTCCTGGAACTTATAATCTTTTGCCACTGTCTGGGTACTGTGAAAACAGGTGTGATCCACTATGCTGGTATTATGTTCTAAACTATCCCACATTCATGAATCCTAAAAGCTGGCATGTTCTGTGCATAAAGCTACTAATAATTTTTACACTGATTTTGTACTAGTTCTTGGAATAGTAACTTTATATTGACAGGAATAGATACAACCCATCATGAAGGATGATAAGAATTTATTTAACAAGTATATTGTCAACACAAATGGACTACTAAATTTTTGATTTTTCAACTTTTTTAGGTAATTGTTTCATTTCCAAGATTCAAGTTAAGATGACTCTAAAGACAACCCTATTATTAAGTGCAGCATTTAAGGACAAAAAATTGACTCAGCCATCATTAAGAGATTAGTGTCATTTATAATACCTGAAATGAAGTAGTTCACTGACAGCCCTTCCCTCCATAGCCCTGCACTTCTTTCAGTCCTACACTGGGAGGATACATTGTGTTTTTTATGGAGATTGTGACAAACAATCATTCATCTTGGAAGCAGAGACTTAATGTCAGCAGACGCCAAACCTTCATTTTGTAACTTCTACCTTCCTGAACTATGGGAAATACATTCCACTGATCATTACCCAACCACAGCTAATTTGCTTCAGCAGCAGAGATTAAGATATGAATTATGTTGGTTTTCTATCCTACGAATGTTATTTTTATATTTTATATTCCATCCTAACAAGTCTTGAGACATTGATGTTTGATGAAATATTGCATCAATTCTGTTTAGATAAAAGTGCCCTTGCACTTAGGAAGCAGAGTAATATAAATGTGCTTAAATGTGGTCTATACTAGTTACATTTTAATGCATTTACTGAAGCAAGGGCTTCTAGTAGACCCATAGAGCCCTGAGAATGGGTGTGATACCTTGACTGGTGTTCCTATCCTCATTTACTAATGCAGAGTTCAGATTGGCCCCATGTGAGGGAGCATCTTGTAATCATGGAATGATTGCTTTATAGTCTCCAGTATAGAAGATAATGATTAAAAAGGCAGGAGTTTAATCTTGATTTTAGCTTGATTTGGTTTTTATCAGTCATTGGTAAGTTGAAGTGTAGCTGTTGTGACTAAGAAAATGAATCATATTTCATTATAGTTAAAGGTCCATAGACATATGGAGCAGAGGGTTACCCTATTTTCTACTGTAGATTTAGAATTTAATGTAAAACGTTTATTGTTGATTATATAGAAAAAGACTGTGGATTTTATTACTGTGAACTTCTTTAATGATGATCAAACACCCCATTCCTCTAAAATTACGGCAAGTTCTTCCACTACTTCAACTGTTTGTCATCATTTATATATATATATATATATATATATATATATATATATATGACAATTAAATCAAAATGGATGTCTTATGCCTGCATCACTAGAATGTTTAGCCATAGGTCTTGCCTGCTATAATTCTAATACTTGAAAATATATTTTACATGGAGAGACTTTTTATTATAGAAGTCCGTTGGCTGCCAAAAGAGACCAACTAGCCTTTCTTGTCTTTCATTCTTGCTCTTACTGTCCAGCCTTGTGTCTGGACCACCACCAACTGGCTAGTCATCAGTGTTGCCCCCATAATTATTTCAAATGTTTATTCAAATCACTATGTACTTCAGTGTGTTGCAATCAAGATAGTGGATGTTAGAATCCAGATCAAGTCACTGCAAAAATTATCTATATACAACTACAATAAAGATGAAAAATCACAAAGAAATGAAACTTTTATTTCTCATCTCCATCACACAGAAAGTACAAATCTTATTCTATTTGTATCTTTTAATCAATAAAATATTTATAAGGTTAAAATATAGTAGCCAATTTATGAGATAATATATTATTTTCTAATCATAAGACTTAACTTTATTTAGGGCCACAAAGATGTATACTAGGCAAAATTAGAGGATTGGGCAGTGAGATATTTTGAAATTTAAGGACTGACCAATGTGTATAAAATGACTGTTACATAGTAATCAAACTACTCCCAAAACATAGTTCTCATGCTAGGCTTAGGTAGGTAGGCGATTGCAGGTTTGAGCACATAATAGTTTTTACAGCCTAGATAGTTGGTATTATGTTCTTAATTGATTCTCATCTCGATGGGATTAGGAGATTTCTGGCTATTGAGTAACTATCAGATGGCAGGCAAGACCTAGAAACTTTCCTATCATTACATATTACCTTCATAGCCTGGGAAAATGGGAAATAGATAATACCTAACTTTATGGATGTAAGAAAACTTAAGTCCTAACAACTAAGGAATAACCTCTAGGATGTATACAGTTATATTCACTGTTCTGATCATAACTACCATACAAGAAGAACCCTTCCATAATCAAAACAATAATTAAAGGAGGAAAATGTAATTAGTTATACATTTATCTTATGTATTTGTAAGTTTATCAACTTGAGAGGTTGCTCTCACTGTTTTTTTCATGTAAAGAATAGAGTATACTTAAAAACGTTACTTACAATTATTAACTACAAAAGAATTTTGCAGAAAATTGTGCTGTGCTCGAGCAAACAGGATTTGTATTGTTACTCAGGCCCTCGAGCCTGTATGTGGTCCATTATAACACCCTTTATGATTAAACTGCCTTAATAGCATTTTGGGACCTGACATAATACAAAAATTCGCCACATGTGGTATGAAAAGATTAGACAAGTCTCAGGCAGGCAGGGACTTAAATCCTGCCTGATAATACTGTAGAGAAATTACACACCACAAAAGCAAGGGAGAAAGGGCAAAGGTTTAGCAAAAGGAAGATATAATCAGAGGACACAAGCCTTCATAAAAATCAAGCTTTTCTATTCCAGGCTCTTATTTTATAAACTGGATCTCAGAATGTTGATCTTTCTAAATGATTACAGCAGAATGTATGCACTTGTAAAAGCAGTTGTTGCTGATTTATATTTCACACAAATTTGCACCAGGCTTTATTCCTTGAAAATACAATTTCCCTAATGGCACTGATTACTCAAACAAAAATGAAAGTCTGGACATTAAGTTTGTATAAAAGTGGTGCAATGTCCATATACAATTACTACATCACATTTGGGGAAACAGCAGTAAAAACAGCAGCTAAATGTAAACCCAGATGAGATCTTTCAAAGGATGAAATAGTTCTGTTAGTGGAAAATACTGACAAAAATTTCTCCTCTTGTGCTTGCATCTCACAATTCTAACTGCATAATGAAATATAACTCTGTACTTTCTCTAAAAAATATAGACAGTGATACACACACACACACACACACACACACACACACACACATATATATATAAAATGAATGGGAGAAGTCTAGATCTCTTGGGTATGCCATCTTCCTCAACATTTGTTGAGTTATTAAGTAATCTTACTGATTTTTTATATTGTTAGGATGGAATTTACTGCAGCATCTATTAGCTATAATAATGCAATTTATTTATCATAATATCTATAAAAATGTAATAAGTGAGCTGCAGAGTACTCAGTATAAATGATTTGAATGATGCAGTTCAGTGTCTGCTTTCTAAAGGATATTCTGAATTCACATCCTACTGACATAGGCTGAATTGTTCCTATCTACTCATCTACTCAGGAAAAGACAAATAAGTCAGTGGCAACTCTCAGAAAACAGAGTCAAATCACAGTGCAATACAAAAGTTGTCTTTAATCCATACTAAGAGAGAACACAGTCTATTTTAAATGAACTGCTATGAATAAAAATCAAAACTGAAGAAAATCCTGAGGTCATTATTGCTCTTAATGAAAAGTTACTCAAGGCTGAAATGTGTTTCTAAAGCAGAAGGAATCTCCATTTTCACTCTTTTGAGAAAATATTCTTTACATGTTACCATATCACCAATCAGTTACATTCAATTGGAAAATTTATATTGTTCAGTTGCTTCATTATAGCATGTGCCAGCTATTAAGTAAAATAAATGTGTATAGGAGTCGGGGTCTGGTTTGTTTGTTTATTGTTTCTTTTGCAGTACCAGTTGGAATCCATGTCTTTGGGCACACTGACTCAGTTCTCAAACACTGAACTATAGTAGTACCTCCATTCTCCTGATTTTTTTGAGAGGTCAGCACTGAATGCTATTGAAGGCATGATGACCATGCTCTTTTAATACAGCATTGATCTGAGAAGGTGAGTGTACAATGATTAAACATTTAAAATGGAACCAATCCATAGTCATCTATGTAAACACGCTCTAGAACAGACATATATCTCGGTGTGTGTTCCATTTAAAGACTTC
>JADRCH010000015.1:4419718-4438493 GCA_019843965.1 Rhynchomys soricoides | reverse complement strand
GAGTATCTAAAAATAACTTCAAACTATTGTTCACTCTATACTTGAACTTGTAACAATCCTCCTGCCTCAGTTCTTCCCAAGTGTTGGAATCATACGCATAAGCTGCTAACCCTGCTATAAATGGTTTTTAATTTACATAATTAGATATGTAGATATAGTGAATAATTAAGGAATAGTTAACATAATGCATATGCCTGATTTGTGTTTTTACTCCATTTTATTGCTCAAAAGTACTAAATATTCAAAAGCATTCAATTCTATATATGTGAACTGTGCTGGTTTGAATGACTATGACCCCCACAATTCAATCTATTTGAATGCTTGGTAGCCAGCTAGTGGAACTGCTTATGAAGGATGAGGATGTGTGGTCATGGTTGTGTTGGATATGAGGTCTTGTAGGAACATAAACAACCTGTTGAAGAATGCATGTCATTGGTTACGTGCTTTTAGGTTTTAAATATCCAGGTCAGTACCATTGTCTTTCTTTCTGCCTTTTGCATATGATATATAAGATCATACACAAATAAACACATATAAATATATATATATATACATATATATATATATATATATATATATATATATATATGATATATAAGACTTATACCACAGCACAAGCGTGGATGGAGGTCAGAAGATGATTTAAAGGAGTCAGTTCTATCTTACCACCAGGGATGAAACTCATGTTATCAGGCTTAATGTCAGTGCCCGTAGCTGCTAAACCATCTCCACGGCCCTCTGTCTAGTTATTTAAATCAATGAAACAACACAACATTCTCTGGAAGAAAATTCTGAGAACAATTGAAGCTCTACATGTGCAAGATGCTTGACCTCTTGTTTAAATTGACTCTGTGGAGATGATGGCTGCAGTTGTCCTTAATTAGTCTAAAGATTTCGATAAAAGCCAAGTGTTTATACCCATGATCCTAAAAGTTACCTACTGTATTGTTTTCAGGATCCTCTGGGCCCTACTAACTGTTGAAAATGCATACATCATAATGCTTTGAAGTTATTTTCTGGAATATTCTTTTTCATAAGGCATTTATAGGATTATTAAGGCTTAACCATTTCTGCTTTCATGGGTAATTATCCTATATTGCCTCTGTATCACAGCAACAAGAAGAAAGGATGTGGAACTTCTCAAGAGTTAATCATCCACCAGGTCTCAGGTGTCTTAATCTACTCTCTCTGACCTTCACCACAGTGATATCAAAGACCCAAGGTAGTGAGATATTTCAATGATTGAGTTTTTTTAGAGACAGGGTTGTAGTTCTCATTGCCCTGAAACTCCATCTGTAGTCCTGGGTGCCCTCCAACTCACAGAGATCTGCCTGTTTGTGCCTCCCAAGTGCAATGATTAAAGGAATGCATTGCTACCACCACCCATAAAATATTATTATTTTTTTTTGCCTTTACTAGTTGAGGTGTTTCTAATTTGTATATCATTTTTAAAAAGTATGTCAAATTATATTTAAGTTAAACAGAGTTCCAAAGAGAACACAAACCTATGGGAACACAACAATCAAGGAATTTTTATTATTAATTGGAAAGGAGAAGCTCGAATCCAGTATGTGATGCAATGCACCTTATTATAAGTTTGCATTCAGTAAACTTATCTTTTAGATTATCATGCTTTCATTGAATTTAAGCTGACAAACTGCTAGTCAGTGATTTGTCCCCTAAAACATGAGGGTAATAAACAACCAAAAGTTTGCTTACTCATTTAATTCTTCTCCTAAAATCTACGGAAAATGTGTAAACAAAGCTTAACAAAGAAGAGGAATGTTTTACTCTGGGACTCTCAAAATGCAAATCATTAAATTTTATGTTCTTAGAGTGTCCAGCTCCTTTATTTTGGGACCATATACTTTAATATGGTGATTAGATTTTGAGGAAGGTGTAGTAAATAGACGTAAATGTCCATAATCCCCAATGTTTTTGTTCGGGTTATGGCAGCTTCTTGAACATACTTAATGCATGTTTAAGTTTTGTAGTAGGTTCCTGAGATTAAAGGTACCATGCCATTAGTTATTTTAGTATTAGAAACTTCATAAAAGATACCAAATATATAAAACATGAATGGAAGAGGATGATGGTGAAAAGGTGTCAGCAGGGAAAGGTGCTTCTAGAAAGGGAAGTATGGGGATTCTTGGGGGTAAACTGTGCCTTTCCAGTTCATAACTTCCAAATACGGTTTGAGTAAGGTCACTGTCTCATTAAGATTTTAATTCACTTCTTAAAGTACTTACATTAAATTTGTTGCTACAAGGATCCCCCTTCCATATTGCCACATCAAAAAAGTACTACAAAAGGATGCAAGGATGTTGTAGACAGTGAATATAAATGCTTTAGAAATCACCCTTCCGTTTTCATACTCACACTCAGGCTGAGTAGCCACTTTGATGGCTTGAGAACTCTCCCCTGGTCCCCACTCATTGTAGGCAACAACTCTGAAGGTGTACATGGCTTCTGGTTTCAAGTTTCCCACAGTAAGCTGAAGGGAACCAGGTTGGGTTGTATTCAAAGCTCGCTCCCTAGGAAATCAAGGTGAAGAGAAATATTATCTTTATTGAAAGCATTAGCCCAAAACTTTGTTTGATATTCAGGGGTAATGAGCAACAAATCAGTTGCTTACTCATTTAATGCTGACTTTGGGATAAAATTCAGGCATTCCAAGGTTGATTATAAAAATCAAATGAATGGAAAGGGACCATAAGAAGACATTGCAAAGTCTGAGAGAATGTAAGCCACCATCATTCTCATGGCAATTTGCAAATTAGATTTTTGTTACTTGACATTTTAATATTTAGTTTTCAAAAGTCATGACAAGAAAAGAACTAATAAATAAGAAGAAACATCTGCCATCAGGACAGGAAGATAAATTTTACAAAATCCAGCTAAAGGCATAAGTCAAGGTTTAAATCATTCCATAATTTGGTCTTTCTTAGTATTGTGTAAAAATTCATCCATGCAATAAATTTTTGTTGGAAAGCAAAATGCAGACTAGAAGTATTTCTGTTTATATATCAAAGTCTGGCTCTTATGGGTTCTTTAAATTCAGTTAGAGGAGGAATTGACATTTATCTCTTTGTAAAGAAAAAATTAATAATACATATCTCCTTGTCTTGCTCTTCAAACTACAACTACATGTGTTCAACTGTTTACCAACAAAGACATTTCTCCTGTTGGGGGAAAAAAATGTATTTTCAGACAGAGATAGGATTTATAGAACACAGTAAGAGATGAGAAATTCTGTGGCTAGTGACACTGACATTCAACAAGGATAACTAGTAAAATATTTTTAAAGGATGACTCTAGACCTTCATATGCTCACTGACCCTTAATACAAAATTGATTATACAAATTTAAGAAGAGATTCTAAAACTATTGGATTGTATCATACATTTTATTGCTAGACAATATTTTTATAATGCCTTATGGGGATTTATGTAAATGTTAATTTTCTCACTGAGTTTTGTCTTATTTTTGGAGACATTTAAACAGATACCTATTTTTGTCTAATTACAATTAGAATTTTCAGATGTTTTCTTGAGGGAACACTTCCAACTTCATTGGCACCACAGAATTAAAAATCAAAATCATAGTGTCATTGGTGCTGGTCATAGTGGCTATTGTCAAAAAGACCAAAATAATTTTGAGTGAACAGTAACAGAACTAAGATTTCTGTAGTCCTTGGAGAAATATTATTCACAGAATTGCCATATAATTTAACAATTCTATTTACAAGAATCTGATCAAAATAAAAACTGTCACTCTCAATAGGCAAGTCTTATGAGTCTAGATACTAGAGGCAAATTTTATCCTTGCCTTCAACTTGGTCTTCTCTTTACTCTGGATGCACACTCGTTGTTTCTGCTCATTCACCTGAAGGAAGAAATATGCCCTATCCTGGATGTGGTGTGATTTTTTTTCTCCCTTTGGAGCATAACAATTGCTTAATTGAGAGTGCTGTTGAGACTGAGGAATGAGGACACAGAGGAAAGACTTCTCCCAGTAACACGTATCAAGTCTTAAACACAGTTGCATTTTGAGGCACAATGCAAACAAAATAGCACCTTTAGGAAATTTGCACTGACACTTAACTCTGCTTAGGTTACTGTGATTGTAGGTCCTTATGTCCCCAAAGAGATCCTAATATACTTGGTGCTTGCAGTACAAGTCTAGTTTCTCCTAATACTTCATTTTTGACAATGACTTTCAGTTATTGCTACTTTCCATTGAATCCTCTTTTTCATGTACGTAATCTGTCCGTTCATGCCCGTGGGCTTGTGTCCTGCCCTCATTCTATAGCTGAGACAAACTTATGTCCTTGGGACAATCTCCAGCCTCTCACAGTGTAGTCCAGCCTTTTCACATTCCTCTGTGAAAAGCCCACTTTTGCTTGAATGCAATCCCCTTCTGCAGCATCTCACTCGTGTTTTGTGCATTTGATGGGCAGGCAGCAACCATCTTTCAACTTATACTTCCTTTTGGATTTGGCAAGATCTTATTTTGAGTGAGATTTAATTACAACCTGCCTGAAATGAAATGTCTTATCTGAGTCTTGACTCTCTTCACTCCTAGTTTCAGCAACATTAATCAGTGTCTCTCCATATTGTCATTACTCTTAGTCTACATATTCAGTATAGCATCTATAACATACAGTACAATGTATATTAATATCCACAACTGTTTCATTGGTGTAGCCATTGATTATTTTTGAATAGAAGCCACATTGGATCCTTGCGCTACGCACAACTGCCACGTAAACTTTCTTAGGGTAGCGAATGGCTCTGTAACTAAGATCCATAATTTTTAAGTGAGTACATATATTACTTTGAAAAAATTAAGTGATTGCATACAAAGACTCTCCACACATCCATTATTTTAGAAATTCCTAGGAATCTGTATTTAACTCCATCCTAATCATACGTTACTTCACCTTCCTGAGGATGGTTGTACCATGTACCAACCAGAGAGTGTGAGCTGCTCAAAGAAAACTTTTCACTCTAATGTTCCTCTTAGGAACAGAACAAATAATCATTTTCCCAGCTGTTTTTAGTTAGTTTGTTTTATTTTGGTTTGGTTTTGTCATTATAGCAGCTGAATTCAGAACTTGCATTGTTTTATTTTTTTTTTACTTCCAATATAGTGAGTGAGGATTAAACTTGATTCTGCTTTTACAGATTTATTTGTAACAAAAAACATTCTACTATATAAATATAGTATTCTGCCTTAGCTAAGTGTATCGGGTGTTAACATTTAGTTCTAATGGTTCAGCATAAATGCTGTCATGAGGTGCCAAGAACCTAATTAGTTGCTGCCAGGAAGAAGAATCATAGTAATTCCTTTGTAGTGAAGAAATTGTATTTTAATGAAATATATTTTTAGTAACTCCTTGTTCTCCATTTTGTTTTCATTTTTGTTCCTCCACTGAGTATAAGTAGTACATGCCAAGTGCATGCCTGTATTACAAACACTGAGGTTAAAGGCTGGGACAGGAAGTTAATGGGTTTGAGGCCAGTAGAGGAGACACAGAGAGATCCTATCAGAAAAATAGACTAAAAGTACAATTATGGAAGTATTTCAAAAGTAGAAATTACTGCTTACTGCAATATGACTCCAACTGACAGTAATAAGAACCTCCAAGTATGGGGCCAATACAAACAGGCCAGCAATTAAGAATACTCCCAGGCTTTTGCAGAAGACCCATGTTTTTGCAGAAGAGCACATCCTGGTACCCACATGGCTGTTCACAGCTGTCTCCAACTCAAGTTCCAGGAGAGCAAATGTTCTCTCCTGACATCTACAAACATCCAGCACACCTGTAGCATATCCATACATGCAGACAAACACTCAAACTCATTGCCTTAAGGTTTCATCTACTGTGAACAGACACCATTACCAAGGCAACTCTTATAAGGACAGTATTTAATTGGGGCTGGCTTATAAGTTCAGAGGGTCAGTCCATTATCAAGACAGGAGCATAGCAAAGCCCAGCCAGGCATGGTACAGGAAGAGCTGAGAATTCTACATCTTCCCAAGGCAAAGAGAAGAAGACTGTCTTCCCAGACAGCTAGGGTGAGGGTCATAAAGCCCCTGCTCACAATGACATAATTCCTCCAACAAGACCACACCTACTCCAACAAGGTCACACCTTCTAATAGTACCACTCCCTAGGCCACGCATATACAAACTATCACACTCATAAAATAAATCCTTCCCAAAACTATATGCAAATGATGTGTTTCCCACTGTCAATGAATCAATGATTTTTGGAATTAAAGCTATTCTTTAGAGGAAAAAAAAAATCTGTGAAAAGTCATCACCAGCTACTCTGATGAAAAAAATAAACATTTTTTTTGGTGGGGATGATCAGAGCTATTTCTATAAGATATTAGTTAAAATGTGATTTTTTTTCTTGAATTGTGAGGAGCAAATCCCTTGATTCAGGCTTTTAAAAACTATGTAGTACAATTTCTGCCTTGAGATTTAGTATGTATCCAACATATGAATTAAAGAACACACTAATACTAAAAAGTTGAACATGTACTTGTGAGAAGAAAGGTTTGTCTTCATATTGCTTAATTTGCTTAGTCTCAGTACCCATCCTCATGATAAAACAGCTGGGTTCTGAGTTTGTCACTTTACTCTAGTTTCCTGAGTAAGCCCAGCTCTCCTGCTTGGCTGCAGTTACCACCCACATACTGCAGATGGCTTACCAATTTATCTGACCCAAACTTTTCTGAGTTACAGATTACTATCTTCAAAAGCAATATTTACATAATTTCTACCATAATGTGGTAAAGCTATTCCAAATACATCATGCTTCAAACTGAATTTAATTTTGTTATTTGCAAATTGGTACATGTCCAGCCTCCTATCTCAAGGAACTACATGAAGTGTGGACAGTTTGAGTTACTACAGAGAATTGGCTATGGTATTCCCAGAAAGCAGGAATTTCGAGATAGAGAAGAATAACAAGTTTGAAACCTGGGCTTCAAACCTGGGCTTCATTGTGTTCTGTGTGAGTTTTGGATCATCCAAGGGCACATAAGAAGACATTTCTAATTAAATAAGTTTAAAAAATTATACACAAACAAAAAGTTATATGCCTCCTTCTTCGCTCCGCTCTCTTCTCGCTCCCTATGACTCTCCTCCTCTTTCCCTATCTTTTGTCTTCATATCTAGTCCAATGCCTGGTCCTAACAGCATTGCTTTCTATCTGTTCTGTCTCCATGGACATACCAGAATCCCTTCTTTCTTTGACTTCTTCAGAGGCTTGCTGCATGTCTATTGGGCTCCAGGAAGCTGACCTCTGGTCTAGCTTCCTCTTTCCATTCATAGCCATTCTTGTAGACTAAACTCTAACCCATATCAGAGCCATTTTTAGTCATGATAATTTTACTAATTCTAATTCAGTGCTGGGTGAATTGTTGAGCCATGTTCAACATCTGCTGAACAATTTACATGTAGCCTTGTAAAGTGGAAGTTTCTGGATATGTCAGGTGATACAGACTCACATGGTGTTTTGATAGGATAGACTCACATTGTGTTTTGCTGAGGCAAGACCCGTGGGAGGACAGGTGATATCTAGAGAGAGTATAAATATGATTCAACGGACAGTGACTGTGTGCTTGCATAGCTAGATCTGAATTACTTTGTTGGTCTCCAGTCTTCATCTCTGCTGATCTTTGCTTCATTGAGAGAAGCATGGCAGAGAATTTCTCCTGGTGTCTTGGTAGGTCCTGGTCACTCCCACTGACCCGGGCCAATTCACTAGAGGCCTGGTCATTTCTGCTAGATCATGCCACTACTGCTGATTCATGTTTTGTATCCTGACACTATTAAACTAGACTGCTAGTATCCTAAAAAACTGAGAATGGATTCGATCCAAGAAACTACTTCTAAACAAGTCCACATCCCATTGTCCTATTTATTGTGTTTTCTCCCCTACCTTTGAATGGTGCACTAGAAGGGGTGGAAACATTTGAGAACCCTTATTAAAAGTAGATTTTGAAAAGTCTAAGCCTACATCTTTGTTGATGGCCCATTTTAGTTTTCAATATACTTTATATTAACTGGAGGAAGGAAATCATCATTTTTCTCTGTCAATGTCCTAGAAAAGTATTTTGGTAAAAGTTGTCTGCTTTACAGTTTACACTGGAGCAGAGGCTCTGAGAGAAGGGCTGGCTACCCCAAGCTTCGTGCCTGGGTCACTGTGGTGCTTTGGATTCTGAGGTTTGTTCTTTTCCATCACAATGCCTTCCCTTCATGGATAACAAGCTTCATCAGCTACAGAGCCCTCAAATCTGAAGAGCAGGGGAAGAATATGTAAACACCATGTTGGAAAATGTAATGCACAGTGAATTCTAAAATGAATCCTCCATGTCAGTCGTAAATCTTTGTCTCTAATCTCTGGCACTGAGCACAGGATTCTGAGCTGGTGCAGAGCCATAAAAAACTTCAACACTACACAATGGAGACCTGGTCCAGGCTTCTTCCTGTCTCAAATAAAAAGCAGGTAACCTTGAGCATGTCATGGGTGTCTGGAAACCTACCATGCTTCATTTGCAAACTGAAGATACCCACCTTATCTACCTCTGTCACAGGGATACTGAGAGGATTAAATTGGATAATGCTTATAGAAGTGTCTTAATTCTCTCATCTGTAGCCTATTGTACTTTACATGTACTTTTTAAAGGCAAATATCTCTTACCTTGTGCATATAGTAATGGGATCACCTTGCATTTAAAACCTGGTTCCACTGTTTACTCCTGGCAAAGTTGTTTAGGTATTATTTCTCAGTCTTTCTGAACATGCTCTTCTATAAATGGAAATTATCATAACTACATTATCTGGGGATCAAGTGGAATAATGTTTATGAAAGCAAGAAATCCCACCTCTAAGTAAGTGTCAGGAAATGTTCCTGTATTTCATATATTTTAATTTTTGAACCCACACAATTATTTATATATGACACTAGTTAACACGAACAGTTTGTTTTTCTTGCCACAGGCAAAGAACTAATGTTTCAGGTGCATTTATAAGCCTCACTGAATACAAATCACTATTTTACATCCCAAATATTGTTGACATCCTACACGAGGAAATGATATCACAAATTTTGTATGCATTATCTTGATCATCAACTTCATTGTATTAGGAGATCAGTAGAAATTGATTGAATAAGACAATATTCTGGGTGTGTCCACAGGTATTTCCAGAAGCAGCATGTAGGACAATGAACTGAAGGTGAACTATGGCAGGACTGTCAATAGGTAAAGTTCAAGTTAAAATAAAATCAGGATGTGTTGCAAGCTGCAGTCTTCTATTATGAATGTGTCTACAGGGGTTGCGATCACTTGTAGACATCTGACTCAAGTTTCTTTTGCCTGTCAAAGTGGGCTTATACTAGACTCTTCATTGGTATCAGGCTAGAATTAAGCAGTTGCTACTTCCTGTGTTCATCCATGTGCAAACAACCATTCTAAGACTGTTAAGTCTATAAATAATCAATGTAACACACACACACAACAAACTACACAAACATACACATACCACTATTAATTTCATATATAGAGAGACTAATAACTACTCATTTACCAAAGGCTGTACAGCTAACAGAGTTCTGAGAAAAAAATTCAGAATTTTGAATTTCATTTCTATAACTCCATAACCTTAACAGTTGACTTCACTGTGACAAACTCCACAAGTAATCTCCCAGCAGTTAAATGAAAGCGATCGTGCTCTTTACACATATAGAAAATATGCTAATGTTTTTAAGTCATGGCAAAGAATAAACAGATCAAATTATCCATTGAGTTTGAAAAGTTATTGGAGAGAAACATGGAGGAAAAATGTATGTCATAATTCTAACTATCCAAAAAGCTAACTTGTCTTCCATTTCTTTAATTTACTATAGAAGAAAGCAGGTGAGGATACCTGAGTTTGACTCAGCCTTGCATTAAAGTCTGGTCCCCTTAAAAGCTACACAACAGAAATGTAGGTTTCTAGCCTTATCTGGGCAATATTTGCTCATGGATACTAATAACAATCACATATACTCAAGAAGCTTTGCCTACAATCTTGTGTAGTAAGTGCTCATTAAATGTTTATTAACATTGTCAATGCCGATATTGCAGCTTTGGATAGAGGAACCACTGCTTTCCCTGAACATTAGTCTCTGAATTTTTACCTAGAAGAAAGATAGATCATGATCTCAATGATCACATCTAGTTCTAGTGATTTTTCAGTATAAGTGGATATCTGCTATTCAATCTCTTCCATTTGAAACCTGGCTTTTTGTCTTTTCAATGTATGATGTTTTCTGAGTGGTAAGATGAAAGCACCCAGAGGAACAGGTTAAAAAATGCTAAACATGGCACTTACATTATTGATAGTATTAACCAATCAGACAGACTAATGACAACATTACCTAGAATAATTTGTCTGCCAGAGATGTTGTTCATCAGTCACAGATGTTAAATCCTCTATCTTTTAAAAACACTATTGTTTTGAAGAGCCAAACAAACCTGCATATGCAAACAACTAGCGCAGCTAATCCTTCAGAGACATATGGCATGTATTTGCTCTAGTGAGAAGCTAGAACATACAAAATGAATAGGAAAGTTGAAATCAAATTTCAACATCAGTTTCTTTTTCTCAATTATGAAAAGTTTCATTGAATAGCTGTCAGTGTTTTCACCCTCCACAAGTCATTTTATTGGTTAGGAAAAGAAACTATCAGGAATATGACACATGTCTTTCTGAAATTTATTTTAGAAGTTCTGATACATAATTATCTGCTTATGATAGAGTTTATTTTTTTATCCAAAATAGAGGAATCTATCTGAAAATGCCAAAAATATAGTGAAACAAAAAGTTGCAAATGCTCAAATACTAATTCATTCACACACATACACACACACACTCACACACAATCAGAAAATGTGAAAGAGAAATTGATGAATTGATGAATTATGACTTAGAATCCCATGTACACCTTCATATAGTAGTTGACAATTCAGTTAGGGCTTAAATTTGAAGCATAGCTAGTGTTGATATGCCTTAGTTGTTGTTATAGGTGTTAATAACATCCCAGCAATCCAAAGAGATAAAACAAAAACAAACATCTCACAAGAACTCTCTGTTCCACTGGTAGAAAGAAATTTAAGAAAATAAATATTAATAAGTATAAAGAAGACTAGTCAAAGCATTCAGGCACAGTGACAGTCCCAGCTGTTTGGAAGTGTGAGTTGAGGAAATCATTTGAGCCTAGAAGTTTTTGACTAGCTTTGTTAACATAATATCATGTATTTGTATGGTCCCAATATCTCAAAAACAAAGCAAAACACAAACAAACAAGCAGACAGACAGACAGATAGACAAACTATGTGGATAAGAAAAGGTCAGATTGAGTGCAAATAATCCAGAAAAAATGTTCAAGAAGAAGTGAGACTCAGTCCAAATACAGTAGAAGTTACTTAAAGATTTACATAGTTGTGAGATTGGACTCAAGTAGAGAATTCTGTTTATGTGACAGCAAATACAGAAAATATGTTATGAATAGATTTCAAGCATATTTTAAAAGGTCTTGGGGACAAATAAAAAAATGAAACAAAAAGAATGTAAATGATGGGAAGAATGAAGGAAGAAGGACCCAGACGAAGCAGCGTTTAGCAAATATGTATGAAGAGTAGTCAATGAAAGGTTTTAAAACAGAAAACCAGCAAAATCCAATTCATGATTTAAAACATTAAATCAGTTGTTACAAGACCTGACTTGCCAGATTTTAGCAATGGTATCAAGGAAAGTATTTCCATAAATGAAGATGTTATAATAATTGATAGGATTCAATATGTGATTTATTAGTTGACTTTTGAACTCATTATAAACATCAAATCTAAAGAGTAACATTATAAACTTCTTGAGTTAGAAGCAACATCATACATATTCTTAATTTCATAACAAGAAACAAGTATTTCTTTCATGAATACAAGACCTATTTAGATTTTAGTATGAAGTGTTGATTGAAATTTAATTAGGGGTATAGTGTGAATAAAAATAGAGAATTTGAGATTTACTCCAAAGACTTTGACTTGATTGGAGAGAAAGATAATTTTCAATGAGTTGGGCAAAACCTATGGAATTTTAAGGATTTAGATGACAATTTTAAAGCTGAACGAACGCATTTATTAAATTTTGTTCAATCAGAATGATTGATTGCAAGTGAAAAAAAATGATCAATGAGTCCAGATCTCAGGTAAAAGTTAAAGTCAGAGAGAGAAAGGGGGTAGGGAAAGAGGGAGGGAGAGAGAGAGAAAGAGAGAGGGAGAGAGAGAGAATATAAAGACACTAACAGACTAATAGATTATTTTCAAGAGTTAAAAGATCCTCTAAAAATGAGCCTGGGCAATTCAAACCAGGGAGCTCAGGAGTGAGAAGTAAAAGCAATCATACAATGCTTGACCAAAACAGCAGCACAGCTCGGGGCAGGATATGACATAGGGAAAAATGAAGTCAAGTGATAAGACAGAGGAGGTAATCAAACAGGGTAACACTGGCTGATGGACTACAGATGGGCAAAACCATAATTACCATTCAGTTCAGCAACATACAGGTCAATGATGAACATTATTATAAGACCAGCTGCAATAAAATATAAGGAGATCAAGATCATGATTAGAAAATACTGTGAGACATTGGAGTGAAGTTAAGCAATTGAGTAAACTGTTATGAAATAAAAAAGGAGTAATGTGTAAAAGATGGAGATGAGAATGAAAGCATAATTTAGCACAATGGGAAAATACAACTCTGTGCTTATAATTGGTAGATACGGTCACCCTGAGTAGGAAATTGATAGAAGACAGAATATCACACATCTATAATGTAAGAATGGATAAGGCATAACATATAAGCTTAGGTTTGATCTAAGTTAGAATTACAGGTCATCCCAGGCAATTCCTTGATTACTGTAACATACTGGCAGGATATCCTATTCTACCACTCCTGGAACTCAAGGTGGACTTCAGCTCTCAGTATGAACAAGAATCCCTTAGCTCTCTCCTGAAGTACCTCTCATTTATTTTCTCCTAGGCCATCTCTATTCCATTCTGCCACCCATCAAAACTGCTGAACCACTCCCCACTAGGCAATGAATAGTAGCCACTCTTTCCTAAGACACAAATGCCAACAAAAACAAAGGAGTAGAACACTCACCAAAGAGAAGATATCTAAGCCTAAAATCACAATCATACCAGTCCACATGACTATACAGTTCCAAAACAAAAAAACAAAAACAAAATTAGCTAAGACATAATTCATGTTTACTCTTTGTCTACTCATCATAACCAGAAATTAGAAACTATTAGATATTCATTATGAGCTTAATAGATATGAAAAATGTGATACATGGGAACAAGGAAATATTACTTGGCTGATTAAAAAATTGAAATCCATGTCTTCATAGACTGAACTAGAAAAAAAAATCACTAAGCAAGTTAACCTATACCCAATAACAAATATGATGTTTATTCTTGTATATATTGTGGTGGTTTGAATAAGAATGATCCCCATAAGATCATATATTTGGATGCTTATTTAACTGAGTCTCAAAAGACTGGATAGGCCAGGGACCCAGAAGAACATAAAATAATATTGCTCTGCTAAAATAGCCTAGCAATAAAATCATTCTTAATGACATTCTACTATACACAAAGATGCTTATTAGCTAATGAAAAAGATTAGAAGAATCAAAAGTTATGGCCTTTTTAGAGGAATTAAGTCCCTGGGTCTGGCTTTGAGATTTTAAAAGCCTCTTCCAAGCCCAAATTCTCTCTATATATCAGGATATAGTTATCAGCTGCTACTCCAGGGTCTGCCTGTATGTCCACATGCTTCCTGTCATGATGATAATAGACTAAACCTCGAAAACTGTAAGAAACCCACCAACTAAATGTTTTCTCTTATAATAGTTTGTCTTGGGTACATTTCTCTTCATAGTAATAAAACTGTGACTAAGACATAAAAGGATATTAGTCTTTAAGCATTTGATAGGTATATTATAATCCATATAACAACAGTGTAAGGATCTAAGAATCAGGGAAGGATCTAGCAAAGAAGGGAAGTAGAATACATAATTATGGAGAAAATAGAAGGAAACTAGAACGGGATGATTAAACATAGAAGGGGAGGGAACATAAGAGTAACGGAAGGAATACAAGAAGTGACAGTTAAAACTAAGGGCCGTTGAGGGGTCGGATGGAAATCTACTACATTATAGAAGCCTCCAAAAATTCATACACAGAGGAGCGAGATCTAAATGGAATCACTAAATAATGAGGGAGACAAGACACCAAAAATTCATCTCTTGCTACCAAGTGAATGTCCATTGTCATGAATAGGTTTCTTCTAATTGTGTCATTTAAAAAGGGGCCCATGGATACCCTAAAACAATTGAGACTATTGCTAAGGCTATTGCCTGCTCGTCAGAAACTGATGGTAAGGCGTTATTGCTAAAAACAACACATACATATCACATTGAGCACTGAGAATTTGAGCTGGGGCCTAACAAGAACCTTCACCCCACCTGACTAGTGTTTGTTGCACTGTCAGGTACTCTGTATGCTACCAGAGTAGAAAATTAAACACTAATGATATTTCAGTCACTTCAATCTACAGTGATGATCTCTCTCTATGGTACACTGGTAAGATAATGGCACAAATATTATGGGGGTATTCAATCAACTATTTGATTGGATTTAAGAACCACTCTGTGTGATTGAACCCATCCATGAAACTGTTTCCCTGTCTCAAAAGATGATAGGCCATGCACCTAGAAGAACATCAAATAGTATTGCTCTGCTAAAGGAATATAGCAATAAAATCATTCCTAACCATATTCTGCTAGACACAAAGACCAGAGCCTTAGTCAGTCTTCATCAGAGAAACTTCCTTCTGGAAGAGATGCAAACTAAGACAGAGACCCACAACTGGACAATGTGCTGAGAGTGACTTGGGACCCTCAGTCCTAAATGGCATATCTTCATCAAACCCCTTTCTTCATAGTTTAGGGAGCTATGTGTAAGAGGGAGTAGAACAACTTTAAGAACCAGTGGGGATAGAAGACTCCAAGGATATAAGTTCTCCCAATCACAACAGGAGTCCTACACATATCAACTACCACAGTATGTACTGTGGTAACATACACAGGGACTTCACAGATCTGATCAAGATGAGATCCCAATGCTAAGAGGGGAAGTAAACAGGAACTCACTATCTAGTCAAGAAGCTATCTCCAACTGACAACTACTTGCAAAGTTAATTTTCTTCAAAAGAGTCTCACTGGATATACGAACAACATTTAAGAGCAGCCCAAGACCCAGCAGTACATTGCCAGTAAAATAAACTCTGTTTTTTGTTTTTGTTTTTGTTTTGTTTTTTTGGAATTTTTGTTCACATAGTTGCCTGTGAAATTTTAGTTGTCAAATAAATGAAGGAAAAGAACATTGCAGGACAGAGAAAACACACAAGGTCCAATGATTTGTACATTTCTGTGAAATCAAATGGTTGATGCAAGAAAGCAACTGAACGGAAGGTGGGGAGATGTGGGATTGGAGAGAGAGTCAAGAGGGGGACATTTGAGATGGGTATAATAGAGATATTATATTACAAGGTTTAAGTGCCATTATAGGAGTAAGGAGAGAGAGCATTCTGAGAACAGGGTTCAGCTTGCAAGATAGGAAATGTTTTCATAGGAAAGGGCATGGTAAAATGGCATTGAAAACAGAAGCTTGTGAACAGTTATGAGGATAAATGGTACACTCAAATTGTAATGACAGCAAAATCAGCTTCCCTTCTCAATCCCTTTATTTCTTACTTCCCAACTTCCATCTTTCATGTCTTGCTCTTCCCATTTATCTCCCTTTCCTTACCTACTGAGAACTCTTTCATTCTCTATTTCATATTATCTCTGAGCTTGCGCTTTTCAGTCCTTCATTCTACATGTGGGCAATGACTGGTATATAAGAATGCCCTTATTTATTTCTATTAGCAATCTTGAAAAGTAATTTTTAATCTATTCTAAAGGGTTATGTTATTTCTCTATCATTTATAAACATTAATGCCCAAATTCACACAACTGAAAAATGGTAGCACCATTTATAAACCTAACCTCTAATTTTGAGTGTGTATTTTATCTGTTGGATAATATCTAATACATACTATATATAATATGTATTATATATTATAAATATATCTACTTATAACATAAACATATAATATATAGTATATCTCTGTAGAGCATATATATTTTATGTATATATAGTATACTTCTATTACATATACACTATAAATAAATAATCAATATTATGTATTACATATATGTTGTATACTATTTATGTATATACAAATGTATATACTATTTATATACATAAATCTATCTGTTGTGTAATATATAATATAATATATATGACCTTTGCTAATATAAAAATTAGAGATCCACTAGCCAACAGACTTTTGCAAGCTTTTGCTGTCTTTATACACAGAATTTAGATGTATTTAAATGTATGTCTGCTCACATTTTCAACAGAGGGTTGAGTGATATAACCCACTCCTATTAAAGATAATTCATACAGTGAGGAGACATTAGAAACTGCAGAACTATTCCCAGAGACTGAGGGGAGGACGATGGAAATGACTGACAGAATAAAAGATGCATGGGTTACTTGGACGGAGGTAGCCAGTGCTAAGAAGCAGGGAGGAGAAAAGTGAAACTTGGGGTTATTGAATAGACTGTATTAACATAAAGAAAACAGAGAAAAACTGTATTTGAGTTGAGAGCATGGTTTTTGCAACAATGATATTAAATTGTGTCTAGAAAACCCATATAAACTGATGAAAACTATTGGGTAAGGTTATTGCCTCCAACTGAACCACCAACCAAAGGTCATTCAAGGTATGGACCTAGGTCTCCTACACATATGTAGCAGATGTACAGTTTGGTCTTCATGTGGGTCTCCTAAATATTGGAGCAGTGGCAGTCTCTGACTTGGACTCTCCTATCTTTGGATTTTTTTCCCTTAGTTAGGCTGCCCTGTCTAAACTGAGTGAGAGATGATGCACTTAGTCTTAATGTAACTTGATATGCCAGGGCAGATTGGTACCCAGGGCAAAGCTGTCCCTCTGTCTGAGGAGAAAGGGAAGAGGGAATGGGGTAGAGGTGAGAGGAACTCAGAGGAGTTGAGGGAGAGAATCTGCAATACAGATTTACAGTGAATAAATAAATAAATATATACATAATTAAAATATTATTGCCTCTAGTTTGCATAAATACACAAACTGAGTCCGAAATCCTCCTAACACATGATAAAGTCACGGAGAAAAGATTCACATAGGCAATGCTAACAGAAATGTTTGCATCTTCATTCAGTGAGCAATCTTAGTAATTGCATGCTGTGTTTTATATATATATTTTTACCCTTTCATTTTAACATCAGGTCAAACTTTAAACAAAAACATAAACTTTAAAGGATATAGTTTAATTACTGTTAACAAACAGAAGTTAAAAACATTTGTGAGGTGATGTGAATAGAATTCTTCGATCATCATTCTGATGTATCATTAACTAGCAATCACCTGACAATCAAGTGCCCCAAGGGTCTTGTGGTTCTCCTAAAGATCCCATCAGGTTGAAGCCCTACAGTTGAGAAGTTAAAACACTAGTAAAAGAGTCTCTGCTTCTTCCCTGGAGCATACAAAATATCTTCTCAAAATGGATAAGGCATATTTCAAAACCCTAATATGCTGAAATATTCCAAGGACAAAATGCATTGGAAAAAAACAAAATGAAGCAAAACAAAACCAAAAACTGAGAATTGCAACTTTGAAAGAAAAGTTCACTCTTACCTATCAGCAGCAACTTTTATTAAATTATGCATACACTCTCTACTGTGACCACATGTTTGATCTTAGTTTAATCCTAATAGAAACCTTGAAAGGCAATTATTATTTTTTCTTCTTTTAAAGGTCAGAAAAGCCATCATTTTCTTTAGATCATATGATTATTGGTGACTAAACACAGTAGTTCTTAATATTTAGTTCTCCCAACTTCCAGAAAATCCTATTTCTGTATCAGTGTAAAAATCAAAGAAAATGTATCATTTGCATCCTAGCCTTTTGTCAAGGATGTTGAAATATATCCTGTTTTGACAAGGCAAACAAATTCATGTAGTCTGAAAGAAGGGCTGGGCAAATACTTAAACATTCTTCCTGGTCCTCCTAAAATGGTCCAACCATCATTTCCTCACTTAGACATTAAAAGTGTTTCGGGGAAGAAGGTGAAGTTTATTGATGGTACCTACCTGTTGTCACCCTCTCTGGAGAAAAAGACCGTGAAGGTTTGAATGTTCCCTTTTGCTTCTGCAGGTGGACGCCAGCTCAAGCGGACAAAGCGACTAGAAACCAAGACAGGGACCACATCTCTGGGAGCAGAAGGGAGGATGCTGGAGCTTGGGATGGCTAAGAAAGAACAAGAGGAGAACATAAGAACTGCTGGCACCACCAGACAAGACTCAGAGCTGAACTATAACTTACATGGCCAAGAGCATCAAACAAGTCCTAATGGAGGCTAACAAGGGAAATAATATCTGAAGTGGAATAAAGAATAAATTTGAATTCCTTAGATTTTTTAAGAAGTAACTTCTCAGTAATGTATATATGATGTTTGGATATATATATATATATATATATATATATATATATATATATATATATA
>JADRCH010000015.1:4147102-4419708 GCA_019843965.1 Rhynchomys soricoides | reverse complement strand
TATATATATATATATATATATATATATATATATATATATATATATATTTATCCCTGGAATCCATGACAGAAAGAAAAACAATGCCAATATAGGTAAGTAGCAAGTAGCAGGGAGTGACATTAGGTGATGCAATTTTTAATGCTTAAAAGTAATTCTATGTATGTATGATGTGTATATATGGGTAAGCATATACCATTGCACACAAATCAGAAGAAAATTGTGTATAGAGTCTTTTTATCTACCTCTAGAAAGTTCTGGTAATGTGAAATTTTAATAAATATGTAAGCTCTAAATAGGCTTGTTTTAGAAGTATAGACTCAATATAATATTACAAATGTATTATATTTCTTATGAGATCAAATGAAGAAATATTTTGAACAGGAGATCATAGTCAATATGAAGGCAGAAGAAAGTATGTAATTATATTTATCTGAATCTTTTCACAAATGAAGTAGGGACTGATTGAGTATATGAATAAATGAGTGAAAGCAAAAGAAATTCATGTGACCATATTTGAAGAAAAAGTTACAATTCAGTCTATAAATGAGATATTTACATACAAAATTATATTAGCTACAATTTGGTCAAAGGTAATCTATTAGCTTATTCAAGGTTTTGAAGCTGAACAAGTGGAGGACCATAGTCTCATAATGATCTAACAAATGCATTTGACTGTTATGTTTATTATTTTCGTTACTTTAGAAGATGTAATTATATATCATTATCATAAATAAGGAAGTCACCTGAGGTCAGGCAAATAAACATTTTCTTTGTCAAAGAAAAGTTATAATTCTTTTAATTATGGGTTTCATTGGAAGGTGATTAACAACAGAAAAGACACAGAACAACAGTTGTACACAAATGGACATGGACGATTAAGATTCTCATTTAAATATTAATTCTGTAAGACTCCAACATTCCAAACCATAAGCAAGGACTTCTGGGTTGGCATAAATCCCACAGAAAGACAGGCAGCAATTATAAAACCTAACTCATTCATAACATACCTATACTGTTTTTAATATAGTTTGTGATAATTATTTATATAATCCTGAGGACCAAAAATAATTAAAAGAAACAAATCAAAAACTGATGATGAATGTGAAACCAAATGATCAACACTCCAGGCTTAGATGATAGTCACTCTAGTTATATCTCTGTACATTCAATTTTATTGGATCCTAAAGTGATATGTGATAATACTGTGTTTTTATATCTGGGTTTGCCTTAAGAGGATTTGATTTTAAAATATAGTGCATGGAAGAACACAGAAGTTTATAATGATGCATTCTATGTTATAAACCTTGAAAGAGAATGCTTGCAAGGTCACATTTAACAAATGATAGATGAGTAAAATGACAGGCATGAGATTAGCATGGAACCATCATGCTACCCTGCATGCCACTACCCTGCGTGCCACTACCCTGCGTGCCACACTGTATGCATGTCTTAGGGTTACCATTTCTGTGATGAAGCACCACAACCAGAAGCAAGATAGGGAGGAAAAGATTTGTTTAGTTTATACTTCTACATCACTGCTCACTGTCAAAGGAAGTCGGAGCAGGAACTCAAATAGCAAAGGAACCTGGAGAAGAGAGCCGATGCACAGGTTACAGAGGGGTACTGCTTACTGAATTGCTCCTCTGGACGTGCTCAGCATGATTTATTTTAGAACCCATGAAGGACCACCAGCCCAGAGATAGCATCATCCAAAATAGGATAGGCTCTGCCCCATCAAATTTTAAATTAGAAAATGCTTTGCAGGCCTGTCTATACCATGATTTTTATGGAGAATTCTTTTTTTTTCCTTTAATTTTATTTAATTCTTTTTTTTAACACTCCAGATTTTTATGCCCCCATGGTCCACCCTCTGACTGTTCCACATCCCATACCTCCTTTCCCTGCCCCACCTCTCCATGAGGATGTCCCAATCCTCCTATCCCCACTCCACTAGACCTTTCCACTCCCTGGGGCCTCCAGCCTCTTGAGGGTTAGGTTCATCTTTTCTGACTGAACCCAGACCTGGCAGTCCTCTGCTGTATATGTGTTGGGGGCCTCATATCAGCTGGTGTATGCTGCCTGGTCAATGGTCCAGTGCCTGAGAGATCTTGGGGGTCCAGGCTAATTGAGACTGCTGATCTTCCTGCAAGATCAACCTCCTCCTCAGCTTCTTCCAACCTCCCAGGAGTTGAGAAACTTTCTTAATTGAGACTCCTTCTTCTTAGATGACTTTATGCTTGTTTCGTGTTGACGTGAAACTATCCAGCAGAGTGCATATAACAAAATATCACAGTGTAGTTCATTTGCAAACATAGCTAGTTTTCAATTAAATATAATACTATTAATGTGTTGTTTTCAACTGAATAGGAACTAGCTAAAGACAGAAGTACTAACAATAAGTAATCTGCTAGTACAGACAAACATTCTTTAAGACATAAAGATACATAATTGTACTGTACTATAGAGAATCCTTTAATTTATTGGAGAAATTAGTAACTGCTGCTTATAGAAAGTGCTTTGCAACACTTACAGTTAAAAAATGGATTTACATATATGTGAGTTACTTATAAATTCCACCATCATTCTTTTTCTAATTATGGTCTGTTCTTAAACGCATAATTCATCTTTGATGGATATGCTTCTTTCTATTGTTCAGCCTCCTGAACCTAGAAAATGTTTTATCTTGACAGATGATTTCTAGCCTTAAACTACAAACAATGCAAATGTCTGGACATAATTTTTTTAATGGAATAAAAAAATAGTTTATTCTGGAGCAATTTTGAGTGACCATGTCCAAGAAACATAGATTTAGGTTAGCCCAAATTTAATGTTTCAATATGAAAGCAGTTCCACGAACTTTTATAATTTTTCAGATAAAAGAAAGTCATAAATCAAGATGAGTTTAAAATGCACTGGCAATAACACCAGAGAAGTGTGTATAGCAAGTTTGGGAAGCTATTCTGTAGACCCAAGATATTATCCAATGATATTCTTAGCTTTTGGATTATTTGAAACTAGAAATCTGCTAAGTTACTAGATTTGAAAATGTAGCTATCATTACTCACAGGATGTCAGGTCAGTCACAGAAGTGGGTAAGGAATGACTGTTGCAGAGAGTGAGAACTAGCCCAAGATAAAACTCTGGGACCAGCAACATTCTGAGCTCTCCATGGTACTGAAAGTCTAATCGGTCTGCCAGACACAACTTCAAGAGACACAGCTTCTTTTCAGAAGTTCTAACACAGAATTTTCACTATTGGGTAACATCACACCCTGTGAATGTGGGTACTGCATATTATTTATTAACTATTACAATGCACCTCATGGCTTTGATTCCTTGTTCTGGGGAATTGATGTCGATGAGACACAGTAATGGGGAAGACAATGCTCTTCAGGAGAGAAACAGCTGACAAAGGGCATTAAGAAAGAAGCTCCTGGTATAGTGATTCTTTCAACAGTTCTATTTCTAACCCTGTGAATACAAGTAAGATGGTTCATTGAAGACACCTTACTATAAATTTGAGGAAACTATATAGTCAATGTTGTTAAAATATATAAAATTTGTACATTTTTGTACTTTTGTTTCATCTGTAATCTTCACTTCATTAAGCTAAACTGTACTCATAATTACTTAATTTTTTAGGTCTTTTAATCTGTATAACATTTAAATATTATGTCAGGTACAGAGAATACAGATCCAGACCATAATGTACACATATGTACACTATCTTTGAGCTAGCTTTTGCACACTATTTTCTTTAGTTCTGTTTTCTTTCACTTTATGCAAGGACCAGCTGAGTCTGTGTTCCTGCTGGGAACTAAACTGGTTATCTGTGAGACCCGTTTAAGTGTGAAGAAGAAGGAGGTGCCTCACTTTCCAAGGGTTTGAGAAATATTTTCCTTGTGAAATGCTTCCCCATTACATAAAGAGTTCAAGTTATTTCTGCCTCCACCGATCTTTTGTTTACTTTTGATGTATTAACAATTTCCAGAAAATTAGAGTATTTGGAATAAACATAAAAATTGTCTATAAGTTAGTCCATCTGTTAGAACTAATTTATAGGAGGGGGAGAAAAGATTGTCATCTGATACTCAGTATCTTTTTCAAGAGCAAAGTGAAGGAAAGATTCACCAAATCTCCCCAATTTCCGCATAACAGACATTTTTCAAGCAGTACAGAGAAGCCAAATCCTCTCTCTTTTCTCAGCTTGCTTCTCCTTCTGGATCCATTCTTCTAGTCATATCTAATTTGGACACATATCACTCAGCAAGCCAGGGTGTCCCATCTAGGCCCAACTTTCGTATTTGCTTCATGTAGGATCTTCCCATTGGACAAAGAGCGTGCAGACACACAATGCAGTACTCAGTGTTAAGTGTTTATCCCTGCCCAGTCCTTGCTTATCAGATTCATCACAAGCATCTCCTAGCAACTAGACATTCCTCTAATTCACCTTCCTCCAGCATATACCCTGTGCAGCATCCCAAGTAAGCTTATATAAATACACGCTTGGTCATATGACTCTACTGCTTATTTGTTCTCAATATCTTTTTTTATCCCAGGGCAAATTCCAAATTTCACAGTCCGCCTGCTCTTTCAGCTCATGCTTACAATTTGCCTTTGGTTAGGCTTCCTATACCAAACTAAAGGGACTTAAGAGTGTACACATTGTTATGGAAGAAATCACCAGCACACCAGTGTGGGAAGAGGTTGCTGAGTAAAAGAGGGCACAAAAGGAATGCTTAAGGAGTGACATATGTAGGACCTTAACCATGAGCTGTAACTGCAGTCAAGTCACCTAATTTTATGTAGGGGAGGTAAAATACTGGGAAAGTGTAAAAGTTTTCTGAATGCACAGTGCTCAAAATTAAATCAAAGTCAAAGGTGTAATGACTCTGAGGTGTTTCTGGCAGTATGAGGAGACTGCAAGCAGGAAGTTGATTGAACCCTTTTATTCTGAATGGACAGCACAAGTGCGTGCGCGCGCGCATGCGCGCACACACACACACACACACACACACACACACACACACACACACACACTTTGTCCTGTGCATGGTCCCATGCTATGCAGGGCCAAGGAAAGTGGTCGGAAACACCCCAGCTCAGACTTGAGACTACTGTATATTAAAAACAGCATGGTTTTTCTGACACACACAGCATTTTCTGTCCTTGGAACTATAGTATTTTAATTGTATGAAACAAATATGATATTTTCCTGCAGGTCATCACTCAATATTTAAATATTAACTAGTATATATTGATTTTTTTAGCTAGTAGTGTTTTTAATTCCTGTTTGAATTTCTGACTTGAGTTTCATTTTGGAAACTAAATGAATTTTGGCTTGAAATTCGTAGTTTCAACAATTTCTGAAATGGCCTCAAACTTCTGCCACTTAGGATGATCTACTTATGAAGGTGGCATTCTCAGTGATCATAAGTATAAAATCAAATCATAGATCATATTTAAAAATGGATTCTCTGTGTTCTACAGTATTAGTTAAACGGCCAAGATTTATGTCAATATAAACAAGTGTATCCAATTTATTCATATACAGACTTGCTTTCATGTATAATACATGAAACTTACATGTATACCAAGATTTTTGTAATATATAGTTCTTTATAATTTATTATTAGTAACTTTTATTCATATTCCTATGCCATATTTTTTTCAGGGTCACATATAAAATTTTTAGTTTGGACAGAAGGACATCAATAGGAAAACAGAGCCAACATAAGCATATTGTCAACCCCAGCACATAGGATGCCAAGGCAGGGTAAAAAGCATGCAGTCACTCTGGGATCCATAGTGAAGTTCCAATACCAAATGAAGACAATAAATGAGTTATTGAGGTGATAATAATTGTAGAAAAGGCAATGGCCATCTCATGGAAGATTCTGTAATTTGCCACAGGATATGCCCAGATGTTAACCATTCTTAAAGAAATATATACAGGGTGTCATATATTTCTGTTTCTTCACTGCCTTTATTTGAAGGAGATTACATCATCAAGCCTTTTTTTTTTCTGTAGACAGAAACATGTCTTTGGGGCAAGGCTTGTATGTATGCACAACAGGCAATACTCACCATCTTTACCCAAATTTGTGAACATTGCTCTAAGAGTAGAGAGGAAGAGGCTGGCCATTGGATAGATCTGTTGTGCTTGTTGAGACATAGGAACCCCTGGTTTTTTTGATGCTCATATTTATCCCTTTCTATTCCTGTTCAGCCTCAGGCTATGCGTACTGTAATTCAAGCAGTCTCCACTTTTCTACAGTTGATAGCACCATCTGCCTGATTTGCTATTAAGTGTATTCTGCCCTCCCCCCATTGGGGAAAAGCACCCCAACATGTTTGTAAAGCATGAAAGAAGCAGTTGTTTTTATTATAAGAAGAATCTCTAAAAGTAAATAATGAATATTTCTATTTAAAGTAGGTTTGAGTCTGCCAAATAATCAAAAAATATGTGTTAAAATAAAACCTAAGAACAAAGCAAGCCTGTCCTAATGGAATGGATGAAAGAGATTCAAAGTCTTAGGACAATTAGCAACCATACTCTTGCCTACTGTCAGTCAGGGTATGCCATTTGGTTTCAGACCTAAGGACAAGGGATTAAAGGGCATACTTTACAAACCAAAGCAGACATGGCCTCCAAGTTCTCCCAGCATTCCTCATTCCCTACCTGGCATAAGCTGCCTCAAACCAGGAAATTTCCAGCCCTTAGGCTGGTTGCCCTTCCCCCCAGAGGCTCTTTCCTATATAATCCAGATTTTTTGTGTTTCTCTCTCTCTCTCTCTCTCTCTCTCTCTCTCTCTCTCTCTCTCTCTCACTCTCCCCCTCCTTCCCTCCCTCCCCCTTTCCCTCCCTCCCTCTGTTCCTCCCTCTCCCATCTCTTCTTTTCATTTTCTTCTCCCTTCCCATGGACCTCTTCTGGTCTCAGTCCTTGGGGACACTTCCCAACAAACCAGAATTTAATATAATCTAACCTGGTTTTAATTGTTTCATTTTACCAGCAGAGAAATAACAGCATATACAAGGAATGCCTTTTCAGAATTCAATTCAGAAAAACTGCTTTCCACTTAAAACTACCTATATAATTGGTCTGGACATTATAATTTCATTAAATTAAGAATTTAAAAATTAACCAATGATTTCTTCTCAGAAATCTGTCTGCAATCATAGACAGCACACAACTCAGAACACAGCATCTATCTGTTTATCAATTTTAGGAGCAAGAGTTTCTTAGTAGATGTTTTCTGGAAAGTCTTTCCAAATATGATTAATGATAAGTTTAAAAAATTTCATAAAAGTTTTCAAAAAGCTTACTTGATAAAATATATTTTACTTGATAAAATATATAATTATTGTTATAGTATATATTATATAATATTACATATTTTATATATTATATGTGTATATATAGTTTCTCGGGAAAAATATATGATGAATGTCTCCAAAAACTATGAGAGTAGCCTTCAAATCTTTCCTTCTAAGACAACTCACTTCCCCATGACATCACCAAAATTAGTTGGTTTCCCACTCATGCTGGGCATGCCAGTGAGGAGTACAGTGAGAGTTTACACACAGGGAAGTGTTCTTTTCTCTCTTGGCTGGGCTTCTAGAGTTTAGTCAGCTGGTCCATACTTAGATAGTCCAGACAAAACTGAGAACAGCAGGATCCACAATTTTCCCCCTCTGCTTAAAGAGTTGTGAAAATGATGGATACCTTTGTCTTCTTCTTCTTTTTTGAACAAAGAAATAGCTTCTTGTGCTATATAGGGGAATTAATTCTGCACATGCTAATCCCCCATGCTTTCTTTCCTCAGGAACTTCTCTTCAAATAAGGTCTTAATAAGGAACCAATAAGAACCCTTTCACTGCTCTGAGAGGCCTAATCTCTTGTCTGGCCCTAATCTCTCTGGCCCATTACTGTTTCCATGGTTACAGCTTCTTTATCTGTTGTCATAGAGAGGAAGAAGTGAATTTGCCATACTCTAACAACATAGACTTTCTCTTTTAGGAACACTTAAAAAAATAAAAAGATTAGCAAAATCCAAATGGTTGGGATGGTTTCTGAAGTTAATTGCAAGTCTAAAAAATGCTTTTAATATAAAAAATAAGATTCTTATGTCCAAAACATTAGTATTCTATTGAGTTAATTTTTCTATAAAATCATGGTCTTTTGAGGCTCCAGATGTATTTTTCATTGACAAATTTAATACGCAGTGTTTGTAGACAACTATGTCACTTTCATGTTATTCACTTTATATGATAATTACATCTCCCAATAAATTAGCTGTTTCATTAGCTATTGAGTCACATAATACATAAAATATAAAATATAAAAACATATGAAATATGAAATAAGAAATATGAAATATGAAACAAAACATAAACATAAAATATAATACATATAAAATATAAAATACATGTGGGTGTTTTTTTAGCAAAGTAAGAAAACTCCATTGCTGTAAGAAAACGTTTTGAATATTTTTCTCTTTCTTTTTCTGTTACCTTGACATCAGACTCTAGCGTATTATGTTTAATTGGGGAAATAAGTGAAATGTTCAATGTTCATAATGAAGTTTCATGAATTTGTACACAAAAGAAGTTTGTCTGTGTGATTTCAAAATTGGAAAGCATAGTTTGCTTTCTAACTTGTTTCCAGAATTCAAAGAACTGTGTCATATTATATATCCCATGAGGAACTTCAGAAAAAAAGAAAGAAAGAACTAGGACCACAGGTAGTTCTTTCATACGTGGATTTACATGGTTGCTGGGGTTTCAAGCTCAGGTTGTCACTTCTATGTAGCGAACACAGAAGACCTCCTCAGACCTTATGAAGTTAATTACAAGTGCATCCTAATTTAAGACTATACAGATATAGCATTTATAGCCAGTGGGCTAGTTTACTTAACATAAACTCTTGCAGCTAATTCTACAATACAGCAAATGTCAGCATCCAGTTTCTAACAGTGATATAGTTTGGATAGATAACCCATTTTCTTTATTCATTTACCGATAAAGATCTACCACAGTTTATTGTACATCATGGCTCTTGAAATGAGCTATAACAATTGAGGAATACAGATATCTTTTTGACATAGTAATTTAATTTCCTTTGGTGATACCAGGTAGTGGTATAAGTGTATCACATAGCAGTAGTATTTTTGAGGATCATCCATACTTTTCTCCATAAAGGCCACACTAATTTTCTTCCCTTTGGTACTGTTTCTCCACATCTATTTTTTAAAAATAAAATTTTGCAATTATAATAAAATTACCTAAATTTCTCCTTCCCATTCTTCTCTCCATCCCCTATAAACCTCCTTGCTCTCTTAAATTCATGGCTTGTTTTTCTATTAATTTTTAGAAACTTCTATCTATCTATCTACCTATCTATCTATCTATCTATCTATCTATCTATCTATCTAATCTATCACCTGTATTTCTATTCCTAAATACATAAATACAACCTGCTTCATTTGTACTAAATAACTTTTTGCATGTTTTCAGGGCTGACCATCTGGTATTAGATAACCAGTAAGTATGCTCTTAATTTCTCCAACTCTCAGCATTAGCTTCCTGTAATTTTTGCACAGTATAAATCCTGCACCTAATGCTCAGGAACATTGCAGAAGAGGAGGCAGAAAGATTGTAAAGAGTCAGAGAGTCATGAAGTTTGGTGTGAGATTGTCTTGTGAAAATTATTTAAGCTATACCCATGATATCTCAAAAGATGACCGCCTAAATATGATCTGACTGAAGATACCTATAGATGTACTAATGTAGAAAGAAAATAGTCCAGGAGGTCTTCTCCAAATTTTGACAGTATTTATCTTATTTTGTATATTTGAGAAACTATTTTTAAATGTGGATTTTCACCAAAGGGTAAGAAATTATTTGGGGTACATATATTATGTAATTTTAAGACAATACAAGGTTTGATTAATTTTTATAAGTTATTTCTATTCCTAATTTTCAGATGGACATTTGGGAATATAAGTATATTTTCTCACAATATTTTTATAGTCTTCCTAATACTGTATATAGTTTATGCTAATGATAAAGAAACAGTTCTGTGGATTGGACTATGTTGTATGTTAAATTTCTTAGGTTGAAATGAATTTAATTTGTAAATCACCTATTAGCCCATTTGATATTCATTGAAGAATCCTATGTGAAAGCTACTGTGTGAAAGACTTATCATTGTGTCTTCAAAGACTAAAGAAGAAAAGTTGTTAGATAATTCTGTGTATAGAAATCACACATAAGGACCTGTAATCTCCCTTTCACCTCTACACTATACTGTTCACATCAGCCCTGCTTTCTGTTCCTTCAGACAGAAGGAACAGAACATCCTATAAACAATTAGTAGACACTCTAAATATCTGGGAGCTAGACTTGAGGTATCTACAGAGGCCCATCTACAGATTTTGTCTTTGTGCTTACTCTCAGTGTAGAAGAATTTTAATCCAGCAAAATGGTTGGTCTGGCAAGGTATCATATTCCAAAGATCTTCTGGGTCTATGTGATCCAGTTGAAATGACTGAAACACAGACATGCCCTTAGTCTTTAATCTTTTTTCATCTTTAATCTCAATAAAGTCTTTAATCTCAACCAAGGAAAGTAGAAAGAGTTTGTAGTAGGAAGCAGCCATGTTTGAAATTTATGTCTAACTGAGGGGAAGGTAAATGATGAATTAGAGGAAGATTTGACAGACTGACTTGGAGATAGGATACTTCCAACTTTCACTGAACATACAGAAAAGAGAGGAAACTTAAGAGATGAGAGAGAGAGAGGGGAGGAGAGAGAGAGAGAGAGAGGTTTTACTGGGACAGTTTTACAGAAACAGGTTGCAGGTGAAGACAGAATCATCTAGAGAATGAAAAGGAGCCAGAAGTTTAGAACACACTGTCAGAGTTAATTTGAGGCCAAACAAAGCAATTCAGTGAGAAGCCAGTTTGAATCAGTCAGCTGGGAGAAGAGTTAGAGCCAGAACAGCTGAATTAAACCATCCAGTCAGAGTTCAAAAAGAACTAGAAAGGGTGAATGTATTCACCAGGAAGGAGGCTTCCTGCTGAACTAAACAGCTGTTGAATTAAATCATGCAGGTAAAACATAATTTTATACTCAGCAATTCATTCTGATTTTGCTTAGTTCCACAAGTCCCCATGGTTTTATTTATGATGTTTTGTATACCATAGCCTGAACTAGAAATCCTTCTTGTACTTTGTTGGTTTGACTTTCATACCTCCTTCTGTATTTAGGTTGTATGTTTCTCCAATCAACTATCAATTTTTCAGGCTTCTCTCTTTTATGTTTTTATAAGACTATGATGATATTGAGATCTATCTGAATACATCATGCACTATAATGATATTTTCATTTAATTTTTATCTTATTTAACTTGATGCCCTATGTCAAATTATAATGTATGTTGAAGTAGTCTACTTTGTTCATTTACCACTTTTATCATCAAAATTTTCAATGTACATTAATTACCAATCATTTTCTAGACTTCCAGGATAGTATTAGAAGTTGCACTAGTGAAAGACTCTGCCTATTTGTGGGATGATTTGACTTTATTTAGATTTCATTAGGCCTACATTCAAGAATGTACACTGCAGTGGGAGACCCATGTTTTACTGCACGCTGTTTATGTCAATCATCATTAATCTGAAAACAAACTGCAAATCCAATCCAAACACTGAACCAAGAGAGATCACCAAGAAAAAGCAGGCTTATAGTGAGAATGACTATTTTTCAACCAAATGGACAAAGTGGGATATATTTCAACCTGCTCTGAAAAGTGTTGATATATTCCAAGCCACATCAAAAGCATCATTACATGGTCATACCTTCTAAAGGATAAAAATGCTTTCAAGAAAAGGCACAAAAGAAGCTGGAGAATGTGTGTTGTGTTGATCTGTAAAGCCAGAAAATGACCTGAGCATTGATGTAGGTATGTATTCCTAATCTTAGGACTGTTCTTCAAAGGGCACTTCCAGGAGAAACTCTGGTTCTATTAAAAGAGTCCCTGTGATCATAAAGAGGGATAAACTGATGAAAAACCAGGGAAGGATTATCACATCTGTAGAAATAGCCACACTTTAAAATTTTGAATTTTTATTACACAAAATGAAGAAGAAAATGAAAACTGATTAACTGGCATGCTAATATATGTTTCTTTTTTTTTTCTTTTTCTTTTTTTCTTGATTCTATGCCTTTTAAGCCTAAAAATACATAGATATGCATTTAATAATTCTCCTATTTCCAAGGTTTTTGTCTAGGAAGAATGATTTTTGGACAGTGTACTCATGATGCTACAAAAATACCTACAAACATGGAAAGATTGTCAAAGATGTGTGTGTGTGTGTGCGTGCATGCGCGTGTGCACATTCACGCATGCACAAGCACATGCATGTGTGCATGCTTTTGCCTAGCAAACTTCAATGACAAATTATAACAGCTGGAACTTTCCTCTAATGCTGTGCCTCAGGCCAGCATTTCTTTTCTCTGATTGTTACAAATAAATTTTAATCTAGGTTTGGTAAGTGGTACTGAGAAATGGATTTTGAACACTACCTAAGAAGCTACCATACTATTTGTATTCAACTAATGGTATTGCTATCTCTGCTGCTTCTTATGTTTAAGAAGCCTGCTTCTAGGGGAACAGTTGTATGACCATGGCTGGCATAAAACCCAAGGACCCTATAGAAACATGATAAGAATAAGCTGATTTCAATTTAATAGGTATACTGCACTACATACAAGGGTTCTGCCATATATAAACATAGTACTGAGCCACCACCATATGCTTTTCTCTTTCATTTACCAGGTTGCAAATCAAAGAAACACATCTCTAATATTTCATTTGTTCTTATTAACATTATGCATGTCTGTTTCTCTAAGAGATTATTTTAAAAATGGTTTTTCTCTACACCCTTTCCATCTGTCATGATTCCTGGTTTTCTGAAGATACCCTTAATCATCTCTTATCAATGTCTTTTTTCTGTCATCTTTCCTCATCCACAAGGTAACCAAGCTTCACAAAATCCCTAGCACCTTCCATGTCCACTCTTTCCCTTGAGACTTTGTATTGAATTTCAAGTCACTGTTTATCCTTTTCAATACCCAGTGACCCTGAATGTGACATTTCAGCAACCCTCTGTCATCAGAGTTTCTCCTGGGATAAAGACTGACAAGCTGTGACAGGTCCCCTCCCCTCCCTCATGTATATTTTTTCATCCAGCACCTCATCCAGCCATATGGTGTTTTGTGACCAGCTGCCTTGTGATCCTGTTCTCTCTCCATGATGAACATCTAAACACGCAACAGAGGACATATCAGCATGACTATTGCTGAGAAGCAGTTCTCTCAGATGCTATTTTTGGGGGAGTTTGGGGGGGATGAGACAGTATTAAAGCAAAATACTAACATTTCCTGTTATTAACTAAAAAGACAGAAAGACAGACAGTCAGATACAAAAGAAGGAAGCAAGGAAGGAAAGAAGGAAGGAAAATAGATGGAAAAAGAAAGCAAAACAGGAAGGAAGGAAGAGAGGGTATTGGATCTAGAAACTGTACTGTGTTAAACAAGTAGAAATACCAAGGAAAGTTCTTTTAAAAGTCAATGGAAGACAGTGAAATTCAAGCAATAACAGCCCAAAGTCTTGTAGCACTCTGAATAAATACCTTTAAGAACCATTTTTACTATTTTAGTATTCTAAGAAACTAAAAAGAAAAAAAAAATGCTTCAATCACATTTGATAGCTCAGAGATTCTGCTAATGGAACATTCTCAACTTAGCCAAGAGTTTTCGTTTAAGTTTAAAATAGTTTATTTAAGAGTGTGGTGAAGCTCAAGTTGGAAATGGGGATGTTTTTCTCTTTCTCCATGAATCACTCAGGAGGGCAGGCTAACTGAACACTGTGCTTGTGTTGGACAGACCGGTGATAGATACATAAGTCAGCAGAGCACACCCGGAATACAATGGTGCAGTGAACCATGGAGATTCAGGAAGCATCTGGGTGCATTGTGCTCATGGCCAGCCCTATGATAACTTCTCCATAAATTTTGTAACCACTGGAGCAAATTAAAGGGAAATAAATGTAAAATCAATAAACAAGTATATTATTTCAATTAAAGGGAGTTTTAAAACTTTTAATTTAAATTTATGTTAGTATGTATGATGTATAGATAGAATAGAGTTACATTAGAATATTTTCATACATCTGAGTAGTGTGTTAATACTCTTTGCTACCCTGTTTTCTTCCCCACCTCACTCCTGTTAAAATCTTGACTTTCTTTTGTATGTGACAGAGAGCTAATACATTTCCTCAGATTTCAAAGGAGTGTGAGAGTGGGTTGGGAGGGGATACTGACAGAAGCATGCATATTTTACCAATGGCTACATCAGAGAAAATGTCTCTCCCTCTCCTATTAATATTTTCTTATGTGTAAAACCTCAAGGAATTATAGAGAACCATAAATTCTTCACATTCCATGTTGGTCTCAATCTTGTGAAGATCTTATGCAAATAATCAGCTTTTGTAAACTCAAAAGCCAACCACACTGTCCTGCAGGGAAGTCAGAGTTCTCTAATGCCTGGGTTCCTGACTGAGGCTCTTGCATTCTTTCCATCCCCCCTCTCCTTTTCTACACCAGGCAAGAGGACTTCTCAGATTGCAGGCTTTGGACCAAGTTTGCTGTCACCAAACATCAATTTCCTCCTGTGGAATAGGCCTCTAGTCCAATGAGGAAGTTGTTAGTTACACTTGAAGATACTTCATACTGTTGACTTGCAAGTCAGTGTTTTTGTGTTATTGTAGTGCTCCTCTGCTCATCTCTCTCACTGTCTGTCGTGGAACTCACTATATACCCTAAGATGATCTAGAACTTTGACACTTCTGCCTCTGAATCCAGAATACCGAAATTACAGGCAAAGAACACCACGTCCCATGTGGTGGTTTGGATATGCTTAGCCCAGGGAATGGCAGTATTTGGAGATGTGGCCTTCTTGGAGTAGGTGTTGCCTTGTTGGAGGAAGTATGTCACTATGGGTGTTGCCTTTAAGACCCTCCTCCTAGCTGCTTGGAAGCCACTCTTAGCTGCCCTCTGAACAACAAGTAGAACCCTCAGCTCCTCCAGTGCCATGCCTTTCTGAACACTGAAATGCTGCTGCCTTGATGATAATGGACTGAACCTCTGAACTTGTAAGCCTGTTCCAATTAAATATTGTCCTTTATAAGAGTTGCCTTGGCCATGGTGTCTCTTCACAGGAATGGAAACCCTAACTAAGACATCCAACTTTGATTAAGATTATTCAAGTACACCTTATGACACTGCTAGAGTTGATACCCTACAGAACAGCAGGAAAGAAATACATATGAAGCATGAAGTGTTTTTTTGAATTTTGGTCTTGGCATATTCTAGATGAGACAGAAATGGAGACTGATGTGCCAGTCTCTCTTCTGAAAAGCAGGGTTCTGTGTCAGTGCTGCCTACAACCATAACTGATGGATCAATTATGAAAATTTATCTTTTCTCTTTTCAACAAGTCAAAGTGAGAAAAATGACAGAACAAATTGTAAAGCAAAAATAAATAAATAAATAAACCATAAAATAAAAATAAATAGAATAAAATAACTCTCCTTAGGGAAACTAGTAGGCTAACTGCAGATCTTTGCTTCTAGAACCCCATCTGGTATAGAACAATGCTGGTTCTGCACATATGTGTAGAACCCCACATATCTCCCTCTATGTCTAAGTTCACATGTGAATTGATCCTGTTGACTGAGAGGACTTAGTTAACTGAATCTGACCTCAGATATTTCCCTACTAAATACAGGTAGGATACCACAAAGACCACAGTGTGACCTTTAAGGAAATGCATTTAGGAGTAACAAGAAAACAAAAGAAACAAGAAGCAGGTGAATCAGAGCAAGCATCTAACACCATCTGTATCATATTAAAAATGTGTAAATTCTCTACTCCTCTGTATAATTCTCTCAGATCCTGGGAATGGATGAGAAATCAGTGCACTATTAAGAATTTCAGTCTTGTACTACTGCACAATTGACTTGTGTCCTCTAAAACCCTGGCATATTCAGCCTTGTCCAACTCCATGGTAAAAGCATCATCAGATATTCTTTCGTATCACCTGAGATTATATGAAGAGATGGAAATTTCCCTCATGATATATTTTCCAAAAGCCCCACACTGGAGTCTCAGTTCTGAAAACTTAAAACAAACAAACAAAAAGAATGTTGAAACAAATTCAGGTTCAAAGAGTCTAAGAGACCACTGCCAATACTCGTGCATGTGGTCAAAGTAAATAAGGACAGATGGAGAATGTTGCAAGACGTGGGGATTCAGTACACAGTGACTAAATTCAAGGATGTACCCAAGATTGGAATGTCAGAGAGAAAGACAGTAATGCAGCAAAACCTGGTAAAAGTTGACTATAGACTGTTGAAGACAGCCTACTTTATATCACCAATATGACCAATAGTGACTTCTCAATTTTAACAGATATCTATGATGATATGAGATGCTGACAATAGAGAAGCATCAGGGGCTACATATTCAGAAGTCATCATATATTACAAACTATCCTGTAAGTCTAAAGGAGTTCTCTGATATGAGGACACGGAAAATCCCGCCACTCTGTGGGTAGCTGAATATCTGTCCTAATGCTTGCAGCTGTGTTTTACTTTTAAATGCACAGGAGTAAACCTGAAGGTGCAGAAAATGCTCAGCCATTAGCAGTGCATCATTTCATTTTGTGTGAAAAGTAGAAACCAAACAAATACATATGGAAAAATCCATAAGGTTACAGTGTTATTTCTGGATTCCTGCTAGATCATCTACCTACCAAAGATAACAGATAAAACCTGGAGAGCTGGAAAGGAAGTGGAATCCTGCTTCCAAATGCAGACCAAAGAGACAGAGCACTGAAACTCTACCATCAGTCTGAGAAGTGCCATCCTCTGACAGCACCCCAGACTCAGGGTGAGGCTTTTATTATACTAGGCATCAGTCTGGCTGTGTGCCTACTTTGTTTTTCATCCTAATCAATAGATAATGATCTATCCCAACTAGATCCCCATTTCACATTTTTGGCTTAAGTTGTGAGTAAAAAAAAAAAGAATGACTGTACAGTAAATCAGTTCTACGTTTAAGTTTGTATGTAAATTCTGGAGCATGTAGACATGGTAAGGCTGACTGGGAAAAATGGAAAATTGGGGTGAGGGATTAATACTATGGTTTAATCTTAGGTGACTGGATATTCTATATCCTTTCCTGAGAAAGACTGGAAACCCGATAAAAGATAAAAAGCAAAAGATATTGCTTTCTTTTGAAAATTTGCTGTAATAAATCTCATAATTATAGATGGGGAATTTCCTTTGTCTAAACACACATTTGTGGGGATGAAGACAGAAATTATTGTCAGAACAAATAGCTCAAGGGAATCTAGAAAAACAAGAGCAGAGATTGTAGAAAAGAAGATTCGCATTTTGATGACTCAGATGGACCCACTAGCCAACAAATCCATAAAATCATGACAGTTAAAATAAGGTTCCTAAATTTAAAACTTCCTGTGTCACAGCTCATTCCTCATGCTAATACATTAAAAGAAAACAATTGAACTAAAATGATCTAGTTCTTGCTAATATTTGTTGCTGTTGTTTTGAGGGAGGATCTTATCAGTCTGATGGACTCTAATAACTCCCTATGTAAATTCTGACTCCTCTTGTCTCTGCCTCTAGTGTGGTGCACTTGTAGGCATATACCATTACGGTTACGTAAACTTGGAGAATGTTTGGTTTGGATACTAAGGAAATGAACCCAATGGCTTGTGCTTTCTAGGCAGTTAATCCAGTAATTAGACTATGGTTCTGGCTCAAATTTTCAGATAACATGATATGGCTTTCATGCGGTTATGTATGATTCTGTAGAGTTTGTGAAGAATATTCTGTAGCTTCTTTTGCTCTCAGAACTCTTTCACTTCTCTCCCTTTCAAGACTTATGATAAGTAGTTATGACTTTCTCTCTTTCTTTGTGGGCACTAAATCAGAGACACTGGAAATTATGTTAGGGAATGAATAAAGCACCTATAGCTTCATGATTTAACATTTCCTGTATTCAAATGCTTTTTAATTGTTTTTGTGTCCTGTAAAACAAATACTCCAAAATGAGATATTAATTGAAAACCAGAAAAAAACAAAACAAAACAAACAAACAAACAAACAAAAACACTAGAGGCTTTGACTATCACTTGTTTTTCTGATAACCATGTCTGAAGGAAGGATAAATAACTCAACAGTCGAAGTGTCTTGAAGAACCTGATTGGAAAGAAGCTTACCAGGTGCAAGCTGCATAGTTTCATTGGTTCTCGTGGCACCAATTGCAAATTTGGCAATGTGTAATAACAGTTTTATAATTTAAACAAATAATTCATTAGAAAAGACCCTGTACCATTTTCCTCTGGATGTTTTATGTGCTATGTAATATATTCTCACCCTTCTAAGTTCTGAGTGGATCCTTGAGGTGCAAAAGATTCGTTGAATGAATCAATGACTACTTACTATGTCCTTTAGATTTTTATAAATCTTATTTAAATTCTTATTCTAGGGCCAAAGACCATATATTCCACAGAGTGGCAGTCTCTTATGTTACCTTTAGTATATAGAAGTCTTTATGTAAAATTCCATTTTCATTTCTTCATTGTGTTAGTTTTTTTTTTCAATATAAATACCTACTTCTCTATGTTTTTGTTTTGTTTTATAAAGAAAACCTAGTGGGGTCCAGTTTTTAACAATAACTGTTCTTTAGATGTTTCATAGGGCTAAGGAGAAGAAAACCAAACTGCCTAATCCTGTCTTACACCCTCAGTATGTTAGTGAAGTTCTGTAGACTTGCTGGGTATTTGGTGTTTATTTATGACTGTGGTTTTCAACTTTCCTAATGTTGGGATCCTTAAATACAGTTCATTATGTTATGGTTACCCCCAAGCATAAAATTATTTTGTTGCTTCTTCTTAACTGTAATTTTCCTACTGTTATGAAGTGTAATATAAATATCTGATATGCAGGATATTGAATATGGGACCCACAAAGGAGTCAGAACTCATAGGTTGAGACCTATTGATTTAAGATGTAGAGAGGGCTTCAAGTTGAAGGCCTTCAGGTAGAGCCTGAGATATTTAGTGAATCTCTGATTCAAAATAAAAGTCCAACAAGGGCTGGAGATACACTTAGATGGTAATGGTCTTATAGAGCAAAGGTAGGCCCGAGGCTTAATATCCTGTGTAACAGAGAAATAAAGAGGAAGTCCCTTCCAATAGTTTTAGACATCTACCATCTCTTCCGATTTTCAGTTTCTGCTCACAATGACGCTTTCCATATGGAAGCATCATGCTAGAATATGGAAAGCTACTTTCTGTGAAAGAATTCATTTTCACCTCTACCAAATTAATCTGAGTAAAGGCTGAGCTATGTGGAAAAATGCTTTTTAATTTGGATCATAACATATGGTTTTCTAATACATATTTTAAAACTCAGCAAATCTGTTCAACCAGACTGGAGTAATTATATTTATAGAAAGACTCTTCCAGGAGTAAGTTGTGCACGATGATACAAACTCCTTTACTCATATGATTAACATTTCTCATGTCAGAATAAAAGCTTCCTTTAGACAAGTACCCAGATACCTACACATGCATTCATCTAACATCTGATGAGTTATCTATTGAAAATATCAATGCTAAATGTCTTCTGCATAGGAAGCCTTGCTGTAGGAAACTGAGGTATAATAAGGCAGACTGCTGAAGGAAACTGGGGTATAATCAAAGCAGACCCCTATCCTGGTCTCTTTTTTTTCATACTTTAGATTCAATTAGGTATGCAGATTAGCAGCTATAGAAGCAATTGCCAAAATGCTGTGGTTCAGATACCTGTGTCTTCTAAAGCCTTATGTGCTGAAATCTCATGCTCATTGTAATAATGTTAATGCTGTGGAATCACTAAGAGATAACCCTGCTGGGAGAGAACTAGGTTGTGGGGCTCCATCGTCAGAATGAATTAATGTCATTCAATATCTCTGACTCCACTAATTCTCAAGGGAGCACATTTCTATAAGCAAAGCTACTCCACCAGGTATGGCTGCTTCAAAACACAGATTTTTAACCAGAACTTCTCATTTGCTTTTCTCCATTGCATTATGGCACAGCATGGAAGTAGACCTAAACAGGATGCAGCTTGGACCCTCGAGTCACGATAATCATGAGCCAAACAAACTTAATACACTACTCGGCACAGAGTGTTTTCCTTTAGCAGGGACAAAAGACTAAGTCAGTAAGCAAATGGTGATCAAAATGAGTATGTGTCTGACCTAGAGGATAAAGACAGGGCACATAAGGGGATAAGAGCCCAGCACAGTGCTATACTCGAGTATATCATACAGAGTCCAATGACTTTGTCACAAACAGATCAGGTATCCTCAAAGCAATCACTTCAGCGCTCTGTTTCTCAGTTCTGCCTATAAATGGTGATGATAACAGCAGTGCCCAGTTCCTGGGAAAATCTGAAACATCAAATGAAACACATTGATGTACAGTGTGTGATTCACAAAGAGCATAGATCTGTAGAAGAGAAAGGACTCTGAAACCATCCTTGAAATTAGAACAAAAGTTGAACTCCTGGCTCTGCTATCACCGGTGAATGGTCATGGCAAATACTTCAGTTTTTCTCTGTATCGATTTCTTTAGTATGGCACAAATAAAATAACCATGAATTCCTCTTTTGATTAACATAAATGGAGCTGGATAACTACCCTGGGAGAACTTGGGTAGATATAGCACACTCTACTCTTTTCCTAGGTGAGATACTAACTCATTGGAAACAGTGCAAGTTAGAAAAGAAGACATGGGTATTGGCCAACACAAAGCAATTATGTCATCACTGTTTTTTTGAGTCATTTCTATGCATTAAGCACTCTGTGAGTCAGTCTGTGAACAATAAATATGTTTTACTGTAAATTTGTATTTTCAGAGCGCTAGGGTAATTCAGACATGCACCCAAAGTTGTCAAAGTAGCAGAAATCATCTACAGTTCTGAGCTCTTGGGCACATTGGTACTTTGCGTAGATCATATAAGTACATGGGCTATTATGAACAACTTCTATTGGATGCTTCTGTAGCTGTCTTCCTCAGATTAGAAAATGAATATTAAGTGTGTAGTGTTAGAAAGTTGTCATGAAAAAATACATTAGGCAGAAAGAAAGAGAGCTAGAATTATTAAAAGTCATATTTCTCAGGTTGAAATTATGGATACATTTGAAGTATTTAGTAGCTTGTCAGAGTGGCAGTCTTATTTTGCTGTAAACCCACAGGCATATCGTTAGTGTCATCTATGAAATATTCACTAATTCAATGGCAGGATTGTAAATTGTCCTGATTCTAGAAGGTATAGAGCCACCTGTTATTTTGAAAACCCGAACACCATGTATTTAGAGGATGATAAAATTAAGGAAACTACCATGGTATGAATCACAGGTGCTAATTTGCTGGCATAAATGTAGAATGATATATTGTACAATCCTGGCAATTATGTCAAAAATCAGTCTACAGTCATTCATTAACACCATTTCTTCAGCAAAAGTGGAGGGGTCTGACATCTGTAGTGAATATTGTGATCTATGCTGTTTTATATTTTGGGTTTTTTTTTCCTTTTGATTTTATGAACAGTTAGGCAGCCATAAGATAATTTGAATAGCTAATTATTAAAATACTCAGGTTTCCCATTCAGCTACTGTTCAAGAATGTAGATTCATTTTGCAAATTACAGGTCTTATTTTCCTGATGAAGGAGATAAAGAGTGGCATGCTTATAGAGAGGTGAGTTAACTCCTTCATGAACCAGTCCACTGGGTACTGACAAACTAACTGAAGACTTTTATGATGCTGAGGTTTTGTCTAAAAGCCAACTATGTGCAAATCAAGCATGTTTTTAAAGTATTATTTTTTTATTTATCTAAAACTGAGTTGCTCTTCTCTACTTTTTAATTGTTCATAGATATATTCTCGTAAGTCTACTAGACTGTTTCTTTGTGAAGATGTCATCATAGAATCATGTGTTTCACAGTATATCATGAAACAGTTGTGGTGGATATTTCCTAAAGTGGCCTAAGTGACCTCATTTCAACTGAGCAGGGTCGAACATGCAGTAGGGAATATAGCACAGAATTCCACTCATTACCTCTTGGAATTGTACAGTGTGGAGATGACAATGGAATGGTCACTCTGTGGGTAAGTAACCTATAATAAAACTGTGGTCTAGGGTATTAACAGAAAAGTCCCCTATTTTCTTTCAGAAATGAAAATCTATGGTGTAGACAACTGTGGGACTGTTTGCTAAGTCAGAGGACTGGAGGTGAGCTCTGTCGCCAGGAAATAGTCTGCAAGAAACTAGATGCTCTGACTTACAGCCATATGTAGCTGATCCTGTCTACACAGGTTACATGTGATGAAGACTCATGCTCATTAGGTACTTGCAGTTTGACCCATGTGAGAGAAAGAGAGAGAGAGAGAGAGAGAGAGAGAGAGAGAGAGAGAGAGAGGGAGAGAGAAACAGAGAGAGACAGAGAGAGACAGAGAGAGACAGACAGGGAGAGAGATAAAACACAGCTTAAAGGTCAAGCAAACACACACACACACACACACACACACACACATATATATACATAGTATGAAATTCAGTGCATGCAGCATTGTTTGTGTACATCTACATATAATATGAACATACATATTTACTTTTCTTTTTGAAGTAAATCAATTAACTAGTCATGCTTGTAGGTTAAAACCCAATAGGAATGCAGTCATAATGGCTGCATGCATTTATATGGTAAATGGATTTCAGTCATTAACTGACATCATATACTAAAAAAAAAAAAAATCAATAAGGAAAAAAATAGGCATGCTCACTTTTCTATGTCATCAACACTGCAGTGCTCACTATGCCTGTGTCTAAGCATTAGGACAACCTGCACTCCAGAGCTATGATGACACCTGTCATAACCAATTAGTTAAATAGAAAACATGGTGTAAAACATGACTGAGATTGAGAGCAGTTCTCATACTTACAAATGCTCCCTGGGGAAACCAAGCTTGCTGTTCCTCTCTGCCACTTCTGAGTGGCTGAGAACCATTTCTTCCCAAGCAACAAAAGCAATGAAAACAAATAAATTCAAGAGAAACACTTGATATGAAAAGGACAGTGGAGAAAAACAAGACACTATGCCCAGCCAAAAGCAGCATGCAGCCAGAGGAAGAAGAATCCTCTTGTAGCCAAACAAGAAGAAGGAGGAGGAGGAGATAGAAAAGGAGGAGGAGGAGGAGGAGGAGGAGGAGGAGGAGGAGGAGGAGGAGGAGGAGGAGGAGAAGAGGAGGAGGAGGAGGAGGAGGAGGAGGAGGAGGAGGAGAAGAGGAGGAGGAGGAGGAGGGGGAGGAGGAGGAGGAGGAGGAGGAGGAGGAGGAAGACAGGATCAAAACTTACATGCAACCCAGAAAAATCCCTGCACCTGTGGATCATATTGTACAGACTTATAATGGAGGTGTTAAAGAAAAAGTGTTGGATAATATTGTCTTTTCTTCATAGAACAAAAAATCTGTGGTTGCCATGATAATCCTGTGACACAAACAGCAATAGATAGAATTTGTTTGATAAGTCCTGACCTCTCAAGTTCTAATAGTTTCTATTCCTTTCTCATTAGCTTTAGGCTGACAAGTGACATCATCTTTGAAAGGACATTTTGCTATTCTTTTGTAGCTCATCCCTATTATCTACTTCTACTAATTGCACCAAGCTTTAGGAACTAAAAGAACAGCATAAGTGTTCGTCACTTTCATTCCAAAAGCCAAGTTGCAAAGAATAAGGGCATGTCAGGCTAATAGAGTGACAAGCAATTCTATCACAGAAACAAATCCTCGGCAACAAAACACTGAAGAAGATGATGTGGAAACTATAGTTTTATGATAGGTATTTTTTGTCCCAGAAATACTGCCTGCTCACAAGAACCTTTGAATACATTTGATACCTCCGTGCCTAAGTAAATTCATAAAGTCAGTTACTAGAAGGACCCATCACTCCATCAAATGCCAAATTATTGTTTCTTCATCAGTCTTCCCACCACAAAGCTGAATTCCAAACTTAGCCTATAAAGCATTCAGAGAGACCTCCAGTAGAGACCTGCCCACAAGGAAAGTGACATCTGAAGTTATTCCTAAATAATGTACCAGTCAAAATGCTTTTGTGAGCCTCTGTATCTCCAATGACTTGTAAACAAATATCCTTTATGCTTGAGAACATCATGAAGAACTATTAATGTATTATTATTGATTCTGTATGTTGTTTATATACATCTAAATTAAAGGTATAATTTGTAGGTATAGATGGTTAAAAGTGTGCCCACATTCTACATATGAAAGTATCTTATTATTATTCAGCTAAAGCAAGCTTAGGCCACACAAATCTATAATCAAAGTAGCAAAGCCAACATCACATGACTAGAATTAAACACATATCCTGCTATATTGGGATTGACTTCCCATAAAAATAGCACACTTGTTTGTTGTTTATACATATGTGGATGCTCTCACAAACTTGAATTCTGTACCTAAGAGAAAAGGCCATTTGATGTGAAGGCACATGTAACCTGCAGACACACTTACAAGGTGTCCTTTTAGATAGGGAGTTTAGCTAAAAGTATGTAATTTCACATATGTGAGACATTTACCCGTTCTGAATCCTTAACCTTAGTGACATTCCACAAAAGGAGTCTCCAGCTTAAAAACAATGTCAGTGGCCTATCCTCTGAATTATGCTCTTATTCTTTCAATGATCTCCACCAGGAATTTATAATTGCGATTATGATTGAATCCTTGGCTCTGATCCACGGCTTTTCGCATGACTATAGCATGGAAAAGGTGGTTGCTATTTCAGAATTTGAGAAACTCATTGCTTAGCATTTTCAACATTGATCGACACTGTCAATGTGCCCTAGTCTTCACTGCTTTCACTAAACAGGAACAAAGTGAGGTTGCAATTCATGCATGAAGAAATGTTTTGTTATCTGTTTATTTTGTAATTCAACTGGTACATGACATTATAAGGAGTTTCAATAGTAAGTATAAAAAGAGATTCTAGAATCTTTTAGAAAGACTCTATTCCCTATAAAATATTGCACCTGTGTAAGTACTAGGAACTTCTTTGTGATAACAGGAATATGGACAGTCTGCTGACCCTTGCATTAAACCCAATCTAACAGACTCATTGTAGACACTGATAAAAAAGGTTCTTGGCAAAAGACACAAAAAAATAGAATTAAAACAGGGATTGAGTTTTTTTTTTACTAAAATTGTCCAGGGACATTGTAATGTTACAGCATCTGTGTTAGATTCCAGCTAAATTAGCCTGCTGGCAGTGCTACTTTAATATGTGACAGTTTTCTATCTGCAAAGGTTATAGATCCTTACATGTTTTGTTTCAGTCGTTTCCTAGAGATGAATAAGACTAATGTGGATGGCTGCATGCTGATACAGGCTCTTCCAAATGTTGTACTTGACATGTCAAGATCAATAGAGTACAGGAAAATGGTGAATGCCTAGGGGTACCTAAAATTGGGAGAGGGTTATTAGGTGCACACTCCTAAATGGGAAATTACATAGAATCTCTCTCTCTCTCTCTCTCTCTCTCTCTCTCTCTCTCTCTCTCTCTGTCTTTCTCTCTTTCTGCATGTGTGTGTGTCTCTGATTAATTAATTATTTTATTTATTTACATCCCAAATGGTGCCCCCTCAAGTCTCCCCCTAGAGTTCTTCCCTCACCCCATCCTTTCCCCTTTGATAGGGTGCCACCCTGTGGGGCATCAATTCTCTCCAGGATTAGGTGCATTCTTTCCCACTAAGGCCAGACAGGCCAGCCCTCTGCTACATATGTGCCAGGAGCCTGGGACCAACCTATATATGCTCTTAGGTTGGTGGTTTAGTCTCCGGGAGCTCCCAGGGGGAGAAAGTACTTTCTTAATAGAACAAGAATATTAATCCTTGGTTGATCATTGTCTGAAAGAATTGCTAGCTACAATACTTTTCATTGTTTTAAGATTCTGCTTCATGCAACTTCATGTATAAATCTGCCAAGTCTACAACGGCAATGCCACTCTGGCACAAGAACACTGCTTCCAAAAGTCTTTATCAAGTTTTTCATAGTCTCATTAAAGACAAGAATGGCAATGTAGAGAACTTTTCATTTGGAATGCTATGACTAGGAGTTCGTTCCTATAACACAGTAGAAGAATTGAGAACTCATTTTTGTACACTCAGAAGACACATCATGGTGTACCATGCTCAAATCAGAAAGAAGATAGTATAAACATCTGGCTTGTCACTGCTGATCAGCTCCTGTCACTGCTCTCTTGGCTCCTTACACCACTACCACATGCCTGCTCAAGCATCAAGAATCTGTTGCTCTTGATAGTAAGCTACATCACATATGACAGCCTAAATGAATAAGATGCCCTTTGGTAGGAATAGAGCATGTTTGACACTCTCTCTGCTATTTCAGGAACCATCTACCTGGAAAAGAACAGCAGAAACGTCAACTGATATTCCAAATGGAGAAAGGATGTGTTACATATCTTCATATCAGCATCTCTCTAGATGAGATCTCAGAATGTGAAAACTTTTACAGTGTCCAGGAACAACCTTGAAGCAGTCTAGGAAAGTTTACCGTGCCCAGCTCTCCCCAAGTCAGGACTCAGTTCCACTGAGAGGATAGCTTGAAACTAGCCATGGAGAACTCTGTAACACCTGAAATATTTCCTACAAATCAACCATGTTTTTCTTCAGTATCTTGCTGCTTAGAACTCTCCCTGGAAATTAAGCTTACAGTTAAAATGGAAGAAAACATTGTCTTTTTCTGGAAATACTTCCAAATTTGGTATTTTGTGATCACTTTGCCAAAGATGATGTATTTGTAAATAAAATGAAGACTGTATATTTTCACTGTAAAAATATCTTCAAAATTTACTATTTAGTATTTGATGATGAAATATGTGAATACATCTTGTCCTTGGGATAAAAGTAAAAGAGGGAACAAGAAAGAAAGAAGAAGGAAGGAAGGATGGAAGGAAGGAAGGAAGGAAGAAAGGAATGATGGAAGGAAGGAAGGAAGGAAGGAAGGAAGGATGCAAGGAAGGAAGGAAGGATGGATGGAAGGAAGGAAGGAAGGAAGGAAGGAAGGATGGATGGAAGAAAGGAAGAAAGGAAGGAAACCTCACTTAGAATGGTGGAGTGGCAAGTAGCTGACAAGTTTCTTCAGGGGTGACAAAACAGATTATCTATTTTGATTACTGCTGAGATATTTTTGTGGACTATGGCAAATTCTGCTCCTTGTGAGGGCTCCAGTCTCTGCCTTCCTGTGATTGTGTTTCCTGTCACTTGTAAGCTAGGGTGGTATTTACTGTCTGCATGACTTAGTTGGCAATGAATGTCTATTCTTCTGTGTTATCTCTTTGTCTGAATACACCTCTACCACAAGAGTAATCTTTTTGAAGATCATCAGTGTGCTGTTTCTTCTAATTTGCCTTCATAGTGACTAGCCTGTAATGGATTTATGTAGGTTCTTTATCACATAGCAAAATTCCTCTACCAACAACATACATCAACAGCATCCCCTAATACATAAACACACACACACACACACACTGTCAGAGTATCAAAGTGTGATTTTAGGACATCTTTCCTTGGTTATCTTCCTCAATGTCAATAATTTGTCAGGTCTTACTCTCCTTCTTACTCCCAATATGCTTAATTTCTAACTTGTCTTTATTTTTGTCAGTAGCTTCTTTAGATCTTTCCAAGATGCAGTCTAAAAAATAAGATATTTTGGCTGACAATCTTTAGACCTTTGAATATTTTCTCTTGCAGTATTTATTAGTAATTTTTTCCTCAGTAAATTCTATAATTATGGGTTTTCAAGATGCTTTTAGAGAATAAAAAAAAAGTGGGTGTATTTTTATTGTTTGCAACCAGAGTACAAGGAAATTATGCTGATGTTGCAGTTCATTTACATTTTAAAAGGTGACTGCATCCTTTGTCTGAACTTTTACCCTCAAAACCCTGTGGATAAGAGAGATAGATGCCACCTCTGTTCAGTCCTTCTGAAGTCCCTTTGTGTCATTCTCTAAAGCAGGCTTTTAAGCAATCTTCAAAATGACTGGAGTAGACCTGGTTGACTTAGCTCTTCAAAAGCACCATGTCTCTGTCTCTTCTTTATCATCAAATAGAACAGCACTTCTCTTTCTCTCTCTCTCTCTCTCTCTCTCTCTCCTTCAAGCCTCCAGAATAGTACAATTGGAAAGCCTTGGTAAATTCATGTTCAACCAAAAATTAAAACTGTATGAAAATGTATAACAAAGATGTTAAGGACTAAATGTATCTTCATTCAGGTTCAGAACAAAGATAATAATTAGGAAAAGGAGATGAATACATACAAGGCGTTGTGGGACAGAATGAAAGCAAAGTCTACAGCATGAGACACCAAGGAACAATAAAGACATGCCTGTAGGACAGAAGACTGACGTGAGGCTGGACCCCAAACCTGAGGACTAGCTTTGGTTTGTGGTGTACAAACTTGAGTTCTCATCTATGTCTCGCTATTCTCATCTATGTAGTACATATCAAGGTTTCAGTTTTCTTTAGTAAAGCAGAGAAGAGATAGGTACCCTCTAGGGAAATTAAAAATTTCCATAGTCTTGAGGATATGAACCACACAGAAGAAGAAAGGTCATGAATAAGGAGGGAAATGAAAAACTGAAGTAAAGTGAATAGTGACTGCCCACACCTCTCAATCCAGTATCTCTGTCTCCTTGGAAACAGAATTGTGTGCAGGGCAAAGCTTCAAAATGTGACTCTCTGGAGAGCTTTGCTTACATCAGAATAAAGATTAGGAAAAAAACTCTATCTAGGAGACTACCTGCAAAGTCATGGCAACCTGATGATCTTCTAGTGAAGCCTTCTCTACTTCTCCCTATGACCGGAGTTTTATACCAGGTCTTGTTTCATTTTAAAATATGAATGAGTAGCTTATGATCCCTAAATCCAACTAGACTAATTGATTGTCTAGTGCCAAAAGGTCAGCCCAGAAAACATACATACAAACGTATCCAGACCAAGCAAGCAGGTTGTATTTAGGGTATATATATCTTAACAATTAATGAAAAAAGGTCATGAATTTGTCATTTCAAGGAGGGAGGAAAATAAATGATAAAATGATGTAATTGTATTCTCAAAAATACAAGAAAATAAATAAATCGCCACTATCAAAATAATTTACGCAGCTTATCCTAGGAAACTATCTTTAAAATCTGGTGTATGTTCACAGTTGTGATAAACAACTTTCATGCTTTGGAAAAATTAATTTTAATTTAAAAAAAACTGACAAAATATTGTTAGATATCATGTGCATAAATAATGTGGTGGGTCAGTTAATGGCCCATTTGGATTTATGGAGACACATGCAGTAAAGGTTAAAGTTGTTGATCAATGATAGTAGTTTCAGTGATTCTTGACTCCGCAGCTACCTCTGAAAACATAAGTCCAGAAAAAAATAAAAATATTCTCCCCTTGTAACTATTAGGAAAAGTAGTCACCAAGGTATTGCCATTAACTGCTAAAAATATTTGCTAAAAATGTACTAGGTAGTTCTGAGTCACACATCTTATTTTTGACAATTAAAAATATGCTTATTTAATGTGAATTCCAAAACATCCATAAATGGAACCTGAGATATGAAATATCTTCCCATTATGATATTTGCTAGACACCAACAAGGTGATCCACCAAGCGAAGGCGACTTTCAGGACAGAGTGAGGGAAAGATGCTGTGTATGGATGAGCAACATGAGCCAACTGACAGTCGGAGCCAAGTTTCCTCTTTTTGAAAGTGTCACATATCCAAATAAATCCTCTAAAACATGTTACTGAGACTGTTCTCTAAGCCATGCTCCTCTGAAGAGACGCACCTCTACCTGACAGGCTCGGGCTTCTGGGACACTTACAAGTATTCATCTTTCCTCTTCTGTCAGAAAATTACTTAAATTCAATTATACATGGCACAAAATAGTGGGTATCTAATCAAATAATTCCACAGTAGATGGCATGATCGTCATGTTAAGCTGTCATTTGTATTTTTCCTCCCAATGATTTCCTCATGTCAGAATTATGCCTGTCATCTTAAATGTCACAGTGACTTCTTTCTCATTTACACTGTCATTTGACCCTAGCATCTGGATGATGCCAGCATTGAAGGAAAAGTGTGACAACAAAAGCTGAACTTTAAGTGATAACTTCTCGATGAGATATTGGTCTGTGTTTTGATGTTTGTTTGTTGTTTTGTTTTGTTTTGTTTTATTTTTCATTCCCTACTTAATTTTTTTTCTTGAAACTGTTTAGGTGAGAAAATGACATCAGTGAGCAGCCCGCAATTTGTATTGTTCCAACAACATTGGTGCTTCATTACCTCTGTTTATTGTGCTTACAAAACATAAACAGGAAATCACTGTTTCAGTAAGCTGGACATAGCTCTTCCTATAGTGGTGTCAGTGAACAGCATAATTTTTTAAGAAAATAAGTAATAGGTCCAAAGTTGGAAAAGTTCTGTCATGCACTGAACTACCAGCCTGCGAAGTATATCGGACTTCAACAAAATTGTGCCATTGTTGAAATGTTCCTTGGCTTTCTGAAATACTGTAGGTACAGATAGTGTCTCAGGGTTAACACTAAGGAAATAATCATAATAACCTCCTACTTGTGAGGAGTATATTCTTAAAACTATAGTTGCTTTGCTTGGTTCAGACTTTCACCTGTATCCCAAGCTCTTTTGTCTAGAAGTTCCCATGCCTGTCTCTGGAATTTTTTTACTACAGGATAACTGACAGAGGGGATGCCATTTTACTAGGTTCACATAATAGTTTCTATTTGGATGCTCAGTAAATTAAGTGGTGGATGCAATGTGGATCATCCTATAACATCAGCTCCTTGATGGTTGCTTACAGTAGTCTTACTAACTGTCACAAATAAAAACATTGGTTGTCCATCATCATCCCTCTTTCTCTCTCTCTTGCTCCTCCCCTCCCACTATCTGCTTGACACCCCCCCCTTGTGTGTGCACAGGCACACTCATCTTTGGAAACTCCTCAAAGGATAACTTAGATAATAAAAAGAAAATTGTCTGTGTTGGGCTCAGAGCTATGTTTCAAACTATGTTGATTTGACACAGTTACTGATATACTACTTAGTGCCTTGGGGCCCAAAATGTTAAGAGCAAGAACAACTATGAGGTCATGTGAACCTACTCTCCTTAAAGATTTGCTGAATATAATAATACAGTCGGAAAAATCCCCTGTGGTAAGGCTTCGAGTGGCCAATGGAAAGAGAATTACTGAGGAATAACAAAACACGTGCGATGCTTGGGGAGAAGGTCTTATGGAAAGCTTTCCAAACAGCTCCTTTGTACCAGAGTATGCACCAGAGTGCGGCTTGCAAAGTTATCAGGAATGGACAAGCCTGCCTCTATCATCACTGGAGGATGTGCCTATTCATTTTAAAAGGTGCTAGTTTGAAAAGGGAATAATAAATTAAGTTGTAACATCATGGACATTTGGCAGACCAGCAAATTATTATGCTGCTGAAATCTTTGAAAGATTTCTCTCCCCAGGGTCATCTTGGATTACTTCTTCTAAAACATATTTGGGTTTAAAGAATAGGTTAAAATGTATAAATATGGAGAATGAAAAGTAGGTAAAACTTTCAGGGTTTTCTGTATCTGGGAAAAAAAGCATTTAAAATGCAAATGTTGATTACTCTGGGGGTTATATAGTATATTCAGGGACCTGAAAGAAGCATACAAAGAATACGTGAGCCCTGTGCAATGTGAGCAGTCTCATGATTGGTTACTTGGGTATGAACAGTATCCAACTGTCATAAGGAATTCACACAGAACATGACTTCCTGTGCACTCATAAGACTGCTCACACAGAATGTGACTTCCTGTGGTATCACAAGGTTCAAAGAGACAAGACATGGTTTCCATTATTTCTCCTTGTCACAGGGCGAACTCACTGTATATATAACAACCAACCTGACCCTAAAGGATTTTCATCAGTTGCCCTAAACATGATGCAGTTTTAAACCAGCTCGGATCTGACTACCATATTATATAAATTCTTCATTCTTAACTTGAAAATTAATTTCAGAAAATATTAACTAACTACAAATTGTGATTTTAATGTGTTAAGCTAGCTATAAATGGATGGAGTGATTTGGAAAACTAATTATGGTATTTGATGATTTTAAGTCATTCAGTTTAAAGGGTTTTCTGAAAATGAAAATTTTTAAGTATGTTTAGCAACACGCTCTTGCCTACACTCATGTTATCGCTAGCAGCCTCTGCTATGCACTGCAATGATTATAGACTCTGGAAGAATTCTAATTCTCAACCCCTGAAGCATGCTGAGAGAAATGTTTTGCTGTCCTCACATGGCTAATCTCTGTCCCTTGGTTCTTGCACAGCCTTGTTTAGGTTTGCTTCTATTTTTTCCCACACCAGTCTTTTAATGTTTAGCACAGCCAGGACACAAAGCGACACACAGCATTTAAAAGAAAATCTACCAAGTTTAAAGAGGAGAAACCCCAGGAGAAAACAATGTACTAAAAATAGATTTCAAAAGAACCAAAGTACTACAATGGGAATGGAATATAACCAATGGGGTAGAGAAAACTGTGATCCAATTTCTATAAAACATTTTAAAAATGGTGTACAGGGAAGGCACTCCAAGAGCAGAAAGTTTCCATTACCTGTGCATCTGCTGGAAATGTGATTGAGCTGAACACTGCTCATCTACCTAGGGCCCGCTGTGCCTCACCAAAGACCTCATCAACTAGAAAGTGAAGACAGGAATGTGCAGAACAGCTGTCCAGGACTCACACCCAAGAAGGAAGAACCATAGGTTAATGAAGTAACCCAATGACTTAGAAGCAGGCCACTTCTTGTTTGAGAGCTGTGAGGGAGTAGGGGAGGATGAGGAATGGAAGCATCAGGGAAAAATGATGCAATGAACAGAACAATGATAAGCACAGGGAAACAGCTGTGCCTGTCTTCAGTGCTTAAGGAAGACAGAGCCTTGTGGGTAAAGAGCACTAACGATATCGACATTATAGCTGAATGATCAGAGGGATAAGTTAAAATGGTATTTATGGGATAGAGGGATGGCCCAGGAATTAAAAGCATGGGCTGCTTTTGCAGAGGAGCCAAGTTCATTTCCCAACACTCACTTGGTAGTTTACAACTTCCTGTAACTCCATTGCCAAGATATCTGACACTCTCTGCAGCCTCTGCAGGCACTGCTCAGTAAAATAGAGAATCGGCAGTGTTTGGCTTTGTGTAACACTTCTGAAACTCAAGACTTTTTGGGAAATTTATAAGTGAATTTCAGATTATGTTCTCATTCAGGACGTTCTGTGGTTTGCAATTCATTCTGGAGTGCATCCTAGAAAGATGCTAAAGAATCAAGTCTTTCAGTGTTAGTACAATTGGGTAAGGAGTGAAGTTCCAAGAATCACAAACATTCAGCACAAGTCAGTAACACAGAGATCAACGACTCTGTTAAAACTGTCATTTTCTTCTGTAACATTCGCATGAATCACAAGATTTTTGGTAACATTATATGTATATATAAATAAAGTGCTGAGCACATATTACTCACTTAATATTAGCTTATTAAATTGGAACGAAATAATAAAAGGTGAAAATTACAAAAACTTCTGACCTTACCAAAACTAAGAATCCATTTATATGTATTGTAAATAAAATATTCCTGGGAAATAGATTCAGTAATCATAAAGTTGAGTTGAGACCACCATGAGTAAAAGTCTAAAACAAAGGCAGACAGAATTTTTCTAGGATTAGAGAGACAGCTTGGTGGTTGAGAGTACTGGCTATTTCTGCAAAGGACCCAGCTTTAGTTTGAAGTCCCCACATGGTATCTTACAACCTTCTAGAATTTCAAAGGATTTGAGGATTATTCTGGGCTCTTTGGACACCTGATACACACATAGTGTACACATACTAAATAAAGGCAGCAAGAATTTTCTGATTGTGAATCTTTGGTTAAAGGGAATAGGAAAAGGCATCGCTTGAAGCCATGCATAGTAATACTCACCTGAGGCTAGTCATGGTGATGTCACCTGAGGCCAGACATGGCATTGCTCTCCTGATGCCAGGCATGGTGATGCTTACCCATGATCCTAATGCTCAGAAGAAAAATATGGGGGGAGGGGAGTGCGGGGGAGTACAAGTTGGAGGCCAACCTGGTCTTCTTATCATATCTATTCTCTCCTGAGTTCTTTGTATTTTTTTTTTTTCATATTTTCATGCTGAGATACATCATGGTTTTTTAAAGATTATAGTTTAATTATATTACACTTAAAAATGATAAGTAATATTAACAAGACAGTAAGGCAGAGAAAGAGATAGGGAAGGTGAAATGTAGGACAGGATAATCTAATGAAGGGAGGGAAGAAAATGCAGATAAAATAGCACACAGTCTGTTTTTTTTTTTTTTTAAAGGGAATGAAAAGCATGAAACCACTGTGTTCAATGGCACCTTCATGGTATTACTGTAGCCTTTAACAAAAGTTCACTCTTAACACATAGCTCACATAATTTTATATACTCTTGATTGGAAAAAATAAATTTGTATTTATAGTTTAAACGACCCCAAAATTACCTTTGGAAAGAACCATTTTTAATAATGTTTTTGTTGCTTTGCTTGCATCACATTTTAATGCTTAACTAACTCGGCTGCCTCTTTGACTTTTGTATTTCCAAATTTTTGTAGCTGCAGCGTATATAAAACTAATAAGTGAATGGAAGCTGATGGCTTTATGGCAGTTGACTATCCTTAACTTTCTGCTCAGATTTCATAGCAATCTACATATTTAATGAGGTGTTAAATATGTAATTCATATTTTTCCTCTATGATAAAATACATTTTCTCTCTTGATTCTTTTCACAAAATATAGCTGAGTAACAATTTCATTAGTTGTCATAGTCTTATTTCAGTGTAATTTCTAAATATCCTCACTAATCTTTCTGCATAGTAACAATTGCTCCCAACACAAATCTATTCATTTAAATGTGGCTTCTCCTTTTAACATTCTGTGAGTCACATTTTCTATCATGGACATTTTCTTTTGAATGGCAAGGAGGGAAAATTGGTGCAGATTAGAAACTGTGACTCTACACTGAAACTGTAAAGCTGTACATTTAAAACAAGTATATCATTACCAGACAACATTTTAATAATTATGCAGCAAGATACATAATCACTTGCATTTTTATTCATTAAAACATTCCAATATTCACTATTCACAATCATTACTGCACTTATTAGCAGAGTAAGTTTTCCTTGTCTTCCTTGCTATTCAGATAGCCTTGATCCACATAGAGATAAGCAAAGCATGGAGTAAAATCCCATTATCTAACTCTCTTATTAGTGTACACAGATCTTCTACTTATTAAATACAAGAAGATTCTGCTATGTAGCAAAGAATGAAGCTAAAACATTTTACTTAACTGACAATGATTTTCAACAACTACCAATTTGATAAACCATTTTTCACAGAAAAAAAAATTACAGCAATTAAAAATAAAATTCTTGTGCTGGTGAATGGCTCAAGTAATGAAAGAGCTTGCAAGCAGGATTAATGACCTGTGTTCTTTCTTGGAAACACAAGGTGGGATGAGATAACTAACTCCTACCAGATGTGCTCTGACTTCCAGTTGAGTCCCAAGGCTCCCTCCATCATTCCAGATAATGAGATAAGTGTAATAAAAATCTAAGTAAAAACTTTGCTAGAGTTTGCGTTCTAAATTTAAAATGCAGTTTTACATTACAAACACAAATTTTAACATTCTAACTGAATGGAATAGATTACAATTTATATAAGAAGGTTCCAAAAGATCTATGAACACCTTTTAACAAAATGTGAAAAGGTTTTAAGTATTATATTTTTTAGCATAATATTTTATTGACTAGTAGAGAAATTCACATAATGCACCTTGATTATGTGCTCTTCCCAGTCTTCTGGGGTTTACCCCCAACCACATTGTTGTGAACTACTCTCCAAGAAAAAGAAAAAAATACCAAGTCCAATTTATGTTGTCCATATACTCATTGGAGCATGGTCAAACTTCCAGTGGCCATCCTTTAAAGAAAACCGAGTCTTTCCCTACCCTCACTCCTGCCAGAACCCATAAACTGTGGAGAACTATATTTCAGCATCCCTACCACAGCGTTTAAGAGTTCTCTTCAATGGTTTCCTGTCGGGTCTGTTTCTTTTTTATTGGTGGTGGGAGAGGTTGTCATAGAAACCTTCTATGTCTTGCATTCTCAACTATGAGAGTACAGTCATTAATAGCACTGCAAGAGAAGCTTTGCTGTCCTTTACAGTCAGCAGCAGCATGGTTCATGAACTTCTACATGGATCCTGGCAACAGCAAGGACCATGGACATCCACATTGTCTCCAATGTTATCACAGACCACAGACCTCAGTATGGTCTCCAGTGATAGTACACACTAAAGACACTATTAAGGCTCTAATCTGCAGCACAGGCCATGGACTTCAACAAGACCTACTGCAGCAACATGGTCTATGGACATCCTCACAGCTTCAGAGAGAGACCACCTATATCCACATGGTCTCCAGCAGCAACACCCTGTAAATGTCCCTGGTCTGTGCTCCTGCTAGAGACCATCTGAAACACATTTTCTAATGTTTCAATTTGCAGAAACATGAATTATTCCCATAAACTTAATTTGTGGAAGTTTATATGCAGGTACTTCTAGAACTTGGAAAAATGGTCATTTTTGAAATATAGCTGAAACTAGTGTGGTTATGACTGTAATTTTCTGAAGTTTTCAAGTTAAAAGTATAGTTCAGTGAAGCTAGGAAGTATTTTTTTAGAGCATTATTCAATTTCTAGTGTTCTGATTTTACAATACTTTGTTTGATTCCATATTATTCAGACACAATCTGCACCTTCCATTTCTCAGTCACACCCTAGCTACCCAAGCTGTTCCTGATAAAGAAGATGGTGAAGACTAAAACAAACTTATCCACAATATAAAAAAAACAAATGTGAAATACTATTTAAGTATCAGCTGAGTACTTGCAGAACCCTGTTTTGCCATCGAATAAAGGAAAATAGAATTCTACAATAATTTGGTGCTGGTTATGACTGAATGGTACTAGTACATGAAAGATTGAATATGCTCATAACAATTATCATTAATGAGTGAAATTCTTCACTGGAGGTATTGATACGGTTAGAATACAAACATTGAATATTGAAATAGATCAGTAGTACAACATTTCCCTAGGAATATAAGTTGACATGTATAGAAGTATTTACATCTATCTATAGATGTACTTTGATTACATTAATATGTATTATTTATAATCTATATTTATCTCTAAATCTGCTATATTTAATCTTTTAAGATAACATCTGATTCAACATACATTATTAAAATAAGTTATATTCCAGTATGCTTTCACAAAAAGTAATCTTTTCATTCAATTCTGTAAAGTTTGTTGTCTGCTGGGGGCTTTGATTTCCACCAGAGTAGCTCTGGTCTAATTCCAAGGCTCGCTATGTGGGCATGGACAGATACGTGGGAATGAAAACTCTGCTCAACTGCCTGCTTTCTATGGGTGAGAAAGCTGGGTCAGGATACATGCTGAAGGAGGCTAAGCAAACAGAACCAACATTGTCAGGTCAGGGAATTGATGAGATGGGAGGCAATTGCCAAAATAGAGGTAAGAACAAGATACAACCTCTGGCTTTATTGAACTTCTTGTTGTACCAAGGGGATAAAAGGGAGTTTGCAGCCCCAGGGAGGCAGCAACAGTGGCAGCTGGCCTGACCCCCCCCCCATACTCCTGGAGACTGATCCACCAACCAAAGAATACACATGGAGGGACCCATGGTGCTGGCCACAAATGCAGCAGAGGAGTGCTTTGTTATCCATCAGGGGGATAACAAAGAGAGGCCCTTGGCCTGAGGGTGTTAGATACCCCAGTATAGGAGAATGACAAGGAGGGAAGATGAGAGTGGGTGGGTGGGTGGGTGAGTGGGTTGGAGAATATCCCCATAGTGGCAGGGGGAGGGCGGAGGGAATGGGGAGATTCCAAAGGGGAGATCTAGAAAGGGGGAAACATTTGAAATGTAAATAAAATATGAAAAAAAAAAAGAAAGAAAGAAAAAAAAAAAAGGTTAAATCAAGGAAAACAGGGTTGTGCCAACCTTACCACGCTTTAAAAGGTGATCATGACCCATTACATTTTTATTCTGCAAGCAGACCTTGTCTCTGCTTTTGTGAAAATCTGTTATATAACTCAGTAGGGCACAGTATAAGTGCACTGCAGTATCTCCCTCGAAATGCTCAAAATAAAAGGCCATGAGATATCCTTATTCTCAGTACATCAAAGAACAGGCAACTGATGGAGTGTGCCTCACTACTTCTAAAGAAAGAGAGCTAAAGGGTAAGGCACATTTCACCCAATGTGACCCAAATAGTGACCCATCATGTTGATGCAATGCCAGTACACCTCCATTAAATGCGTCCTCATGGGCTTTCATGTCAAACATGCTGGATTATAACTTGGACTCTGTTAAAAATATTCTTGGTTCTGCTTCTACAAGCAAGAATATTGATACTTATTTTGTGGAATTATTGTGAGAGAACAGACTTAAAATGCCTAGTCCACTGCTGCCTGCCAAATGGAAATGACTTAACACATATGTATCATCTCTGTCAATTCAAGAACCAAGGCACTTCAGAAAATTCAGACACAATTATGATGATCATGCACTCAGAACTATTAATCCAATTTCTGGAAATCTTTCCAAGACAAATATAAACTTTGGAAATGTAACGGTAATATGCAAAACAACAGAAAGCCACATCAGTATGCCAATTTGGAAAAAGCTAAGAATAGCATGGAATCCACTTCGTCATAGTGTCTAACAGTTTACTTTTAAGTTATAAGACTTATACAAAACATTTTTGCTGAAATGTTACAGATGGTGTACTTAAAATATTGACAGTGTGCCTGCTCTTTTCTAAAGTGAAATGAAGGAGTAGTTGATCTGGGGGAGGAGTGGCAGGAATGGAGGCTGAGGTTAGGATCATCTGAGTGAAGGATAAATACGAATAAGAAGGTAAAACTCACACTGTACTGTAAAGTAATCTAAAATATACTTAGTGTTCAAGAAAACCCTGCTGATCATGCCACCGGTTGTTATTGTTAGACTACTTTTTCACTTAATTAACAGTAGTCTGTATATAATTGCATCATATTTAGAGCAAGTGCAGACGTTATGTTTGAGATGTTTTAAACTGTATGCTAGTAACCTCTTAACCATCAAAATGCTTACGAGAATGTTATTTGGCCCATGGAAAAGTGTGAAAAACAATCTTAACTTCAGTACAGCCTGTCAGCCAATCCCAGCTAGCCGCCTGTTCTGCGTGACCCTTGAGAGAGAAAGGACACTACATTTCTCAACAATTAGAGAGAACAAAAAAGAAACAAATTATTTCATGTGATGTGTCAACTTGCCACAGCTCATATTAATAATATGAATATTCATATTTTATTGGCCCACATGCATATGTATTTATTTATCTGATGTTACTGGCTGTCTATATCAGGTCCAAAATTACAGAACAGAAGTGATACATCAGTAGCAATGTGGTCTATAAAATTGACCCATTTCCTATCTGGGTAATAAAAGAAATGTCATGTGTGCTGAAGAGAAAACCCTAGACTGAAATGTGGCTGGGAATGAATGCTCAAAATTCAAGCCCAAAGGCCACCTTATTTTCTAATAGCTATTTGAATATTAATGAGAGATGAGTAAGAAATGTTGAAAACGTCTACTCAAGTTGAACAATCAAGAAATTCAAACACTTGGCAACAGAAAGACAGGCAGCTAATAAAGACGCTGACAAAAGGAACATAAAGCAGGTGAGAATTGCAGCAATGTAAGGTGAGCTTCATCCTGGACTCCTTTCTGTCCTAATTGCCTATACTTTAATTTTAAACTTGTTTAGGAAGGCCAATTTTAACTTGAACCAAATGGAACTGTTACATTATTAGGTCAAAAGAGCATTGGCAATTAGCATTTTCCTAAAGGGCAAGTAAACTTGGGGAAGAACTACTGCAGAGGCAATTTTTACTAATGCAATACACCCAGAATGGCTCTTTGTTTAGGAATGGAATACAGTATCTCAGATAAAGAAATTTCAAGGAAAGTCTGAAGCTTTATATTGCAATAATAATAATAATAATAATAATAATAATAATAATAATAAATCAATGTTTAGGTATTTCAAAGCTCAGCTCAGACATTTCCTTTTGACATTTGAAGGATTTATATTTGCATTTTACTGGATTTTCATTGATTATAACTTCTCATCTGAAAAATAGTTCAATATAAATTTAGTTATTTAAAAGTTCTCCTGATGGGATGGTTGAAAACCAATCACTAGAGAAAAAGAAATGTATTTTGCTTGTTCAAAACTAACTTAATATGAGGAATTTGCTCTTTAGATCTAGACATAGGAATTAGGGAAATGGGTGAGATAAATGTGTAGTGTTTGTAAAAGGTTACCAGTATATATTATGAATCAAGAAAAGGTGAGAAATCTTAGGTTGAGACTGGAATAGAGCCTTAGATTAGTTTTTGCAAAGACTAAAACAAAAGGACATGATATTAAGCAATGCATAAGATAAACTTCTGTAAATCAGTTTTGCTACTACCTGACCTGAAACTCAGTACCATAATCATGATTCAAAAATGGCTGGGAATAAGCACAACATCTTATATAAAAAAATTAGATAACACAGAATAGAAATAAATGCACATAAGAGACAGAATGTTCACAGCAGTCTTCATGACATTCCATGTGATACCAATATCACTCCACCCTGAAGTTTTACTAATATGTCATTTGATTCTTATTGTTCAATCGACTCCTTCAGCATAATCATTAGGTTACGGTTGGCCACTCTGAGTTCCTTTTCCTCTGGAATAAGAGTTTTTCTCAGGTCTATTCCCTTCAGACTCACATTACATGTCCCAAAGGTTACTGGTAAATAAATAAAAAAGCAAATAAATCTTTTAGTAAAAGCTGTTTCACAGAGTAATGTATAGGAAGAAAAATAATCTCCACAAAGAAAAGTTTTTGATTTTCTTATTAAAACATTCTAATGATGTTTTGTTACATATAAAATAATTTGCTTCAGTTCCAAGTTGACATTACTTATGATGCTAAAGGTCTAAATAAATATACATATTTAGTGAATAGGAATCCCATAATAGATATTTTAGCATCAAAGAATATTAATCATTTTTATGACCGAACGTGTTACATAATTATTTGCAATCCTCTTGTGCCAGGCTACAGAGTACTGACAGTCTAGGCGTGCAACTTTCCTGCCAGCCTATGAGCTTTTTTACTTAGATATTACCCACATTGTGATTTCCAGAAATTATAATGGCCATACTTTTCACAACTAGCTTAACCCTAACCTGGAAATGAACTAAACCTAGACAGTCAATGGCTCAGATCCGAAATGGGATTTGAAAAGGTTTTGTAATTGTTTAAGTTCATTCCATATCATTTTAAAGCCCCATACTCATTCTCTTCCTATCACTAAATACACACACACACACACACACACACACACACCTACCTTACATTACCTGTTATATACTTACAAAACATGAAAAATTAATTTTGAGAATACTTAATATACAAGAATATGTGAAAATACCACAGACATCTTTGTGCAAAAGTTTCTCTTTAGTTTTGTCTACTAATTGTTATATTAATGCTTTCTTTGTTACGATATAAGGATTTTTAGCTCTTCCTCCCCACATTAGAAATTCATTATTTATTTGCCTATGTGAGCCAGTTTATTCGCCCAAGACAAACAGTGAATTACTCATTTGATACCACTCAAACCCATAAATATGAGTTCCTTTTTCTCTCTTAAAAATTCTATTTTCTCCAAGTCAGTGGCTAAGTAATGAATATCATCAAATATTTTTTTAAAAAATAGGAAAAAATGAAAATGTTACTGTTTTCTAGAAAAGAGGCACTTAAGATATAATTCTAACAGGAGCTTGGCTGTCAGGTCAGAGAATGCAAGGGCCCATGAGTTTACATTGACGGCAATGGGCAATTCTTACAAAGTACAAAAATAATTTCATTTGAACACATTTCTGCCATCAAATGAACAACAATTTCTTCATCAGTATTTTTTTTTTTTGACATAAATTTGTGAATCCAACCATAAATGTAATCAAGATACAAGGGTGGCCAGAAATCTATAGCTCTGGTCTGGTCTTTTATTTGAACTCTTGAGCACTTCTGTATTCAGCCCAGCATGACTGATCTGTGTGTAAATAATTGGCCACACCGTTTGCGAAATCCCATATTCTGCTGGTTCTCCTGTGGGCCCCTTGACTTGATATGTGCAGTACACAACATGACTGTTTTCTATAGTTTCTGCTTCATATAGCAACATTCAGACTGTTTTCTCAATGTCACACCAGAGTTAAAATATGCTGAAGCTAAGCTGGAAAAGAAACACCTTTAGAATTTGCTTCACAAACAGACTTACTTTCTGTTTGGATTTTGTTAGCATATGCAAACTCTGGGTCTCTGGAGAGTGCTTTCCACAGTGTGGAAAGTTGTCCCTTTCCTTCTGAAAAACATACTTGATAAGCAATGCCCAGATATTTTAAAATAGTTTATATATGACATTAGCTCTTATGATATTAACAACAACAACAAAACAACAACCAAATTAATTGTGGATAATAACAATGTGCGGAATTAGAAAGCACAATTATTATAAAGTCCATGAACTGGAAATGTAAACAATTTCATAGGATGTCATTTAACATGAGTATATTATCTGCAAGCTAAAAGGGTCATGAGATATAACTTTCCAGAGGGCGATTTGATTCCTGTGTGCCTTAATAATTTATAATGTCTTTATGTGTATAATTTAAATTATCCAGGAAAGAAAATACTGGTAAGAATTGTTTGAAATTGGAGAAAATAAAAGCTTCAGAAATCCACTTGCTTAAAGCAAAACAGAGGAGGTGACTCCAATGCAGTAAAAATATAATCAGAAGATTTTTATCTCACAATACACACTCTTGAGTATCCTGTTACTGGCCTCCTTATTTTCTCAGTCTTAGATGTAGGTATTGTGTTTTAGATGCATTCGTTTTGGTCCAGTGTGTGTGTGTGTGTGTGTGTGTGTGACACATATGTATATATACAGATATTCTTTAGTTATTTATTTATATACACTTATTACATATATGTAGCAATAATAATTAAACAACATTTCATGAACTTGAGAAAATGTCTTGATTTTGAGAGGGAGTTTAGGGGACATAATTGGAGTTGGTAAGAAAGAAGAAAGGATGGAAATGATATAAACAAAGTACCTGTATATAAATAGAGAAACATTAAGATACAATCAAACATTGCTGATAAGACATAGCTGCATACTGTCAGTGTTTAGATCTTACATATCCTAAAACGCCCATTTACTAGTGGTTTGGTCAGCTGCCTATACTGCCTATACTATACTGGGAAGTGGTGGATACGTTAAGAGTGAGGGTTCAGGATAAGAAGTCATTCAAATGGCTGGCAAAATTCATGTTGTGGCAACAAGTCTTGTATGGTCTCATTGGCTGCCAGCTACGTCTTAAGTTACATGAGAGACTATCTCAAAGAATAAAACAGAAAATCATAGAGCAGGACAAGGCACATCACATAAGGATGTGTCTAAATGCAATATATATATATATATATATATATATATATATATATATATCATATACATTTTTTCATGCACTCCAAAAATGTTAAAATTTTAAAAGAAAAAGCTTTTGATTTAATATAAAATCTGTACTGCGTCCTATGGTCAACTTTGCCCTATCATATAAAAAATTAACAGGGTCCGTGGTAGGTAAGTGACATCTTAATAATATTTTTATAAAAGAAAAGAAAAATAAACAAAGAAGAAAAAACTAAAACCATTTAGAGGAAATGTGGATCAAGGTAATAGAAATCATTATTTAGAGGTAAGTATAGGAGATTTTCAAAAAAGAAAAAAGCAAATGAAGGCAAGTATAAAATTTATAAATTGTCACATCCCCCACTAAAGCACCCTGAAGCCCTCACTGGTATTGGAATTTGGTTAATAAGTAATATCTAGTTATGTAAAAATGAATCTTCTATGTTCTGTAGCTTATTTACTGAGCTGCCTCAGAGTAAAGGATTCTAGCCCATTGAATTTTGATCTCACATAAATATTGCAACAACAATAAAATATACATCAGCTCTTTTTACCTTCTCTTTACATTGTTTTCCAATAGGCATTCAGGAATTTATTACATGTAGGGTTCAGTTTTAATTTTTAAAATATCTCTTAATGGAATTTTTTTTGAATCACTGGAGCCCTGGAAACTCATTTAAAAGAAAACCTCTCATGATGCTAGCCCTGCATATTATTGATTCCATGAATCAGTCATGAGGAAGAATCTCTGTGAAAGGGATGATTTTTTAAGGGAAATTTTAAAGGGTAAGTCAATCTTCTGTGTTCTATTTTGAAATGAAATAGCATGTCCTATCAGTAATAGGGACAAATTATATGCACAGAGTGATTATCCTTAGACACCAAGGGACAAAAAGATTTCTAGAGAACAGAATAAGTCATCGCAGAATAAGTCTCATTCTAACTTCTTTGCCACTGTTCAATTGGATATGAATGGTATCCAGAGGGAATCCGGCTCCTATGGAATCTCTCGAAGGAAGAGAAAGTCATTTACTCCCCAAAGATTTAAAGATGGCCACTGGAGTCTCCAGCTCCCCTCTTGCAGCCTCTCTGAAATCTCAAGGCTTACAATTTTACTCTTAAATACATTAAACAGTTAAGATATCCTTGCGTGGTCTCTGTAGGACCCCAAGCATCTGCTATAATGCTGATGGCTTGATGAAAAAGCTACTCTGAGTTCAAATTGCAAGGCTGCTACTTAGTATCGAAGTAAACACCGAATTCCTTCATCAGTCTAAACTTTAGTCTTGAATTATGAAAGAAAACCTTTATAACACTATTAGTGTTAGAATTTAATAAAGGGAACAAAAAAAAAAAATTTGTTAGTTGAGTAAACGTGTAAACAGATGCAGATACAGCCAACCATCAGACTGAGCTCAGGGACCCCAATGCAAGAACTAGGGGAAGAACTGAAGGAGCTGAAGGGGGTTGCATTCCCATAGGAAGAACAATATTAGCTAATCAGACCACTCAGAGTTTGCAGACACTAAACCACTAAAAGAGTATACATGGAGGGATCCATAGCCCCAGATACAGATGTAGCAGAGGATGGACTTATCTGACATCAGGGGGAGGGGAGACCCTTGGTTCTGTGGAGGCTTGATGCTCCAGCGTAGGGAGAGGCTAGAGAAGTGAGATGGGAGTGGGTGAGAGGGTAGAGGAGCACCCTCATAAAGGCAAAGGGGAGGAGCAAGAGGGATGGGGGTTGTGGAGGGGTAACCGGGAAGGGGGTATCATTTGAAATATAAACACATAAAGTGATTAATTTAAAAAGATGTAGATTAAAAAGAAAGCAAATAAAATAAATATCATACGTGAATATTTTAATACTATAGCAATAATTTTGCTGTACAAAAAGAGCTAAAGGAACAAGTAAGTTTGTCCTTCTCCTGCTCGACATGCTCCTTATGTTTTATAATATTTCAAACATGCCTGTAATTTAACACCTCCCAAATGTGAGACTGGCTTTCACTTATTTACTGAGTATATTTGTTTTCTGTGTGATGGCTTCAGAAAGCTTGTTGGAATCTCTCAATGCAGGTTAAAAGCAGCAGGAAAAGCATTATGAACATCCAATCAAAGCAGCATCCAGACCACAATGAAAATGGGTGTTTTCTATTTTTCTCCTTCACAGGCTCTCATTTCCTGCTAGATCAGTGAGACAATGAGAATTCCAGTGACTGCAACTGCAGATTGCAAAACAGCTGAGCAGGTTGTCTGCAATTCCTGGCATTATCTGGATTTCCATTTTCTTGTTTTTTTCTGATTCATTATCTCTGTAGGTTCTAATGCTTATGCACTTAGGTAATTAATTCCTGCGTGGACACAGGTTTGCAGAGATCATTTCAAAAATGGGCATAGATTTATTCTGTCAATGTGAGTGTGTAGAATTAGAATTGTGGCTCTAACCATCATTAAAAAGTCTTTCTGCCCATTTTAAAATAACTTAAACATCTTTGGAAGTGTGAGAAGATAAACGACCAACCTCAGATTTGATAAAAATCACAAATGTCGGAGTGGACATTTTTTTTTCAGTTGCTGCAGCTCTGAGGTAGCCATAGTAAGCCAAACCTCAACTTGGAACCTTGAGTTGTTGGCTCCCCTGCCGTTCCACAATCTGGCTGGTTTCTATCTTAATCTCAAACCTAGACCAAGATAGCAAAACTCTAGGGTACCTTTTCCTCACGTGGTAGAAACATGCCCAAAGATTGAAAGCCTTTTGGAGGATATATTAACCTGATTACATCGAATCTTCTATTTACTTCTAAGGTAATGTGGCACCTTTCTCTGTATTCGTACAGCACAGAGAAAGAGAAAATGCCAACTACAGGTTTTCTTTATTTGTCAATATATTTGACTATTGATGATACTGATGAAGTAATTAATTCAGCTGAAAACCTGGGAGCTTCAGTCATCTCTTTTTATTCTATAATTACATTTTCCTCAATTAATTATTTTTTCTAGCTTACAAAAGAAGTAACATGCTAATATCCTTTGTGTTTACATTGAACATTCTCAAAATTATGAACATATGAGTTAAAGGAAAATGGTTCAAAATACCATTAAAATAAGAATGAATTATTGCATATCTTGTTAAGTATACTAACATTTTTAATAAAGTGTAATGAAGTATTCACTATTAGAAAGTATTCTAAAAATTCATTGATGATTTCCTTAACGTTGTATTGAGAATTAAGTTAAAAAACATGTACACATACAAACCAAGAGTGTTACTTTCTGTTGTGAAAAATATCAGATAACTTCTCATAGAAAAACTCTAGGAAAATCTAAAAAACAAAATTTTAGAAACATCAGGCCCAATAAGAGGTTTGAAGGTATCATGGTGGACAGACATTACTTATCAAATGCTTGGAGGATGCCCCAAAATATATTAAGGGCTTTTTCTTTACTGCTATCCATACAGAGCAAAGACACTATAGTTAGACGGAAAGATTACTCAGCTGTGGACATTTGGAGCTACAACTTCTCATTGTAAAGGGTTACCTTGTGCACTGCAGGCTTTAGAACACCTTGGTTAACAGGGTCCTTTTGGGTGTGTGGATTAGACTAAGTAGGTTATTAAAATTCAAAAAATATATAAGATAGCATAAAGTTCAAAGAGGGATATATTTGGAAACTTGAAAGTTGATAATGCACGATTCCAGACTTGTTTATATACCCAACAGAAAAGCAGGTGCCTTTCGCTTAAGAAAGACATGCTGCAATGCATTCATTTCAGCATAGTGTTCATAAGATGAAACACAGAATACAGGAATCATAGTCACTCCAGTACCACGGGCACTAAGTAGTGATGCAAGCTAACTAGAGTTACACAGGAATATGGATGTCCAAATAATGCACCTGTGCAATTCTACCTGTGCATACTTCAAAAACAGAGCAACAACAGCAACAACGCAGAACAAGGTAATGTTTCTATTCCAGTCTCCATAAGTGCGTTGGTTTGGTCAAAAATAAATGAGAGACTAGGAAAATTCTAGGCAAGTTCCTTAGGGAATATGAGATGCCCTGCTTTTTCACCCAAAGGAGTTATATGACAAGACATTAAGTGGCTTCATAAATAGGTTAGTGGTGGGTGATGGTGGTGACGGTGGTGGCGGTGGATGATGGCTGTGGTGGTGTTAGGTGATACTGTTGGTGGATGATGGTGGTGATGGAGGTTGTGTTATAGTGGTGACGGTGGTGGTTGGTGGTGATGGGGAACTGATGAAAGTGAGGTAATGATGGTATTGGAGGGTGATTGTGGTGGCAGGTAACAGTGAAGAGGTCACGATTGTGAGGGGGTGATAGATGGTAGTGGTGGTGTACAGTTTTCTCCATTAGTCTTTTATTTCAATTAGAAAAAGAGAAAGAAAAAAGCAAATACGCAAAAGTAAAAGGCTACTGCTATGAATTTAAAAATTTTAAGTCTAGGGAAAGTTCTGTAAGTTTTATGCCTTGATTAAAGTAAATGTATTGTTTTTAATGCATGATACTTCTTGTGATTATCTATTTGAGGATGTTAAGAAAGAAAATACAAACAAGAAACAAAACAGTGAGATTAATATAAACTGGAAACCAGGCAAAGGAGCATAAACTATAGGGGAAAAAAGCCACAATAAACCCACATGGGAAAGCATATATTTTGACTGTAAATAAAAGTGAAAAATCAATCCTGGTTATCATGTGAATAATTATTTATGGTTCTCTCTCCAATCATGATCACTCGCAAGCAGTTACAATTTTAATATTTAAGATACCATGAGAAAGAATGTTTCTAGGGAACATGAACTCATCACCTTGAGGAAGTAATGCTAGGCTACCTGTGCATACCTCAGTTTTTTATCAGACTCTCTAGCTACCAGAACTAGCTTCTAAACAGGTAGCATTTTTTGTTTTGTTTTTTGTTTTTGTTTTTGTTTTGTTTTTTGGAAGAGACTGAAATTGGTATATGTTATTTAAAGCAAAGATTCTCTCTGTCTTCTGTCTGTATCTCTTCTCTCTATCACCTGTCTGCCTGTCTGCCTGTCTGTCTTGTCTGTCTTCTGTCTCAAGCACACAAACACATACATACACACGCACACACATGTGTGCGTGTTTGTGTGTGCGTGTGTGTGTGTGTGTCCATGTGGTTCTCCATGCTTTATGGGTAGAAGTTTGAAGTAATTATAGATATAAAATAATAATTCCAATTTTTGTATTTAGAACAATAATTTAAATATATATGGCCACACATCAGTGTTTAATAGTCTCTTTTGAAACTCCAAAAATCTTGAGCCCAATGAAAGGGCCCAGAAGACAGTTGAAAAGCAGCAGAATTTCTGACTTCTCCTGCATAAATAGACATTTGGTGAAATGACCATGACTACTCTTCAGTATGTTGACTTAATTCTTACTGTTTATGACAAGTATGATCTTTAATTAGGGCTGTAGGACTTTTATTGTATATTTCCATAAATTCTTAAAATTTGATGTGAAATCTTTAGTTGTTTATTATTACTTTGAAGCCCAGGGTAATTTCCCCTCAGTATTATATTATACACTGTAGCTAGACTTTAATAGACATTAAATCTGAGCCAATACCCTCTGAAGATATGATTCAGGAAAGTAAAGCTGTTTTGTAGGATTGTGGAAAATAATGTGTTTGGTTTCTACTTGCAATGAAATTCTATGTATACCCTGCTTTCAAAATGCATATGAGTAAGTACATCCTAGGAGCAAGGAAGAATCAGTCAAGGAAGAAACCAGGACACTCAGTTCCGCACTTTGGAGATGGTGAAATCCAGTAAAAAGTTGTCAGTTCTTGGTTAAGAATGTAGTTTAAGCAGCTATAAGTAAGACACCTTTCTTGAGCCTTAGCCAAACAAATGCACTGGTCAGCAAGCTCAGGAGAAAGAAAGGGAGAACAATTGTCAAGACTTTTATTGGCTTTTTCTAAGTGACATCTGAGTTGTGATATAAACACAGACCTGGCCACCTCACGTAATAGTGACAAAGTCAAGCAAATACAATAAGGATGTTACCTCAGTTTCTGTTTAGACCCTGATATAAAATCATGGGGAGATGTGAAAATTTGAACGAATTGTTGAGAAAAAAAAACTGCCTCATGATGTGCTGTGCTCACAAGTATACAGGAGAGGACTTTCCAAAGTTGCTCACAGGAGAATGATTCTTTAATACACACACAGGTCAGAGAGGTATGAAAGTACAAGATATCAAAAAGTGATTAGGAAATAATCTGCTACATATAAAAACAAGCAAACAGAAGCACTGGTAAACACTTCCATTTTTCAGATTACAGAAAACTTTGTAGGGGCTAGGTTAAAGGTGGCTCAGGATGATTTGCATGGACTGCTTTTACTTGAATTAAGTTTCTAGAGTCATGTGGGGTGCCTTACAACCACTTTTAACTTTAGCTCTAGAGTATCTAACATCATCTTCTGGCCATCAGATATCAAATATCTTGTCCACCAAAAGTAACATAATCTTTTACAAATAGGACAAGGTCTTACAGAAATAAAATATGGTGATGGGTCGAGACCAAACTGGACGACTGACACAAAGTAACTTGCTATGCAATATGTACCACTTCTGAATGACTTGAGGAATGTAGAGTGGAATAAAATCACCATACTTCCAGAAACAATACAATGCATTGATTGAGGATACATGTATTTAAGGATAAGTTGGTTACCTCATGTGCAATTTGAAATCAGAATATTTATAATAGCTAATAAAAGTGTATTTAATTTGGAATATAATATAATATATAATTTTGGAATATTGTATATATTATATATACATTATATACGGAATATATATATATATATAAATATATATATATATATATATATTTAACCTAACCCTAACCCCTAACCCTAACCATATATATATATGGTGTGGGTTTATGTGTGCATGTTGCATGCATTGGTGCAAAGGTATTCCACCTACATGATCCAAAGGCTAGATGATATTGATGGATCCCTTAGAGCTTGTATTCTACATAGCCTCAAAAACCCCAGCTTATTATGTAGGCTCTGGGAAATGAACCAAAGTCCTCATGTTTTTGCACCAAAAAGGTCTTAAACTCTAAAGCATCTCTCAGCATCAAGGCCATAGTAAATTACCTTATTTTATTAGACTATAAGGAAATCTTCATGAAAAGATGCATATTCTATACAAATGAAAAATACATTTTTATAGACAATAAGTTTTCCTTCTAAGGTGCTCATCTATTATTCACTAAATCATTTGAAACCTCTTCAAGTGTTTGCCTCTATGCCCAGGACAGCTTGTGAACCGGCTCCCAGCTCTCACTGACGAAAGTTGACCCTGGATTTCTCTTTCAAATTGTAATATCATACTGTAGATGATATGTTTCTTGCTGTTTTTGTATCTCATGAATCTTTTCATGGTGGTATGCATGCAGTCATGGTCAAGACAAAATCATAGAACAAACGAATGCATACATAAGGGGAAGAAATGAATGAATGAAAAGAAATTTTACTGTGTGTTAAACATGCCTAAGTAAGTAAACCTAAATATTATATGTTTTTCAACATTCTTTCTGAAGTTTAATTTTCCCCTTGGGTAGCAAAGATAAAATGGAATAATTCAGGCAATTTGCAAAATCTGTAGATAATTGAAGGGCATATTGAAGAAAGTCAGTCTTCTGCTTTAAGATGTTAAAGCCCTAAGGAGGTTTCCATGAAAGCCCACGGGTCACATGCTCCATAATTATCCTTTCTAAAGACCCTACAGCATCTAAAACTCTAGGACAGGAAATAGGTTAAGGTGCACAGGGAGGTTATTAGTTGGGTCAGCAGATAAGGGATTTGTGTTTTGCCCATATGCATATAATGTTGAACAAGCCCTGAATAAAGACACAGTCTGACCTTTAGATTTCAGTGCCCAATAATTAACTTCAGAACTCAGCTAAGCTGGCTGTCTGGTTCACTCACTCGCAAACAGCTTGGCTATTGAGCTACAAATACACAGTTTGAAATTTTAGGCAGTAGATATTTAATAAAATTCAGTATGGAGAAACTCCAGAGTGGCTTTCGCAGAATTAGACAATCTAACTTTTGAGTAATCTGAGGAACAAAGATTCACAGATTCACTCACTTGATTTTAAAAAGCTTTAAAAATAACGACATTTGTATAAATGGCTTGGGAACATAAGATCACTTTCAAGGGCAGTATGGGATTTTATTATATTTGTTATGAAGTAGAAAAACATGCAGTAAACAATGGTTCTCTGTAGGAACGAAGGTACCTAATTATACCAGTTACATTTTTGTCTGTTTTCAATGTGCACATTAGTGTCTGTCTGTATGATGAAGCCTTTGCAGAGCCATGTATCCATTCTGCATCTTCCTGAAGCTTTCGGTGGTAATGAGCTTGGCCTCTATTGATGCAAGGATACTGAAGTCAAAGCTTGGGAGTCTTTAAGCTCTCCTGAGAGATTTACCTTAATGCAGAGCCTGCTTACATCCTGAGCCTGTCATTTCCTCCAAGAGGAAGAGATATGCCCTTTCCATTCCCAGCTCCTGAAGTAATTACAGGCTCAGGTAACAGGTCAGTGAGGACACTTGGGACTTCTCCATGCCAAGAGGCGAGAAATCAATGTCAACACATTTGCAAGAACAACCCAGTGGTACTTTCAGTGCTACTTGTCCCAGGGAATCACCAGGACCTTGATGGCACCTGAATGGTGTCTTTGAATCAAGACTCAGCATTTGATGCCTATCCTGGGAGGATGGCTAGGGAACAAAGGACAACAAAGGTGTCAGTAAAAAATGACTTGTCCTCCACATTTTCTTGGCTAAGAAGCCATAAGGGAAATCAAATATTTTGAACAAACACTTGTATGTGCTTATTGTTCCCAGGATGCTGGTGTCTGACTAGCACTCCAGAGAACTATATAGGAAAAATCATCCTGTGCACTTTTACAGAGGTCATAATCTTTTGTGTTAGCATCCCTGTTAATAGGTCCCAATAAGATCTAAGGATTCAATCCTACTCATGCCTCTCACTCTGTTTCTGATATGTTATGTCTCAGCCCCTAAAGATCCATGCAGCCATATCTTTTAGTGGGCATCTACTCATCCTCTTTGCTTTGTGGCTGAATGTCCTTCCCTGACATGCTAAACACACTATCGAGCACAGATAGAAATGTGAATGCCTGCCGGGCAGTGGTGGTGCACATCTTTAATCCCAGCACTTGGGAGGCAGAGGCAGGTGCATTTCTGAGTTCGAGGCCAGCCTGGTCTACAGAGTGAGTTCCAGGACAGCCAGGGCTACACAGAGAAACCCTGTCTCAAAAAACTAAAAAGAAAAAAGAAAAAAGAAATGTGAATGCCTTCCAAAACCACTCCATAAAATTGGTATGCTTTATGGTTAGTGTTTAGAATCAACCTTGAATTCTGGTATATTGACACTATGCAGCCATTTCATTGTCATAACTCTCCAAGTTTATTCCACTAGGATCTTACCAGTAAATCAAAACCACGTTTCTGTTAAGTCAGACAGATAACTACACAAACCAGTATGGTTATTTGTTTGTTTGTTTGTTTTTTTAAAAAAAGGAAAAAGGACAAATGTCTAAGGGATTGATTGGTGAGTTTCTGTTACTGAGGTCTGAATCAGACAAAATACATAAGGTCAGAAGTATATCTCCCAGTCAGTGTTTCATATGGACAATGATGATGCCAGGGATAGAAGGAAGGCAGCCATGTTTCTCACTGTGCCCTTCTACTAGCCAATTTATTGCAGAATTTCCATGGCAACTGAATATCATTGGTATTGGATTTAGATCACTTACTAGACAGAAGATTTGAATTCTCAGAGCTTTACAAGATATGAAAGCAGCCACTTGGTATGTGGCCATGAGACGGTTACAGTTTGTCTTTATTTCCCTTCCCATCTCCCATCCTCATTCTCTACCTCCTCCTATTTCTTTTCCTCCTCCTCTGTCACCACATAAAAACAGGAGAATAATCATTCAAAGAAGACACAGCGAGGAGAAAAGAAGATGGCCAGGAACAGAGCAGTTAGGAGGAATTGAATATGTTACCCCAAAATTCTACCCTCCGAAACTGTGGAAAAAATTAGTATCTGGGTTTTCTTTTAAGATTTATTTTTATTTTATATGTGCGTTTGCATTTCTTGTACCTACAGAAGAAGGCACCAGGTCCACAGTGTCAACCACCATGTGGATGCTTGGGACTGAAACCCGGTCTCCTGTTGTTGTTGTGTTTTCGTAACTTACACAATGTCCTTGTATTGTTATAATATGCTTTCTCAACTTGACCTAAGCCAGGGTCATCTAAGAAGAGGGGCAATCAGTTATTAAAACTCTTCCATAAGATTGTCTGTAGGCATCGCCTGTGGGGCATTTTCTTGATTAATGACTGGTATGGGAGGGTCCAGACAACTGTGGCTGGCACTATCTATGGCAGATAGTTCCATGGGCTGAAATAAATCAAGCTAAACAAGCGACAGAGAGAAAGGCAGTAAGCAGCATTCCTCCATGGCCTCTACTGGAGTTTCTGTGTCCAAATATCAATCCTTAGTTCCTGCTATGACTTCCCTCAGTGATAGAGTATGATCTGAGAGTGTTTACCTAAAATGTACCTTTTCTGTCTCAAGTCACATTTGATCGTAATGTTTTATCACAGAAATAGAAGCCCTAACTGGGACAATCTGTCCTGTCTGTAGAATTTTGTTTTAGTTGACAGGACAGACTAGTACAGCATAATTGAAGACTTTAAAATTACACCAAAATTATATGTATCTTAGTTCAGTCCAGTTTCTGTTGTTTATTAGTATTGCTGTATCTCTCCAAATAAAATTAAAGTTGTTGCATATAAATATTATTTTAATATGGAAATATGCCATACATCTATCTATCTATCTATCTATCTACCTATAATAATGTATATATATAGCTTTGTTCTCTTAACTCATATATAATGTTTTGCCTAACACATACATAAATTTATATGTTGTTTGTATTATAATTGTCTAATATATATATGGCAAAATATTTTTGTTAAAGTGGTTATAATACATCAAGATTAATATAGAAAACCTTTATGGGAGACAAGAGTTTATCTTCCCTTTAGAGTAGAATATAGGCTGTGTGGCCAGGACATGAGTGACTAGATAGAAGTGGCCAGCTTCTTTTGTATATCAACAGTATCCTCTTTACTTCTCCCTTGTGGATGCACACAGGATGGAGAAAACATAACCAAGAAGATGTATACATTTAAATCAAATGGTGTATATTTATCTTCAACTGACTAAACCTGAAATCACATTTATTAGAACACCCACCATTTCACAAACAGCAATGGAACCACATTGTTAGTGTTGTACTTGCTTTTTCGCTCCTTCAATATCTTTTAGCATCTTTCCTTTTTGGTTCATCCTCATATTCTTCAAAATCCCATTTTGTATTGCATCTTTTCCTCCAAGCGTTCTTTTCTTTATTCAGTTTTATATTATTTCAGCTCATAATATTCATCTCAAAAAATTTTTAAGAAAGTATTTGAAGTAGGGTGTATCATTCTAAATATCAATATATTTTATTTCATAATAAATGGGCAGTATTTTAGCCCTATGGAACATAGGTTTAGATCATCATCATCGTCATCATCACATGAAAAACCACAAACTGATTTTTAAACAGCTTGGGCTTTCTGCCAATACTCTTTTACTCATACTGCCTTTCATTCATGCTCTTGTTCTTGCTCCCCACACACATTCTTCCTCCCGATCCTCATCCCCTGTTGGCATGTAGTTCAATGGAAGTTTAGGGAAATCTCTGAATCTATTATAATTGTGTAAATCCAGCATATGGTAATATCCTTTGCTACGTCTTTTTGACCTTCATTGGATATATGTTACAGACTCTATCCTCTCTATTTCAGTTCTTAATTCTTTTGAGTTTCTCATGGAAACAAGCAAAAAAATGGATGCAACACAACAAATAAGTCTACTGGAAATGGAAGCCTTCTTTGCAGCCCATACACACATAGGAATGATACCTTGTATTTTCCCTAAATAACTCCTTGAAAGCCACATGTCTGAACTAACTCAGTAGTATAGCCCTTGTTCAGTTCTTCTGTGTCTATTTCTGTGTACTCACTAAAACCTGTTGGCTTGAAAAATTTATTGGGGTATATGCTTGGAACTTCTTTTGTTTCATTGGAGATATATATATATATATACACTAATCATTAGAAATTGCAAATATGTTAACTTACATGGACAGAGAGACATTATAGATGTGAGTACATCTGTGATTTTAATATTAAAAGTTTGTCCTAAGTCATTTCAGTAAACCCCTTGTCTTCTCTTGTTCCTTTGAGAGGAAAAAGAAGTATCGTTGTCAGAAACATCTATTGGATGTAATATGTACAAGGGGTTACATACTGACCAATTATCCTTAACCTATTCAAACTCACTTCAGACTAATGATATCTAGAATTTAAAGCAATATCTATACTGGCTTGTCACAAAGTAAGCAAAAATATATTATAGAAGTAATTAAAATCAAGTATAGTTGTGCTTGCCTTTTCTTAGAATATCTAAAAAGATACTATTTTAAAAGATACTATTTTGTTTTAACAAAAACAAATGCATTTGCTGTGACAGACAGTTGAATCTCATGGGAAAACAAATAGTTCATCCTGAATGTCTTACTGAAGCCTTGGGAGCAGGGTTCTCTACACTTTGACATGGCTCCTAGTAGTAATTATCTTCTTCAGAGTTTATTTTGTGGTTAATCACATCTCTTGAAATGGTCATCTGCCATAAAAAATATAATAAATCTATATTTAAGCTTTTTGGAAGAATGCAAGGCAGAGTCTTAGTAATCAGAGGCAATAGAAGTCTCTGATGTTTTCCTTGTAAAACAGATAAATAAGCTTTGTTTAATGCTGTGGCCAGCTAGAATTACGATCCTTGTAACAGAAGTTAAATGCACTCTCCTCAGTTTTAGAAAATGCAATGCAAAACCATAATGTAAGGGATGCTAAGCTTGCATTTAGTGGGGATCTAGAGTAAATTATCTACATTAACATTATTCCATTGTCATCACTCTCTTATTTATTACACCTACTTAAATGCACCCAAATGTTTAGTGCCTAAGTAAATTACAAGGCTAAAAGGAATATTAGAGCAATAGAAAAATTGACAATTATAAGTCATTTAGTATTTCTTTTAGCCTAATGCAAAACTAATGGGTAATGATGGACTCACTGGAGAAGTCCAGAACACATTTTCTCCAAATAACCCATGGTCTTTCTGTTGGAACTCTCTGCATTGTGCCTCTCTGCTGCTTATAGTCTACTAACATAAAGCAATCCAAAATTATTCTGTAACATTCCACCAAAGTTTCTCTAGAGAATTTACGAGCTTATCTTCAGTTGATGCTCTGGATTTTACTGAAGATTTAAGAATTCCACAGGGAAACTGGGTCCTTTAAGAGTCTTGTGATGTATACTCAAAACTAGAATACAAGAATGTGTATGACTCTTTGATAAATTGGGGCTAAACGTGAAGAATGCTGAAACATGGACATTCATGACCTTCTAGGTATACTTCTTTTATTTTTTATTCTTTTGTGGAAGCAAAAATGTAAAATCAGAGTGTAGATGTATTGTCACAAGGTTCTCCCTACCAGATGGGAGGTGGTGGCATATCACTTCTGTTTCTATGACTTTAAAATCTAAAGCAATCCAACTTTTATTACAAAACTAATCTGCTTTTATCCTGAACCTTAAATGGAGTCCAAGAGTTTAAATACTCTGATCTTAGGCTAACATACCTGGAAGAAGTTGTAAATATTCTTGAAAAGGACAATAGGTTAAGAGAGAAATTAGGATTTATCTGATTGGTTTTATTTCTAAACTCTTATGTTAAGATTTTTCACATACTGTTCTGTAAATAATAACATTAAAAATATAAAAGCTCCTTAATCCCACTACCAACAAATTCTTCTGTTACTTATTCCCTCACACATGCCCAGTTATTGTTGCCAAGGAAACAGCCAGGAAGCAGGAGTGAGGCAGACTCTTTCATCTGGTGAGAGGATGATGGGAATGGATGAGAGTTGAGCAAGGTCAGGCGCTTGCTGCTGAATACAAATCTGTCATGCCTAATAGATGAACTCTTTAGCTTCTGGGCCGTTCAGGCTACTCCCAGCAGCCAAGGAGAAAATAAAAAAGACACTCAAGCATGAATGCCAATCAGCCCGTGTAGGCAACAGTGATGTATTTACATGTGCCACAGCAGCTGTGCTAGGCTTTGCGAGGAATGAAAAGATAAATTAAATATGTGTCAATAATTATAGGAGGTCAGAATTCAAATCCAGAAGGAACAGTAATAAGATCAGAGGGATGTCATTTGGGTGATCTAGCCAGTTAACATCCCTTATGCTTTCCCGAGGTCAGAGTTCAAAACCTGTCATAGAGTCAAATGCATTGAGCTGAGAAAACCGTAAATTAGTCCTCTGTTGATTGTTTACCAGGGACAACAATCATTTGCTGTACATTGGGAAATATTATACATCCGGTCTCTTTTGATTGGTAGATGTGTGGTTCAGTATTCATTCAAGCTAATATCAGGGGGCAAGATACCTTCCTTCTAGTGATACCTCAGGGCACATCTATTTCAATCATGCTTGCATAGTCCATAGTTTTGAGCCAACCTCTAGTATCTACAATAATACTTCTAAATATTAGAGCCTAAGAGAATGCAATACCGTTATGCAATGGTATTTAAATCTGTACTTATATAAGGTAGATGACTTCCTCAAAGACATTTTATTCTCTCATCTTCCTTCTTTATGAATAGGTCACTAAAAATCCAAGCTGAAAACCCAGGTAAAAGAAGGATAATTATTTTCATAATAAAAATGTTTCTCAGTATCTTTGTTACATGTGTATATTTGTCAGAAATTTTAAATGGTATGGATGATAGGAAAGGGGAATAGAGTCCAGCAGCGTGAATGTTAGATGCTACCCAGACAGAAAACTGATATGAAATCTTTAATTTTATTGTTATAACAAGGTAAGATAATAAAAAGAATGATAATATCAATAAAAAATTAGTTGGGACAACTTTACAAACTATGTCTATAACACGAAAATGGCTTGACATGTCTGATGATTTTTCATATAGTGTAAATGTTGGGAAATGAAATATTAATTCACTGCGTTATGCTTCAGCGAATATGTGTTAAATAATGTCACAAAATTGAGATGTATAAAATTAAATTAAATGTATAAACTATAATTACATAATATGATTGACTCATTCATTGGACCCAGAGGTTCTATTAGGTATGAACAATATAGTCTAAGTTTCTCTCTAAATCAGTATATGTAATGAATATAACCCAACTTGAATTGTGATTTTATTCATATAAAATGTTTATGAAATGTATTTTGCAAGTGTTTATGACAAAAAGAGAGGCATAGGAAAGTGCATTTGGAACAGGAAATATGTACATAGTCTATTGATAGAGAAGCCTTCACTTATTGTCACAGTAAGAGGCAGCAGCACTATAGCATTCCTGTTTTCTGATCAGAGGACAACTGTCTTTTGTCTTGTTCTGTTTTTCGGATTTTGGTTTTTCTCCTTTAATGAGATGAGATAGGAGAAGAACAGAGAGTTTGGTAAAGGAAAGAATTGTTTTGAAATACAGTAATTCCAATATTGCCTTGCATTATAAAAGTAGTGAGATAGTGAATTATTTGTTCATACACTATTAAGGATTATTTGGCTTCATTTATTATAAACAATTTACACCTACATAGTTAGATTCCCAAACCTATGCATATTATTAAGCTTTAAAAGTTAATAAGTATATACATTACTATTCATTGAAGAATAACCATTCTATACTTAAAGTAAAAGATACATGGGTCTTAAATTTGTTGATTATAAAGGCCAACACAAAATAATGGGAAGTAATCACTAGAAGTGATGATGACATCAATGTCTGGAAACCCTAGCTAGCAATGATTTCCATAAAAGATGCTGCTGAAACAGAGTCAACAAAGATGGTATGAAAAGCAAAGAACTTACTTTGTTTTGCTTAAATCATCACATTTGTCTCTCCTAATTATGAAGCCCTTGATGACACATACTGTGTTTTAAAGGATGAGGATTATGACAAATGCCTTTGAACAAGTCCCTTTCCAGGGCCTGTGGCTAAAAGCCAATATCAGAACAGTTGCATACTAGTGAAGGCTGTGGGATGCCCACCCCTTCTCACATGACTGGGTAGCTTCATGTTTCTACACTATTAAAAGGAGTTGTATGTATAATCAAATACAAACCATCTCTGCCAGACACTGCTCTCAGAGGAGCTTGTTAAGTAATGATTTCTTCACTCTCAATGACACACGATCCACCCAACTCAGAAATCTATCATCACAAGACTTTAAGATTTGGTGAATTGGAAGCTTGTTTTGCCTGTGAATTTTAGTGAAATGTCAGCATTATTTGGTTTTGTTTGTTTGTTTGCATTTGAGAAATAAAATCGTTTTATTTTATTTTTATTTTATTGAGTATATGTTATTTATTACAGATTGTGTTCTGATTAGGATTTAGGAAAAACAAAGATTTAGGTAGGAGTTGGAAAAGGCAACCAACAGAAGGAAAAATCAGGAAGCGAAGGCACAGAATGAGAGACGTACTTGCTCACATACTCATGAGGGCCATAAAAATACTGAGCTGAAAGCTATCCTGTGTATGCAGAGGACCTGGGGCAGACCTGTGCAGGCTTGCTTTAGGCTCTGTGAGTGGCATGGGTTTTTATACTTACAAAAACACAAGGGTGAAACACGGAATGAATTTCAATATTCCATGTTGCCAGTGAGTAAGAAATTAAAACTCTTTTTGGCAGGGAAAAAAAACAAAAAAACAAAAACAAATAAACTCTGTCTATCTATTTTTCTTGTCACCTGCACTAACAATTTCCATTTATTTAATTTTTCTCTTTTAGGAGTGCTAATTTCCCACAAGAGGGATGACTGAGCTCACAGTAGATGGTGTCAGTAAACCAGTACCAGAGACAGCAGGCCTAAACCAGAGCAGGTGTGACCTTCAAAGACCAGAAGTAAGTAACCTCATTCTGTCAGTCAGAATCCAATTCTCAAAATATTCCACAACCCTCAAAGTTGTGCCACAAACTTGAGTGCAGAAGACCTTCTCCAAACTCACATGTCTTCTCACGGGTCTTGCCTCAGCAAAAACATCCTGTGAGTCTGGTTCAACAAAACATCATGGAAGTCTATATCACATGACACAACCAAAATTTTCCAATTCACTCTTCTTATGAGCAAGTTAACATATTTCCAATGTGGACTGCTCTGCTAATTAGATTTGCAATTTTCTGTTTAAAAACTCAAATGATGCTAAAGACTTATAAAACCCATGCAACATTTATACGTATTTCATATATTGATAAAGATGAGATAATTTAAAGAATACACTTTAAAGCCCCTACTGAATTTCTGACTGAGATAAAAGTCATATCTCTGCTACATGGGACCAATGTATCATCTTTTGACAAGGGGAGATTTTAGATGAAGAATTATTCTTAGATTGTAAATTACCATTTCCCAGTACTGGGACTCCTCTGTCTATGTTACTTTAGAGACTGGAGTGAAAAAGTACACATTTCAATAAACTAAACTCTATATATCAACCACCCCAACACCACATCCATCCAAGGCTTCACGTATCACAAGGAATAATAGCAATCTGAAGAGGCTGTTGAATTGAATTCCAGAAGAAGACGTTACGATTTACGAACCTTGCTATTCATTCCTAGAGTGACCTGCTTATGTACTGTCACATGTATCCCAATCAGATGAATCTTGGCCATGAGAGAAAGAGAAAGAGGCAGTGCGGACAAATGGATTTTTTAATATTCCCCTTCACACTTGTAAGGATTCCTTTCTTCAAAAATTAACTCTCTATAATTCAGGCAAAATAATGAATGTGCTCAAAAGTTTCTTAAATAAGGGTGAGAGAAAGAGGAGGCTGTGAGAATAAAGATACTGGTAGATGTCATCGTTAATAGAAGACATTGATTGACACTGCCACCCAGTGTAAAATGTTCCCCTTCACAGGTAGCTGAAGCTTTTAAATCATTGATTTGAATCACACACTATAAAGAGGTTTTATGGCATTAAAATCATCAGTAGTTAGCTTTCTTTTTATGTTTCTGGCCATGCATGTAGTATATGTCAGTGCATACATATGGATATGGCACAGCTTATTCCTCTAAGGCTTATACTCGATTTTTTTGAGATAAAGTCGCTTACTGGACTTGAAGCTTACCTTTTCAATCTAGACAGGCTGGCAAGTGAGCAGAGAGATCTGCCCATTTCTAATAATCAGCAAGGAGCTTACAGATTCATGAACGTTTCTATAGATTCTGAGATTTTAAAATAGTCTTTTATGCTACATAGTAGGCACTTTACTCATGGCCCTCTATTCAGCCATTCACATTTTAATGGGAAACTTTTTCACTGTATCAAACTGTATCCATAAAGAGAGAAATGTCATCCAACACATAGTACTCCGATATTTATTTCCTGAAGCAAACATACTGTAAAATCAATTTGTGAACTCATTGCATAAATCCATTCTAAACTATTTAGTCTATGTTTAACACTAGACAAGGATAGTCAAGGTAAGTTAAATGGATTTTATTTCTAGGTTGCCAAAGTTAATCCTTCCAATTCTGGTTTATTTCTCAGTGCCTGCTCTAGACAGAGGGGGAGGCAGAGAAAGAAGAATGAACTGTGACCATTCTTACTTTCAGACGTTTAAAGCTAATCAAATCAATATGTTCTAGCCCACCACTGATAGCACTCACAGCTATTTTATGTTAATGTGCAATCCTTTAACTTGCTATTCTGTGATGGTAGTACAATGAGGCTATTCCTCAAAGGGAAGTAAAATGTGTCCAGCAGAAAGGAATCATTTCATCAGTAGGAGAATGACCCACTTACATACTATCAAGGAACTAGACATGCATAATACAACCCTGTCACAATCTCCCTTAAGCTTTTCATTACCACCAGTAAAGCCAATAAGATACAGCATTCCCGGGCAGCATCAAAAGCTTCTTTTCAATTCAAATGCAAACTTCTAAGCATACCTTTGGGCTGTTCTTTGAGTCCCTCTTCCTCTACAGAAGCACAGTTGTCACTCAGTCCAACCCCTATCTATTCTCGTTGTAGATATTGCAAAATAGTCTATGTTCATTTTTCCTTTTCCACCCTATCAAATATACACAGAAACACATTATTTTTTCAGCATCTTAATTTTTCTTCTTTTCACTGCCATATTTTCAATCATACGCTTTACCATCCTTTAAATATTTACCTCAATTGAATTGTCTCTTAGTATATGATAATTTACACCCACGGTTATCAATTATATAGGAAATGAATTACTTGTGTTTCAAAAGGCTTCTCATTAATTACTGAGATCCTGCCATTGCCAGAACTTCAGAAGATGCTAGAAATGTAAAAGAGAGCCTATAAAGAAGTGGACTGAAGACATTCTTGATATTCCTCATTTCTTATCTTGTATTTTTCATAAAAATCAACTACTCAAGAATCTAACATCTGTAGAGATTCCTAATATATTTAGGAATGCATAGTGATAGAAAATATCTATTTTATAGGCATTCTACCTGCATCTGCTTATCTGCTTTTCTCTCTCTCTCTCTCTCTCTCTCTCTCTCTCTCTCTCTCTCTCTCTTTCTAGGGGGATGACTTTATAATACCTGGCATAAACTATTGAAAGCACATTTTCTTAATTGCTTTCACAATTTCTAGTTTTATTTCCTGTGACTACCAATGCATCTAACAGTGACATATCTTTAACAAGAGTTGAAAAGTGGGAGCAGCTACAGACACACTGAAGTGGACTGGATCTGGGGGAAGTTTAGGAGAACTCAATTCTAACAAAGAGCTCTAGATAACTGATGCTTTCTGAGAATAGGAAATATTGTCATTCCCAAAGAAGAGCATACCAATTGACTATTCAATACCAAATAATTAGTAGTGAAAAAAAAGCCCATATAGGTAACACTATATAAACTGAGCAGGGTATAGTTATGGATTTGAATATATGGATATATACATATACATACACATGTGTGTGTATGCATAATATATGTGTGTATATAGAAATACATATATTATATATCATAAATATCAGAATATATATGTAACAATAATTTATGAATATAAGAGCCCATGAGTTTAAAAGAGAGCAAGGTTGTTTATGAAGGGTTTGGATAGAGGAAAGGGGATGGGAAAAATACAATGTTTTTAACATCTCAAAAAATAAAAGAAATAATTTGAAAAGCAAAAATAAAGTAACCTTTAAAAGAAATACCTAGAGACACACCTATCATTCCCATACAACGCATCAAGATCCTATGTAATATAGCCAAAGCTCTAGTTTTCTAACTGTCTTCCAAAAGCCATTTAGGATCCAGTGCCTCCATTCTCTCCAGCCTTCAAGAATATCATTTTCTGAATAAGTACTTCCAATTCTGCTCTGTCCCTATACTGCCTGTGTAATGTTCCTTCTATAAACCATTCGATCCCATCTTGACAGCATAGATATCAATCCCCAAATTTGTACCCCTAACTCTCATAGAAAAGGCTGCTCATGACCATTTGTGAGCTACCTCCATTGAGATATAAGCATTCTATTTGTACTCCTGATATTTCAAAACAAAAGTGCTTATCACACTAGAGAAATCCAAAGGCAATTTCTTCTAGAATAAAGTTTCACATGCAGAGAATCTGGTGACTTAGTATGAAGTTGCATTGGTTTTGTTGCCTTTGATAGAGAAAAGCAAAAATTTATTTACCACTCTCTCTGTGTGAATTCCCTAAGAGACATCTGTTCCTAGCTAGACAAACATATTTTTTTAAAAAAAAAATCTGTGCAATCTTTTCAGAATTGGGTTCATGGGCTCATGTCAGATAGTGAGAAGTCTCAAGTGGTGCAGTGTCTGTGTCAGAAACTGGACATAGAGTTCATGAGAGCCAGAGGCCTATGTCTGGGCAACCAATTGTTATCAGGGCCTCTTTTCCATTTATGAAATAAGGAAGACAGGAGAGGAATATAATCTAAGATACATGGTAGTGGTATTTGTCTCTTTGTTCTTGCAAATAAGTGCTATTTTCTTGGGAGAAAATCACATAAAAATTTATTGCTCCCTGTTCCATAGTGTCTGTCACATTTTGCCAGCTTTCTATGCACACACACCACTGACATTTTTTTTTTAAATAAAAATAACATCCCACATGATTAGAATGTGCATCATTATTTAACAGGAAACTTGTCTTGAAATACTATCAATTAATAGAGGATAAAGTTTCTATATGACTTTATTTATAATGAAATATGTTGTATTTGAACATGGGCCATTGTAAATTTCAAGTGAACCTTCTAATATTTTATAACATATGACATTTTGACCATCCTATAAATGGAAAAATATTTTTGCAATATTTTCAGTGAAAGGTGTGGACATCCTAGTACTCATGATAAATATTACTCAATAAAACATAGCAAAGAGAGCTATGTATGTCATATACTAGCCACTTAGGCTTATTAGTTAATTACTATGATTGCTTTTATGGGACAGCATAAAAGGTTAAAAATGCCAATCTCATATATTTAGTAGAAAAGCAATTGTCTATTTTTTTAAAACGTCATTTTGTTACTGCCAGGTATTCACTTAAACTGAATGAAATAAAACTCTAAGTAAAATATGTTTTAATACAGTAGGAGATTTTTCATTTTCTGTGATAAATAGCATTACTATCCTTCTAAGATTTAATTAGAATAAAAAATACCATCACAATCAACATGGACTCTATTAGACTTTAAGGATAATTAGCTAAAATAATTAAACTTTCCTTAAAAAGAATCTGTCATTTCTAATACGCATTCCAGCTCCTAGCTTATACCTTCCCTAAGTGTTTGAAAACTCTTGAGTAATTAAGGAACATCAGAAGTTCCCTATGCATTAATTAAAATCATTAATTAATACTGTTTGCCTCAAATTCATTAACTGTTAAACCAACCATTCATGGATGGCAAGGTGCTGCAGGAATGAACTCTTTCACTAGAGATGTCTAATTCTCTCCATATGGGACAGTAACAAGAAACCAAGTGTGACTCAACCAAAGTCCAGTGCTAAGAACCAGAGCTCACCTTTCAGTTAACTTTCTATCATTTGTATACTCTAGAACAGTGGATCTCAATCTTTCTAAGGCTGCAACCCTTTGTTACACATTCCACATCTGTTCTGAAAACTCGTAAGCTTTACCCATTGATCTGATCAGACTCATATGTGGACAAGTTTATAAGTCAGATAGATTCCTTCAAAGTTATATGGCCTTGAGCATTCAGTTCACTTGTCAGTGAAAGACTTTCCTCATCCACAAAGTTTGACTTTTCCTGTATTATATTACAGAGATGAATCAGGTACTATATTACTAAGAAGCTGGGATTTAATATAGTACCTAGCACTTGACAAACTGGTTATACAACTCCTACAGTCATTTGGTATTATGGCTGGTATCTGCCTTCTTTCCATCTGTAAAATGAAAAGAGTCATAGATTCTAGACTGCATTATCCTAATGGTGAACAAAATGTTTTTAAAGTTGTAGCAACAAATCTTTGACATAAGCACATTCTTCAAAACTGTTATTTTGGCCTGTGCTTTCTGTTTCCTTTGTGTTGATCTCTTACCTTGGTTGAACAGATTATAACTGTTGAAATATGTTTTCCCATATACTAAAATACTGCATGTTTTTAAACTATTCTTCAGATTAAAATATTCAAATAAGAATGCTTACCTCCTAAGGCATTTTAAGTGATTGAAGGAGTAGACAATATTCTGGTTAGTTTGGGAGCCAAATCCCTTGCATGTTGTAGTTTTCCTTGCTGCTTGTCTGATATTATCGCCAATTACACAGTTTAATTAAAAAAATAATAGTCACATAGTTTTTTGGTTGAAATAACACTGTGGATTTACATTTCTATTTGACTTGTAAGTTAGGATCTATTTTATTAAAAAGTATATTCTGCTAAAATGTTCTAAACTTTGTATAGTAAACATCTATTTTGCTATGGATTTATATCTCAATATTGTAATTTTCGTTGCATTTATTACCGTATTGTATCACAAGCAGGGAAAGCATAAAAGAAGAGTGGCTCTTAGAACATTCTGAATAATTCTGTTTTCTAACATTTTCTAATATAATTCAACAATCCTGTCATCAAGAGCTAGTAAGAGCCCGGAGCAGTGAATAACCACAAACTAAGCTAAATATGGTTCATCTTATGTTGGTTGTGCCAGAAGTCATTTCTTTATCTACAGCAGATTAACATAACCTCCAGTGAAACATTTTTAACCAAAGTGATGTGCTTTTTCAGCCTTACAATAAAGGATAATCAAACATTCTCATTTACTAGAATGGAAAGGCACTATTCATTTACAGTCATGCCCCTGGGCTCTGCTAATTCTCCTGTTCTGTTTTGACATAGTCCGAAGGGACCTGGTCAATCCACTTAATATGCAATCTACTTTACTTGTCCTTTATACTGATAACATCATTTTAGTTAGACCAACTGAGCAAGAAATGACAGCTCCTTGGGATACTCTAGTGAAACACATATGCCTAGAGAGTAAGAGACAAAATGAGTAAAGATGGTATGGCCTAATACCAGTAAAGAGTTTAGTGGTAAAATGTTTTAGAAATATCATCACATATGTTTTACAAGTGAGGAGAAATTTTGTATATTATTCTTCTATATAAACTAACAGAATTTTGGATTTTTAGGCAACACATGCCTTTGCAATAATTTACCTGGTAATTTAAACAGTTTCCTTCTTGTGTAGAAACAGAACACTCTGGACTATGTTGTTAAAATCCCTGATATTTGGCCACATTACTTTGACAATTCTATAGCATTTATAATATAGAAAAAAAGAATTGGAGTAGAGATTAGGGCAAGCCCCAATAATAAGCATCTTTCTTTCTCTCTCTCTCTCTCTCTCTCTCTCTCTCTCTCTCTCTCATTCACACACACATAAGGGGAAAGACACACATGTACACACACAGAAACACACGCACATATAGATAAATATATATAGAAATATACACACACAGAGGTACAGACACACACAGAGGGTGAGACACACACACATACACACAAAGGAGGCAGCACACGCACACACAGATGCTGTGGTTTAGCTGATTTGTTAAAAATTGAGGAGTGATGTAAAGATCAGGAACACAAAAATTTGGGGGAAGAGGCCGGTTGATGAGCTTCAGGTATTCAATACCAGTTGGAACTATTTTTGAAGTTCAGGTCCAACTAGATTGCATCCTTCACAGAAAAGGTATCAATCAAGTGATCAGGTACTGAAAGCAGTCCATTAAGATGAACACTCACTCAATATGTAAAAGTAGTACATTTGAGGAAGCCAATTGTAGATAATATTTTACAATTATTAGTGTAATTATAATAGTGGTAGTCACTACCACTAGAGTATAGTAAATTCTCCAACACAATGACCAATATCTGGTGTCATGAAGTCATCAGTTATAATAAGTAGACATAAGAGACTGAGATAGTTGTAGGCCTAGTCAACATCATTCCCATTGACCCATTTCAGGTGTCTATTTCTGGTTTCTGCAACTACGTATGGACTCTACAGATTTAGAAACTCTCACTCTCAGAGGACAACTATAAGTCCTTAAAGGTTTTTGGTAACTTCAGGCAAGCCAAAATACAACCCTACAGAGAAAAATAACTTAAGTTCCTTAGATAAGGAACTTAAGGGCAAGCATGAAGGACACTAGGGCCACCAACTACAGAGTTCCTTTAGTGATCGTCATCAATTTAATGATGAAATGACTCCTAGGTATCTATGAACTGTGAAGAAAAAGACTAAATGTTTCAACCAGACAATATACAGATATCAATGTTAAGTATAAAATGGGCCACACAAAATGATGGTACTGGTAATAGTATCATAAGTAGAAGGACTCTGGTCCAGCAAACAGAAAGGCTGTCATTTGGTAAATAGAAACCTAAATTCAGCATTTCCCAGTAAATCTCCTAAAACAGGTTTCTGTTTAATTCCCTATTCCCCAAAGGGCAAGGGCATCAAGTTCTTGCTCAATCCTGAAAGAATGCATCAGCACAAAGGCACCATCCCCTGGACTGCCATTAAAAATTCACTTGACTTTCCAACATTTTGCATCTCTCTGGTATCCCAAGTACAATGAGAAATAGCCTTACATTTGTTTTACATTAATTTTTTTATTGGTTACTTTATATTTCAAATGTTATCCCTTTCCTGGTTCCCCCTCCAAAAACCCCTTATCCCATCCCCTCTGCTCTTCTTCTATGAACATGCTCCCCCAACACACACCCCATTCCCACCTCACCACCCTAGCATTCCCCTACACAGGCGCATCAAGCCTTCACAGGACCAAGGGCCTTGCCTCCCATAGATACCAGACAAGGCCATTCTCTGCTATATATGCAGCTGGAGCCATGGGTCCCTCCATGTGTACTCCTTGGTTGGTGGTTTAGTCTCTGGGAGCTCTGGGGTGGCTGGTTGGTTGATATTGTTGTTCTTCCTATGGGGTTGCAAACCCCTTCAGATCCTTCAGTCCTTCCCCTTAGTCCTTCAGTGGGATCCCTGTCCTCAGTCTGATGGTAGTCTGCAAGCATCTGCTTCAGTTAGGCCTGACCTCTGGGTGAGGGATGGGGCCACCTACCCATCTCAAAAATATTAACCAAGAATTGCTCATGTCTAAAGAAAACACAGGGACAAAAATTGGAGCAGAGTCTGAAGGAAAGGCCATCTAAAAACTGCCTCACCTGGGGATCCATCCCATATGTAGCCACCAAACCCAGAAACTATTGCTGATGCCAAGAAGTGCTTGCTGACAGGAGCCTGATATAGCTGTTTCCTGAGAGGCTCCAGCAGAGCCTTAGCCTTGCATTTTGATCCCCAGTAAACCTTTGTTTCCATAGAGGGATTCAATTCAGTGTTTTCATTGTGCTTTTGGTCACATATGTAGAAATGGTAGTTGGTGTTAAGGCTCTTCAAGAGCAGTGCCTACTCAAGATGAGTTAGAGTTAGTTTTAAGGATTAGAGCTTACCCTAATCTTTAATTTTGATGCAGGTAATACTCTATCCAGTACCTTAGCTTAGCAAACATAAAAATCATATTATTAACTGTTAACAAGAAAACCCATAATACACACAACTTTCTGTTTATTATATACACACTTACATACAGAAAAGTTTATTTTATTAAAATTTTCTCCTCTGTACTGACTGTGATCCCTTTTAGAGCCAAAGACTATCTAATAGAAATTCCAAGATAAGGTATGAGAACACTCTTTTGAATTGTTGGTTAGTGTTGCCCAAGAGAATCCAAAGTACACAGGCTATTGTTATTGCCCTTGGTTGCACCCAGAAGTGGAAGTTCCTAGTGCTGAATAGTGGAAGTTCCTAGTGCTGAATACACTTATGAATCATAACAATAATCATCATGGCACAAGTACCCTAAGGGTTGGATAGTGGCACACATAATTTAATTCAAAGAAACAGCTCTTCATTGGGAGGAACTTCCACCCAACAAGAGAGAAATCATGTCTGATACTGGCATCAAAACCAGTCTAGTAAAGTCATGGATCTTCAAGGAACTGCATGGATCTGCATGGATCTACAACCACTACTTTGTTAACTAGCATAAACCCTACAAATTTTAAAAGAGTTGTCCTTATACCCACAGAGAAGTCTATCCCTCACTCTTCCTCAAGGGCACTTAAACTCTCACTATTGTGGCTGCCTAAACATGAGTTTAACAAGGAATACAGTAGACATATTAATGTAGGTGAGGAACTACAGGTAACTAAGGAATACTGAGAGCAAGAGAAATAGTCTTCCTCAGGAGAGAGCACATCATATGGTTAACTAGTATCAAATGGTCAGCACTGGAAACATACGTATAAGTAACATTATATAGACTGAGAAAGCTATATGTATGTATTAATGAATATGTGTGTGTGTATATGTGTGTGTGTGTGTGTGCACACACATGTGTGCATGTGTATGAGCATTTAAATATGTAAAAAAGAGACTATGATTTGAAAAGGAGTGAGAGTTTTATGAAAAGGTTTGGAGGGAGCAAAGAGAAGGAATAAATGATGTGATTATATTATAATCTTAAAAACATAAAATAAATAATTTAAAATAAATAAAAACATACCCATAAATACAACTATCAAATCATATGAATAATTATACATTCTAATTATTATTTAAGGTATTTTTGTTGTGTGTGTTATATGTCGATGTAGCTATCTAAAAGGAGTGATTATTTTCTAAGTAAGAGGTAAAAATAGAATATACACAAAAACATTTGGATTCTGTGGAAGAATCAACATTTTCTCTTACTCCTCCAATATTTAACATTTTAAGAACCCACAGATTATAGCATTGCTTGGTGTGTTTACCACCAGAATATGATGTGATCAATATTTATGAGTCTGTCCCATTTTCCTTGTTGTATGGTTTACAGTTATTGCTGGTCTCAATGCACTGCCATCATTTCAGAATTCATTTCTAATGTCAAAGCCTGCCATACAGCCATATCCACTTGATTAGCACAGGACTGGCTTCTTGTTTTAAGCACATGCAGGATGAAGGACAAGGTGAATGACAAGCCTTTATTTGTCGAGAAGTCTCTGCCTACCTTGAATTGGATAGCAGACTTATTAAAATGAGATGGTAAACTACCCTGAAAATCTTTCTACTAGCAATCATTTAATTTTCTTTGAAACAGCACTGCTAACTGAATAAAAAAATTTAAAGTTTAAGTGGACTTAAATATTAAAACATTTGTTCATTAATTATGTCCTTGGAAGGTAGAAGATGGTGAAATCAAGCTTTTACTTTATCCACCCCAATAAATACCTATTATTTTGTGCAATCAACAAAAAGATGAACTCCATATTCAACATTTGTATAGAAATTTATGTCCTACAATTTCCCTTAAAACACATTTACAATCTAAATCCTTTTGTAAGTATTTGGGTCTGCAAGAGAGTGCTTGTGTCTGGGTATATATATATCTGCATACATGTGATTAGGGCACAGCAGAGGACAATTTCAGGGTAATTTCCAGGTACCTTCCTCTTTTTAAGACTGGATTTCTGACTGACCTGGAACTTCACTCGATATGCCAGGCTAGCAGTGGGGTCAGGGATCAAATTGTTTCTGCCATTATCCTGACACCATCATTGGGATGCCAAATGTCCATTAATTACTACATACATGTTTCTGTTGGTTTGTTTATGTGCATGTTCATTTTTCTGTGGCTTCTGGGCATCCAAACTTTGGTCTTCATGCTTCTGGGGCAAGTGCTTTACCAGCTGAGCAATCTCCTCATTCCCCACCTTACCTCTTTGGGTTAATTCCTTCTTGCAATTTCTAATCGAGAATTTGGAGACTTGGAAAACTTTGGTATTACACCTAGGATGTATAGGCCTTCTCAGAATGTTTTCAATGGTTTGTAAGTAAGCCAAATAAGAAAGTAGAGATGACTATGCACAAATCTCCCAGTTTCAATGACTTGTACAGGTTCAATGACCAAATTGTGCCCAATCCATATATCATTTGGGACAATAGTTAACTTGAGTGTCCACATTTCTAACAGAAACTGGAGACTTAAATCGTGGTGGACACAAATTTAATCTTATTTTCATTTTTAGCATGTCAAGCAAAACATAGCATTTTAGTTATTTGAATTTATGGCCATATATGATGAAACTAATACTTTCAGTTAGTAACTGTTTTGAAAAATCAGTTCTGTAGCTTCTTAGCTAGAATTAATTTTAACTATTTATGAAATATAAGTCTTCAGGAATGCTGAGCTCTATGGTATCACTACAATAAGAACTTATTTCATAATGTTATGTTGGACTTTTAATCATTTAACTCAGTGAAAGAACACAGAAGAGGGGTATTGCCATTTTAACTAGCAGTTTCTTTTATATGAGAAAACTGTCTGGTTATACACATGTGAGTTGGTCTTCTAGTTTTCTAAGCTACTGTGTAGCAATCCTCTTTCAATGCATGGCCCTGTGTTCCTGAAACAATATGATCATCTATTAACTACAGTGAAACATTTACACTGCAGAGTCTTTTCACAGGTTAAAAGACAGAGATTCAACTTAATTTGCCACCAGCAGATACTATGATGGAGAATGTATGTTTTAGCTTTTGTTACAGGCTCTCCAACATAGCTGTGCAGGTGTGCTTAAACTTAAAAAAAAAAAAAATGCATTCTAACAGTCCCCGGACTATTGTGACTAATTGAACACTTTTTGATGCTCTGTAAAATGCCTGTGAATTTATGAGGTGATTCCAACCTTGAGAAATGTATACCATCTTGGCTCACTGTTGGCATGCAGTTACACTAGCATTCACATAGATATGGCACCTGTCTGTTTGGATCCATAAACTGCTTTTCACCTTGATTCATAACCATTCACAAAAGAAAATACCACAGGTTTCTGATTTTATGTGTTGGTGTTCATGACCAGCAAAATATTTTTTGATAATTCCAGGCTATATGATATACTATCTTGATAAAATATTGAAATTGCAATATCATTTTTAATAGGTAACCTTTTCCAGGGGAAGAGATGTAATTGTTAAGAGATCTCATTTTTCTTAATGCCAAACCAATTTATTTCCTACATTACAGTGAAACTCTATCTTGGAACTTACATTGGAGAGAAAAAATAAATCATGCATTAGAAAACATGCACTATTAGCATGCGACTCCCACACTATATTTTTTCTTGTTTGTTCAATTTGAATAGTTTATTCATTACATTCAAAATTTTAAAAATGTGTTCTACTTGTGATCATAGGGATTCCTCCCAGAGCAATTTTGTATGTCATAGAATATAAAGAGGGCATCTTTTCTTCCCATGAACATTTTATTCTTTCTTGTATAATTCCGTTAAATACATCTCAGATTATATAAGTATGTTTTTAGTGATAAGTACATAATTAGTCACACAATCGTCACTTCATAACATGAAAACTACTTCTAGTGACCTACTGAGGCTACTGGGAAGAGAATATATGCACTCCAAAAGCTAGAGTCATAACTAATAAATAGAAGGAAGAAATATATTTAACATTTGTCCCTCTGTCTTCCCTCCTCTCTCCTTTTCTAGTTCCAAATAACTGTTACCACTTCCAAATATATCTGAATATGGAGTTCTTAATATTCATCTCACTCCAGTTTAGTAGATATGGATTCAAGGGTCAGCTGAATAATCACTTCACCATGATCAGCAACACAAAGAAGAGCCTAGGTAATGTTTACATATGTGCAGCTCTGGCTATTGAAAATTCTAAAAGGTGAAATGCTTTATTTTTATGACACTGAATATATCCAAGGCCGGGTTATTTGCTAAATAGTGTTATTGGTTGTATTTTCGATTTCACTTAGAGAAAGACTTCTTATACATACCCTGTACACCATTAAAAGAAACAGAAACAAAAGAAACATATCTCTGTCATCAGCTCTGAGAAGACAATACTTTGGCACTTAAAGTGTTGTAAATCCACTAAACTGCTTTAATTTATATATGCCACTGTTTACATGATATAGCTATGTGTTCCTGATATTCATTAAACTCTAAAATATGTAGGATTCATCCTTTGCCCATAGAAATACATATGATGGGTCTAAATCCTGCAGTCTGCCTCATAAACATGTGCCGGTATTACCCAGTCACCTTTATTGATGGAGCCTACTATAATGATTTTTAAAATGCTACCCACTGGATCTTGATTTGGTGAAAATCACACATATATTTCATCTTTTACAATACACACAGTTTAAACATTTTCCCCAAATTTGTTTTCTGTAAAGAACAACATATCATTAACTGAATTTAATTTAAGAAGATTATATTACTGCATTACTAAGACACTAATTATCCAAAGGGATAAAAAGGAAGAACATCAGATAACTATATATAAGAGACTGGGAAACTTCTTGAGGCTTATGCAAATGGACACTGGGTTGAACAGGTGACTGTCTTCATTTTGAGAAGAAGCAGATTGCTATGGTTGTCAAGAGTAACTCTGAGCCACAAGTCTATGGATACTCAAAAGCTGAACAGCTGCGCTATGCAGGGCCACAACATGCCTCAAAATGTATGTTGACCATTTATTGTTTAAATTTAAATAGAGTGGGTTATATTCTTCACACCATGGTCAACCTCCTTGCTTAGTTTATATTTATAACTGCCCCCCCACCATCTGTGCACACAGCCTACACTACATCTCTGAGGAATTAGCATGTCATTATTTGAGGACCAGATTCAGTAGCCAGGAATAAAGCAATCCATCACTCATGTGGGGAATATAAGAGATTCATAGTACTACCTTTTCATGTTTTGGGATTTCTCTCTCCATTTCCCACCATTTCTTTCGAATTCAATGGCAATTGTAAAAGATGATACCCCAAAGTGTCACTGACAAACTTTACAAGTAGATCATGAAAATCATCATAAGCTGACTTGAGTGAAGAAACAAATACAATTACTAGTATTTGTCGCAGGCTGCTTTACAGACTCTTATACCTAAAGGAACCAAGATCTATGGGGATTACAAAACAATACCAACACCTATTGAAAGAAAAACTTTCTGGTATATGTACAATTTAATGTTCATTATACATTTATTGGGGGAGCAGAACTATGGAGAATTCAGAGACAAGAACTGTTTATCTCACAGTATCGATTTTTATGTCCATTGCATCAGATGTCTATTTTGTTATTTAAATTTCAGGTCAATTAACTTAAACTATATTTTAAATTACTAATTTATTTTTATTTTATTGGTGTTTTCACTGCATGGATGTCACTTTGAGGGCGTCAGATTCCCTGGAATAGGAGCTACACATAGTTTTGAGCTACCGTGTTGGAGCTGGGAATTAAACCTGGGTCCTCTGAAAGAGCAGCCAGAGCTCTTATCCACTTAGCTACCTGTGCAGCCCCAATTTAAAGTATTTTAAAAATACTTAAACTTGGGTATTTGAAAAAAAAAATAGACCAAACAAATCAATCCTATAAAATATAAATGTATATAACAAGTAAGCACAGAGACATTCATATAAGCACTCACACTCTAACTATGACCAAAATACTAAATAGTAAAGTTACTGTTTATCTCCAGATAGATAAATAGCTTTGGCAAAATCACCATCATCATCATCATCATCATCATCATCATCATCATCAAAATGCTGTGTGCTTAGTGTCATCTGTGCCTTTAGTCCCTTGATTCTATTTATCTCTGCTTAGAGCTTCTTTTAGGGTCAGAGAGGGAATTAAGATCTTGGAGTGATAGAACAAAGTCTGTTTTGCTTAATATATACTCTTCAAATTCTACCATCATAGAAAATATACATGTATCTACTTCAAACGCAGTTCTTTATGTTTTTCAGAGCTCTCCAGTGTAGGTAGGCATCCTATTACTAAATATTATACTCTGCCTTAACTCCTGGCTTAACTGTGTCTCTTTCTATCGGTTGGAAGACAGAATTCATTGTACAGGGTTTAGCAAGAAAGTTTAGCCTTGATTTACCCTTGTTTCATTCAAGTGTACAAATGAGTCTCTTCCCAGTGTTAACTCATTATACTCATCCCTGCATTGTAAACAGCACAAGAATGTTTTTGTCCAGAACACTTTCCCTTTCTCATGCTTTAGCATAATTCCTTATCAACGTGTACACACACGCGCACACACACACACACACACACACACACAGAGGGAGAGAGAGAGAGAGAGAGAGAGAGAGAGAGAGAGAGAGAGAGAGAGAAAGAGAGAGAGAGAGAATGAACTACCCCTAAAGGTATTTCTTGGCATTTCTATTACTAGATCATCTGAAGAAAGAAAAATTCAAAGAAAACATAAAAATAGACATACTTCTGAACTTCAACCAACCCTCCAGCTCTGTGGGAAGCTGCTAGAGAAGTTCCTGAGCATCTGTGCTCAGTTCTGTCAACTTACACAGATGCAAGAATGTCTTAAAACTTCATATATCTGCCTTACCTATATAGGTGTGTATATGCACACAAATATAAACTTACACATAATTCCTTTTTATATTTATGTGGGATATTGGAACAAAAGTCAGTCACATAATAGATGGACAATAATAATTTATTGGTGGCTTTCTGAAACCATGGATAGTAATGTTCATAAGGTTCTGATTTCCTTGGATATACATGACAGGTAGCGGAATAAGATAGATGGATCTGGGGGCTGGAGAAATGGCTCAGTGGTTAAGAGTACTGTCTGCTCTTCCAGAGGTCCTGAGTTCAATTCCCAGCAACCACATGGTGGCTCACAACCATCTGTAATGGGATCTGATGCCCTCTTCTGGTGTGTCTGAAGACAGCTACAGTGTGCTCTTATAAATAAAATTAATAAATCCTTAAAAAAAAAAAGAAAATGTACAAATATTTATTTAAAAAAATGATAGACGGATCTAAGAGAAAATTCCTTAGAAGGGGTATATTATAAGCACACACATGTATACCTTGATTATATAAATAATATCATCCTCATTTTGAGCCACACAGAAACTCTGTGGATGTTACAAAGCCTCACACAACAGCGACTCTGAGTCCTGTAGCTCCCATGTCTTACCAGGCTTGGGGACGATCAGCTGGGCACTACTTTGGGAATTGCCAGCCTCATTTTCAGCCACACATTGATAAAAGCCTTCATCTGACTTCACCACCCCAAGGATCCGTAAGTTGCTTCCTCCCTAGGGGAAAAAAAGGAAAAGCAAGTGAGATTATATTATAAAAGGGGGGAAGATCTCAATGTAACAAAATAGACACAGAACACAGAGGAGTTAAGAAAAATCATGAGTCTACATAGTCAATATGCTCTATGCTTTCTGAAAAATATTTCATATCCCTCATTTTATTTCTGAATTTCTTGGGCATGATTCTGCATAAGTCTGTAAAGAAATTATACTCATATAAACTAGACATCTTGGTGGATATTTAAGTGCTAAACTTAAGTTTTCTTTATCAAGAATGCAAGAAATCCAGATCACTATCTTAAAAACATTGTGTTCCTTCACCTCATGAAGGAAGGTGGACTTAGGAGATAAATAGACAAATAAACAAGAAGGAATGAAGAAAAACTCCTTCTCCTGGCAAATTTTAAAGAGAAAACTACTCAGGTTAAATTATTTCTGAAAGTATTTGCCTAATGTAGTGTCTGTGGTTCCTTTAAAATAGTAATTTCTTCGGCATAATCTTTGGGGTGCTAGAAGTTGAGCCTATTCTAGATTTTTATGCCCATTTTGGTTTTGTGCATAGTGGAAAAATTTTACCTTCAGCAATCCATTGTGGAAACCCAGTAAAGTTAACTCCTTTTGTGTATAATTTAAACCACAATCTGTTTCAAGGATGGATGATAAAATGATCTGGAGATAGTATTTAATTATACAAACTCAGTTTATCTTCAATATTAGTGCAAGAATTAGTTCAGTAAGTGAGACATGCTAAATCACTTCCCCTAAAGTCATTAAGAGATAAATATTACCTCACAGGGAATTCTTAATTGTTTTTAGTGTCTTGTAGTCAATTTTCAACTGATGTAAAATTCTTAGATAAAGCTGGCTCACTTCTAATTAACAATTCTCCTCTAAGTTACTGTCTGAGCTCAGCATTACATGTGTAAAGCACAATGGCTCTCAGATTTCTGAAACTACTCAGGAAATATTTTTAAGCATTTTGATGTGAATAGGGCATATACCATACATTTTCTTCCACCTAAAGAAAAGAAGCATTTGAATAGCTCAGCTGTAATGAGTCATGCTGTGAGAAAGATTATTCAAACTGTTGGGGAAAAAATAAATGTTGCATTTTATCATGTGTCCTTAAGGGCACTCAACAATTTCCTTTTCATGCAAGTAGCATATATTTTAGGCACATGCACCACTTTTCAAACTGCCCCATGGCAGGTCATTTTTTAATTCAGTGGGAGTGGAAAGAGCATCGCATTTAAAATAATGGATTGGTGTGGCATTCAAAAGTTAAGTGGTGCTCTCTCTTACTCTTACACAGCCAATTAAACAAATGAAAGTAAAAGCCAAAATGGAAAACAGAGACAGCAATGATAAAGGTGTGGTGTACAGATTTATTCTTTAGATGTATAGTGTGACAAAATGCATACAACTAGAAGACTGTGGAAATTACTGAAAGCTGTCTGATTGTGGAAGAGTCATTTAGCAGCAAGGACACATAATGCCATAGGGGGATACAGCGGTGGCCTATCTGGATGACTATGCTCTAGTTCCAACTGCCTGGGAGACTTGGCTCTGTTATGGCTTTTCTTTGATAGGGTCACATTTGTCTCAAATACAAAAGCTCCTAAGGCCATCTTCTTTAGACACACAGCTCTTTTCATAGTTGAAAAATGGAATCTTTAGTTCGTGTATGCCCATATGCCTGAAATCAGATCTTTTGAGATGAGCCTACACCTAAGAGAGAGTTTTCATAATGCTCTTTCAAGTGGCAAATGTTTCTTTTGGTAATGGAGAAACCTGTAATCCTATGGTCTCCCACAAGGATTCTGAATGTGAACTAGAATTTTAAGGAGCTGTAAGAAGTATGGCTCACAGTATTTTTTTTGTCTCTAACATAGGAAGCAGAGTTACAAAACAATTCAGAATGTGTAGCTCCTCTGGTAGAGCCAAGAGCACAGTTAAAACTTCTGCCATCACTTCCCAATAGGGTTAGCAGGCTCCATCTGGGGAAATAAGGAAGCCATAGTGTAGATGTGTGCAGTCAATCGTAATAACAACAAGCATATCTTACTGAAAAGCATCACTGATGGTCGAAGCTGAACATATAAACTAATCCTAGATTCTTGCATTCTGCAATCGAATTTTCAAACTCTAACCCATGAAATGACAATGAGAAGGATTTGTCTCAAACCCTTTCTTTGTTTGCCTTCCCTTCTCCCCTGACTTCTCTGACCTCTCTCTCCCTCCCTCCTCATTTTCTCCCTTTCTTATTCCATTCCTTGAATGTCCTTCCTCCCGTCCTTTTTAACTTCTTTCCTTCTTTCTTTCTCTCCATTTTGTAAAAATAAAACATGCTATATTAACTGTCTGGAATTACAAGTTTACAAATGATTTGCTTTTCTAAAACAATTGTTATATCAGAAACTGATATGTTTGGGATCCACTCACAATCTCCGGATCCTCCAAAGAACTTGGGCCACTTCTCCAGCTTCCATTTTTCAAAAGAGAAAAATTAGTGGAAAATAGCCAATAATGACTGGGATTGCAAAACTGATTTGAAAAGAATATAATTACCACTATCTGAAAATAATCACTAGGGATCACCACATCTCCATTCTTCATCCAATTCACAGTGGGCACAGGCTTCCCTGAAACTGCACATTCAAACTCAATATCCATGCTTTCGTAGGCATAGAGGTTGGAAGGCTGATTCAAAAACCATGGTGGAACTGCAAGACAGAAAACAGTAGATGAGTGGGCACATAGCTGTACGTGCTGAGGTCTCACTGAAGTGAAAACAATGCTCTGTAATTTGTGTCACTTACCAACTCTTAGCTTATTAAACAAGAATTAGTGGAGGATATAGTCCCCCAACACTAACGCAGTTAACAATGTTTCACCACAGAAAAGAAATAAAAAGTTTCTGAGAAAAATACATTCAATTAATATTTTGAAGACCAACATGTTTGTATTCATTTGTTCTATGAACTGAAAAGTAGATAATGCTTAGTAAACTGTATCTTAGGGAAAAAAACAGTAAGTTTACATGTACAAAGCAATTCATATAATGAGATCAGAAAGATCTGTAACAATAATTTTCATTGTGATTTATTTATAGAGGCTGTCTAGTGAAGAATGTTGTAATGGTCTTATTAACACATTTACATTGTTTTAGCAACTATATACTATATAATTACACTATATATGGTTACTTCCTGATTATGGTATGTCATCAATTAATTTCTTTTAACATCTTAATTACCATAATAATAGTTGTTCCGTAACGGGAATTTGTTTTTGAAAGAAAACTACAATATAACACATCTTAGCTAATGACACTAGCCCAGTTCCTCAAAACCAGGAGGTAAAGTATTAAGATTTAAGGTGAAATATGACTCAACTATTCATGTAGTCTGAGAAGAAACATAAAATTCAGTAAAGTATCAGCTATAAGCTTGGTTTATGTAGAAAACATGCTTCTTTTTTAAAATTTATTTTTCATACTTTATATACATTTCAAATGTTTCCCCCTTTCCAGATCTCCCCAAACATGAATCTTCAGTTTCCATTTTCCAAACATTTTTGCATCACGTTCAGTGTGCAACGAGTGATAGTTTTTATACATTTGAGTAACCACATACTGTTCTCCTTCAAACAAGGATTACCAAGCTTTCCCTGGACAGCACAGTAAGTATTCGTGTTGTCTTTGTTGCTCACCACAAACTCTGACAACAGGCAGAGACATTATAAACATCATAGTTTCATTGTTATTTCTTCCATCTTTTTTTATTTTCAGTCTTTCTTAGAGTCTTGAATTGGAGCTAAACATGTGAACCTCCAGGACTAAACTCCTTTAATTTCTTTAATCCTTCACCGGGGCAATTGATTTAGATGACTGGACTCGGAATCATGAATATTCATGCTCTAAAGTCATGAAAAGAAATGTCTCAGAGCTGTTCTAAACACTGTATACAAGGCTAAATTATGTATTTAATATTGATAATATTATTAGCATAATGATGACTTTTTTTTCTGATTCCTTTACCAAGTTCACTGACAATGTACCAAAAGACATCTGAAATATTTATTGAGTGCCTCGGAGGACATATATATGAGTTGAATCTTTACAACTCTGTCCTCAGTTTTACACAGATTTGCATCCAGTGATTATTTACTAGGCAACAGGCAGTATTTCTTGGAAAATGACAAAGTAGGATTTATTAGTCCACTCTCTTTATATTTAGCAGTTTCATCATAGTTCTCTGGGCATGATGTATTATAATTATTTTAAAACAAAAAAAGTTACACTACAAGGCATTTATATAACTTTCTTCAAAATAACACTCCTTGTAAATTAAGATCATGGAAGTCAGCTGCCCAGCCTACATTCTTTACTGCTTTGCTGTAACTTTCTCTTTTGATACTTAACATTCTGGTGGAACAGTAACTCAGAGATGTTTCTAGGGTCTTAGAGATGATGGAAGTATGCTCTGAGAGCTATTTGAGAAATGCTAGCAACTCTCTACACACTCCAAACCATTAGGCCTATTTGTCCTATGGATGGGAAAGTCCCTAAATCTGCTCAAACTGCTCACTCCACTTGCCTCAACTTTGGAAATATATGAGTGCTTTGGAGGCTTGCAATAATGGACACATTCACTAGTGTATCTTCAAGGTAATTACCTTCAGTGAAACAAATATTTCAATAATCTGAGTGTCTATATGCATAGAGTATGTGCCAGAGTGGGAGAAGATGAAGGAAGAAAGAAATGACATGAAATGGAACAGAAAAAACAATCTAAACTTTAAGGGTAGGAACAAGAAGGATCAAGGGTGCAGGAAAAGTGAAAAGGCATCCAGAATATCTAGAATAGCTGCAAAACGGTTCAATTTTCACTAACCCCAGTGATAGAGCCAGAATGGACTGGGTTTTAATCTTACACTGTATTTTCAATACAAATACCTCTGATTGAGAATAGTGACAGATAATGTAGGTAAACAACACACATTTTAAAGGAAAACAATAGCAGAGCCAATAAGAAGGCACAGCCCATGTATTATTTTATTGTCCATAATTTATACAAATATCTACATAAACCTGGACCCTGTGTATCTGTTTGCATGGACATAGGTAAACTCGTGATATTTAAAATTGTATGTTATTTTTCTGGTTTCTATTCTAGGTGTCAAAATGATATACTTCATATGGTAGAGCTTCTGATAAACAAATTATATTTAACTGATTTCTATTTGCAGGATAGCTACATTCAGAATCACTCTGTTCTTTAATCTGCTAGGTAAGAATCATTTTCCAATTTATTGTCTTTCATTGGGAAAAATAATATAGAGTGGATTACACAGTCACTACTGAAAACATTTTACTTTATTGATAATTAAAATTAAGGGGATAATTGCATTTCCTAATATAATATGGGAAGCATCATGGGCTGCCACAATAATTATTATGACTTACATACATAAATATATATTCATATATATGTATATATATGAATTATGACTGACTTTCTGAGTTTTCCATAGAATTTATGCTTTCAAGATTACACTTTATACTGTTTTTACTGAGTAATTTACATATATTTTATAACTGGTTCATTAATTTCTACACTAGGTATTTGGTGAACTGAAATATTTGTCTAAAGTACACTGAGTTTTTAAATATTAAAAAAAAACCACATTGTGTATTCAAACTGAACCCGGGACTGTATTTCCTGCCATATGTCTTATGAGTGTGTTTGTCATCAGCAGATTATTGTCCAGATAACTACCAATAAAGTCTTTTCACACCACATACTCAGTACAGTGTTTCCTTTTCATAACATAATAGACATTTGTTTTTTATTGTAAGAATTCAAGAAAGTTCACATTTTTTTTAACTATACTATGGGTATACTGGTTTAAGGTATGTACTAGTAGAATCTCGAACAATGTCATGCAAATCATAAAAATAATATGAGTTGAAGGTGGAGAATGAAACAAAGAATAACACAAGGTGCAAATGATATAACATGACCATTTTATATAAAAACATAGGATATGTGTTATATTAGAATAAGTTTCTGAGGAAAAAAACACATATATGACCCACATAGACTCAAATATTTGAATGTTTAAGGAATGGCATTAGGATGTGTGGCCTTGTTATATTAAGTGTGACCTTGTTGGTGGAATTGTGTCAGAGGGGGTGGAGTTTGACGTTTCAAAAGTTCAATCTAATCCTACTCTCAATCCAATCTCTCTCTCTCTCTCTCTCTCTCTCTCTCTCTCTTTCCTCTTGCTGCCTGCTAGTCCAGATGTTGAACCCTCAGGCCCTTCTCCTTCTGTTCCTTCTGTTAGAGGCTCCTTACATTCCAGTGGTATGTGGGGTTTTGTCTTTTTTTCTCCTTCACTTAATATTCTAGCTCTGTGCACAATATTTGTTAAGAAGTGCTAGCTAAGTCATCTTTCATATGTGTATCTGCCAGATGAAGGTTCTTGAGTGCAAAGCCCTGAGCATATGACTGGTTTTCAATCTTCTTGTATTTATAGCTCTGCCTTTCACTCTATGGAAGCAATAATTCTAGGACTTAAAACTATTTACTTGCAGACATTGCTTAAAAAGGAAGAAAAATTAAGTACCATGATATTTCAAACATATCAAATATGAATAATATAATGATAGTTTCCAGCAAGATATTGATTTTTATTATATTTGACTTTTTTGGATAAAATGAGCCTCATGACTAGAAATCTTCTTTTTTATAACAAAGTTTTGATTTTCTAGAGTATTTATGTCTTTTTAATATATTAGATATTCTGAAAAATATTATATCCAAGAAAATGCTGATCCAAATCAACTGTCAATGAACAGGATACAGAGAAATATAACAATTCTTGAATAAGATTTTTATCTTTAATGAAGATCAATATATATGATATATTCCTTCAGATGCCTACAAGTATAAATAGGGCAGCATAGGTAAAACTTACCTTTAGGTATGTTTCCTCTAAATGTATTTGATTTACTTTATAAAACCTGTTTGATGTTCACACACTTACAATCATACAATGAAGCTGCTTTTGTTACTTGTGGTCCACAGTCCTCAACAGAAACCAATCTAGTGGCATGGGTTTCATCAATGCCATGATTATCCCAAATGTATAGTTAAGTGTCTTCTTTTGATCCTAGATCTCCACTCATAGCCTCAAGTCTTTTAATATTTAAATAAGTTATTGTTTTCTCTTTATTAATATGTTTTAATTAAAACCAAATTGTATAATTCTTGTCATATTTTTAGGTTTGTAACAAACATTAATATTTTAAAGCATACTTCATTATATAAAATTAATGTTTTCAGTGTTGAGTTGAATAGATTTTATACAATTTAAAGATTTGTCATAGCTCTTTGAAATGACAAAGAACTTCTTTTTAAAAAATATTTTAATTTTTAAAAATGTGATTAACATTTAATTACATTTTCCCTTCATTTCTCAACATCTTCCAGGTCCACTCACCCACCCCAAACCACCACCTAACTTTCTTTCAAATTCTGGCCTCTTCAGCAATGCCTTTCTGTATTTCTGGTGGCGTCAATGAATAGAAGGCAGTACAAATCACCCCAGAGAATGCCTAACATGAATCATAAAATACAGATTTTGTTAGGAAAAAAAATCTACATGACCTTTTACAAGCATTATTTCTCCCTAAGAATAATGACCATTTGGTATTGGGTAGCCAATTGGTGTGCTCTTCCTCAGGGCAGACTATTCCTCCTCCTTTTAGCATTTGGTCTTTACTTCATCCAAAAATTATCTAAAAGTAACGTTATACAGGCTAAGGAGGTTGTATTTAAGAATATCTATGATTATATTATGCATACAATTACTGTTAATGTAAGAACAGTCCATGGATTTGAGAGAGATGGAGGGATAAATGGGAATGCTTGAAGAAGGGCAGATAATGGGGGGATGACATCATTGCGTTAACATCTTTAAAACAGACATAATAAACTATGAATATGCAAAATAAAATAAAATACAAAAGGTACAAATGTAAAACCCACTGAGTCTAGAGAGGGGGCCCTTTGGACTTTACTTTCTCATTTATTTTTAGAACAATGTCAGTAGTTCTTTCTAAAATGGAAACATCTGAAGAGACTAAGCACTCAATGGCTGAATGCCCCCACTGTCTGTAGTGCAGAAAGAATTCTCCATGCCCAAAGCAACAGCTAAAGAGCAAACCACCTGGCACAACCGTGAGCTTAGCCATACTGTAAAGCAGGAAAGAAAGAATACACCTAAATTCTGTCCCCCAGGCCGAATGTTGCTAAAAGACTGCCCAATTCAATAGAAAGAAATTGCTCTCTCATTTTCCAGATTTGTTTTCTTTTGTTTAACCCTGTGCCAACTTTTGCTGTCCAAGAAATTTTTGTTCAAGGAACTTAATTTTAACTGTATTTCTTTTATTTACTTAGTAACAAGCTTCCACAGGTACACTTTCACCTAGGCCTGTCTTGTGTGACAACACATTTGAAATATGTCTAAAATTTCTCTCTAATGTTGTTTATTATCACTTCTATGATCAGTCTCCTGCTTTAGGGCCAGTTGTTGACCCTGCATCTCATTCTTCACTTGTGTCTCTCACATACCTAACTATACTCTCACAAGACCATCTAGGTTGGGATAAGTTCCACATTTAAATGGTAGGAATATTATGTACTGGGTATAAAACCATATGATTTTTTTATTGCAATTAATATTAATTAGAGGTTTTGTAATACTTTAAAAGCAGTGTTCACTCTGTATTTTCTTCTCTAATTTTGTTATTCAAGAAGATCTTTTAGTATATTCCCACAGCAGCTATGTATGTATATATGTATGCACATATATATATAATATATATTCATATTATTAATAATACATGTAGTATATATTATATGGTCCTAAAATTTGCTAGTGTACACTACTTTCTTATATATATTTAAGCTAAACAGTATATATATTAATTTCTGACTATAGATATAACAACCGAGTAAGAAACAGCAACTATGAAATAAGGAATTGTTTCTCTTCAAGCATCAATACAAATTATAACAGCTGAATACTAGAAGCATCAGTATACTAGCTTAACTGCTATTGTTGCCAAAGTCCACATTTTAATCAGTATGGGGAAATGAAAGTTCAGATCTTTTGAGTTCATTCCTACTCCCCATTAGCACTAGTCATTGTGAACACAAGCCATGAAGAAAATCTTCTTTCTGCATACCATAGTTTCTCTATGTGGAGGAGAACAACATCTGATCCTCAACCTTTACTTCAAAGGCCTTCAATATACTAGGAAATTATTTCAGATTTCTCCACACAATTTTCTTTATCCGGACAAATAATCCTAGTCAGTGCCTTTCCCCATTTCTGGCTTTCTGTGTAATCAGGGTTGCTTTTCTCTAAGTCCTGACTGAACTTTTCATTTCTCTTTTCAATTGTGAGAGCTATAAGTAAATTGGAAGTGTGATTCCATTAGGCTCAAGCCTGGGATAAAAATAACAGGAGCACTGCCCCCAAACCCCAGTTCTATATTCACAGGGATGTCGAAACCACCCCATTGTTAACACACGGGATGAAAACTAATTCACTAGTGCAGATACTGCAATCACCAACAACTGTGTTTGCAAATATGTGTGTAAATACATACGTACAAATATAGTAGTACATAGAAAATTGATAAACATTTTCATCTTCTGAATGTTTACTTGCACTGTGAAGTAAATGCAAAAACACACACATACATGCACACACACACACATACACACATACATGCACACAGAGAGAGAGAGAGAGAGAGAAAGAGAGAGAGAGAGAGAGAGAGAGAGAGAGAGAGATTAGAAGTATCTATATAACCAAAACTAGAAAAGAGCTAGAACAAACTATAGTTTCTAATACTGCAAACATAAATTAGATCCCAATTATTGTCCCTTAGTCAGATATAATACCATCTGTCCCTTTGGTATTTGAAAGTAGAAAAGTGTAGAGAGTTTAGATATGTGAGGACAATTTAATGGGTGAGAGCTATATTTGCCTATTTTACACTGAACACTGAAGAGGTGGATAGATTAGAACAGAATTTTGCCAACTTCTCATTGTCATGTGAGGAAATCTTTCAGTATGCTCAACTGAGTTGACAGATTCAGTTGCAATACTGAACCAACTTCCCTGACCAATAACAGACAGTGTGTTGCAATAAATTGTGTACTCCCCAGCAACCTTTCAATTTATACCTTTAAGCATTAGCTCGTGTAAAACCTATAGATAGCCTACATTTTCCCTTCTCATTGAGAAGGTGCCATCATTATTAAAAAAGTATAAGGTCTTCTTACTTTACTAGTTGTTCTAGTATTTTGTTGTTTCAGTTTCTGCGATAATAAAGCAATGACAAACATAACTTGGGAAAAGGTATGGTTTAGCTTTCTGCTTCAACCACCAAGGGGGGAAGCCAAGGCAACAACCTGCAGGCATGAACTCTGATGCCAAAACTGAAACATGTATCACAGAGGAACCCTGCCAACTGGTTTGCTTCCCTTGGCTTGCTCAGCTACTATTCTTATACAGCCTAGGCCCACCTAGGAATGCCAACGTCCACAGTGGACTATGTCCTCCCACATCAAACCACAATCAATAAGGTGCTCACAGGTATGACCGCAGGCCAGTCTTAAGGAGCCAGCTCTTAAATCTAGGTTCCTGTTTTGGAGGTATATATGTTTGTGTTGTGCTGACAAAATCATCTAGTACAGATTTATAGAATTAATTGTCTGCAACTTTATCTCCAAAAATAGAAGTAGGAAATAGAACCAACCAGTCGGTTGAATGTTCTGTAAGAGTCTCATACATCTTCCTCTGAACCCATTGTCCAATACATTCGTTATTTACACTTGTCTGAAAACCTGAAGTTTTCTGCCTCAAAGTAGAGCTTAAAGTATCTGAGGAAGGTTGGTAGTTAAGTTTCAAGGTAACACTTAATATACAGGAGCAAATACAAGGTTTATGTAGAGCTTTATATAGAGTTTATATAGATGATTAAATTTTAAGATATGATATATATAATATATATATATTATAATATGTTATATATATATTATATATATATATACGGAAGAAGGGAAGGATACAATGTAATGAATAAATAAAGTACACACCACAGAATAGGAAGGCATTTTACAAGTTGCTTCACACAATGGAGTCACTTAATATGTAAAGAGAGTAAATGAAAATAGAGGTCAAAAATTAGATCACAAAAAGAGAGGCCAAAATGAAATGGGAGATAGCCAAAAGAAAAAGCCCAACATCATTATTACAAAACCAATGTATAAATCACAAGGCATAAAACCAACAACAGATGCAGCAGAAAATCAAATTACCAAGAGAGAGGAGACTTGAAATATTCACAGCAAATGTCAGTGGAAAAGGCAAAGCAAAGAAATAGTGAAGGCCAAAGCTGTGCTGAGGCAGACAGGCTAAGATGAGGCTTCTTTAATACAGCAGGCACTCGGAATAGCTTGAATGCAGAGATGGAGCATCAGATAACTTTGGGAAATGTCCCTCAGAAAGAAATGTGGATTTGCAAATTGAAATATTGTTCCATGTTTCTGGGAAATTGAATATATAATTAGACATGGCAAGATATGAGGTAGATCTAATTTAAACTATTGAACCTGAAAGGTATAGAATTACTTGAACGTCCAGGAATAAAACACCAGCACATGGAAAAAGGCAAGCCAGAACTCCCAGGTGGTAGTCCTCACTGTCAATAAGCAATGGAACAATGCTGTTCTAACCTACAACACTTGATTATTTATTTATAAAGCCACATTCTTGGGATAAAAGTGATGACAGAATACAGCACCTTTTACATGGTTAAACAACAAAGAAATCCAGGCAATTAGGAGTACCATCAAACTGGAGAGCTTTGCACAGTGACGAACAACGATTGACTTGCAACATGTGTACAGAGAGAAATGATAAAAGTCAAAATGGAAATAATGAGTGTGGAAGAGAATGACATCACTATACACTCAAATACAGTGGAACTAATACTTTACCACAGCCTGCAATTGGGGGAATGAATGTGCTTATAATGATGATCTCTGCTATAGGCAGCCTTTCTTTCTCAGCATGGAGCTCAGGCATGTTTCTAAACCCTGAACTTGAAAAGACTACAATCCAGAGGATATTGCTGTAAATGTCCTTTTAGTCATTCACTCAAGGGTTTGTCAAACTATGCAGAAGGATGTGTAAAATCTAAGATTTAGGGAACTAAATTCATAAGATTCCTTTCAAAAGCAGTAGAGTGATTTTATGAAATAAGTTTGTACATTTGTGCAGTTGTGTGCGTGTCAGTGTGTGTGAGTGTGTATTTTGTGTGTTGGTGTGGTTTGTGGGTGTTGGTGTGTAGGTATGGGTATCTATGTGTATCTCCACTTCTGTTTGCACATGAAATCAGGAGATTTAGGAAAATCTTAAACTTAGTAAATATCTGGTTTCTGAAAACAGCACAGGAGGAAGAGAGAGAGTCAAAGAGACTAGGACAAAAACAAGGACAGAGACTTGGGAAAGGAAACATGCTAAGGCATTTGAATATAAATGTACTTTCATTATTTATATCTGATTCTATATTTTCAAAATCTTGTAAGTACCTAAAAGTACAGCACCAAGAGGATGTGCTGTGGCTGTCATCCTCTCAACTCTTCCATATCTTCATGACTAAATGGTTCTATTGATTGTTATTGATGTTACATATACTAAACATCTACATAAATTTAATGCGGTGCCAGAAAATTCTCTGTTGCTAAGACAAAGTAAACTATTCTCAAGTTTTGTTTCTAGATTTAGAATTTTTTGAGGCTTCCTACTTGCGAGTGTTTATAGATTGTTCAGGATGAACAATTTATATAGCTTCAATTTAGAAAAAAAAAAAAAGAACAAGAGAAATAAAACTTCCATCTTACTTTTTATGCTGCCAGTAAAATAATATTTGAGGAGCATTAATGTATTGCTTAGCACAATAAATACCAGACCAAGCATCTCATAAAATTCACTGAGAGTCATTCAAAGGCAGGTCAAGGATAATTATTTCATTTTCTTACTGAGAACACCCCTCTTAAACCAACAAATACAAGGGACTTACCATTAAGATAATTTGGTGAAAGAATAATTCCATCACCTATTTATTGTAACTTTGATACTTGTATCTGCCTCTTGTTCAGTTTTGTGAGTCCTTATGTGTGTATTGTGCATGTACACAATCACTTCGGCATAATAAGACGAGGTCAGGTGTGTATCCCTCATTCCACCTGCTTTGTCTCTTGACAGTCTTTTGTTTTTTTACCTTTGCACATGCCATGCTTCTGAAAGCTTCATGTTTCTGAAAATTCTTGTGTCTTCACCTCCCATCACCCTATCAAGGTACTGTGGTTGTAGACTCCGGAGTGAGCTAAGCATCTGGATTTTTGCACTGATCAAGGCTTTTTGCATGATACCATCTCCCCGTCCCTCTCTGCCTTTTTAATTTTTAAGGTTTGGTTTCTAGAAAACCTACCTTACGTCAAATTAGACCAGATTGCATAATATTTAGCTGTTTTAAAAGTGAAATTTCAAAAATTGAAAGAAGTATGTGTATTGTGAAATGTTATAAAATCTTACCAAATTGAAGATCCATTTCTAAACAATAATAGCTTTTTTTCACAATAAATTAAATTACATTTTAAAAAAATTGCACAAGGTATTTAAATCATAGAGGAATAATAAAGAGCATGTGTGTGATTCACAATAGGAATGTGAATTAAATTTAGATTCCATAAGGCATATATTCTATTGTAATGTATTAGCTTGAAATTTAAGTTTAATAGAGTAGGAAAATAAAATACAATTTTTTGAAAATATAAAATTCTAGAATATGTATAAAATTAGGTTGCAAAACACTATTTTATTGTCTACTACGAATTCTACTGTTTTAGTCAAAAATGAAATATGTCACCTGCAGAAAAATGGATGCGATTGATTAGTAAGAAATTGATAATTTCCTATTAAGTTGAATGTACTGTATTAATAGAAATACCTGTGTGTGTGCAAACACACAGATACTAGAGTATGACATAGGGGGTTATTTAGGAAATGAAAGGGGGAGGTATAGGAAAGGCAGGATTTAGGAAGTAGTAATAAAGTATTGGCAAAGGAGTGTATATGTTGAGCTTTCTTATCCCAGGGCAGTTTAGAGGAACTAAAGAGGACCTTTAACATCTATTTTGATTTTGCTATTACAGTCAGGGATTAGCTGCTGACCTACCTATAAAAAGTCAACATGTGGGGATAGAAAAGACTTCACCCAAAGCACTACTTCTGGCTGATTCTTTGGCTTTACATTTCATCATGAAATCCTCTAGTATTCAAAACATCACTGGAAATTGGTGAAGGAATTCTTTTAGGGAAATATTTTATGGTTTCTTATATTTTATAGAAAGCTTATATACTTTCTGATCTCAAATAATTACATAATTGCATTAATTATACAGCTCAATGTTTAAAAGAAAGCTGATTAGAATGCTTATACTACCATTGATTCTGACTAAAAAAAAAATTACATGTGCTTCTCATACAACTTCTAAAATTTTCTTGGTGTGTAGTCACACTTGCTCTTCATATTTGCTTCATATATATTTTTGTATTTACATTTAATTCATGTTCTTATACCAAACATAGCAGGCACATAAATCAACACAAGACTACACCTTGAGAATAATCAGTCATACATACATACAGCTTTGAAAATCAATAACCTATAAGCATGCATATGCCTTTGAATGGTCTTGAGTACATTTACATGCCTTTAAGAAAAATGTAACCCAAGATATCAGCATCTGTTCTTATGTACATGTTTTAAATCTTATTCGGTTGTCTACACATGTAAATAGAAAATAACTCCACCAAGCTACATGTCAGGTTAATATTATATTAGAAAGAGCTATTTTTTTTGCTTGTTTGATTTTTCTTTTAAAATAAACCCGAAAAGCAAATGGAGCATAAATGTAAGCTCTAAAGGCTTAAAGAGAGAACTGTGAATAATTATTCATTACCTTATATACTAAAGCACTAACTCTTGAAAACATGCTGACTTGATCGACTAAGTGGGGTCTGTAAAGTGCTGAGAGATTCAATCCTTCTCTTGCATTTTGTGAATGAAGGAGTTAACAGTAAATTACTTCTACGGCATCACACACCTCATAAATACCAAAAGCAACATTAAAACTATGCTGTCTAAATTCCAATCAACGACTTTTCTCTGTTATCTAACCACATCTAAAAATATCAAGAAACCACGTTTTCTGTATCCATTCTTCTGTCATGGGACATCTGGACTGTTTCTAGCTTCTGGCTATCACAAACAAGGCCTCTATGAACATAGTGGAACATGTGCCTCTGTGGCATGGTGGGGCATCTTTTGAGTATATTCCCAGGAGTGGTATTGCTATTCCCAGTTTTCTGAGGAACGTCCAGGTTGATTTCCAGAGTGGTTGTACCAGTTTGCACCCCCACAATGGAATACTACTCAGCTATTAGGAATGAGGACATCCTGAGTTTTGCAAGGAAATGAATGGAACTGGAAAATATCATCCTGAGTGAGGTGACTCAGACCCAAAAGGACATGCATAGTATGTACTCACTAATAAGTGGCTATTAGACCAAAAAAAAAAAAAAAAAAAAACTAAGAAAGTACAGAATACCCAAGATACAGTCCACAGAACTCCAAAAGTTCAACAAGCTGATGGGCCCAAGTTAGGACACCTCAGTCTCACTTGGGAGGGAAAAGAAAACAATCACAAGGGGATAGAGAGGGACCTGGAGGGAAAAGGGACGAATGGGGGGAGGAGAACATGATGTGGTATTGGGCATTTGGAAAAGGGACCGATCATGACTGCCTTCCAAAAGACCCAACAAGCAGCTGAAAGAGTCAAATGCAGATATTTGCACCCAGTCAATGGACAGAAGCTGCTGACCCCTGTGGTTGAATTAGGAAAAAGCTGGAAGAAGCTGAGGAAGACGAGCAGTCTCAATTTACAGGGATACCTGATATCTCTCAAACATTGGCCCACTAAACAGGCAGCATACACCAGTTGATATGAGGCCCTCAACACATATACAGCAGAGGGGTTTGGTCAGAGAAGATGTACCTAACCTTCAAGAGACTGGAGGCCCCAGGGAGGTTAGAGGTCTGGTGGGGTAGGGGGTGGGGTGAGGACATCCTCATAAAGACAGAGGGGCGGGGAGGAAGTACGGGATGTGGAACATTTGGAGGGTGGACTGGGAGGGGAAAAAAACCTGGAGTGTAAATAAATAAATAAATAAATAATAAATAAAATACCAAGTAAGGTAAAAATATTTTAATGTTCTACTCAATCAATTTGGGTTTTCAAACAAAATAGATCTTCCCTTTTCTTTTTGTCTATCTAAAATATATATACTACATTATTGCTGCTCTACATAGTAAACAAGCATGAAAGTCAATCGCATTTTCCAAAATTGTCTCCATGTTTATATTTTAACATGCTTCTCTCTACCTAATACATTGTAGCACTGAAACAACTGTCCATTGTGTTTTATCCCCAAACTCAATATTACTACATTGATCTGCTAATATATACTTTATTAATGTGCAGGAGCAATAGTACTCAACTTTCCTAAGAATGTGGATTGCATATTTTTTATGGACAAATTATACCATCATAAAACAGATTAACTCGTCATTTTTTGAATTTGTCTCTCATGCAAACAACAGAAAAAGATGAAAGATGTCTAGTAGTAAAAGATCAACTATAAAAATATTGCTTGTGATGGTAACTGCAGACACACCAAAATGGAAAAACACAGTCTGCCTGCCAAGTAAAAAGTGTATGTTGTTTTGCATGTATGTTTATTTCTGGATAATTCCTTCTCAGCATTTGTCTTCAACTACTAACATCTGGTCACATACCTATAATCTTTTTGTATGTAGGCTTTATGTCACTTGTACTTAAATCTAAGTTACAACACAAACCAGATGCAGGGTTAGCAAAGCTTTCCATTTAATATCTCACTGTAGCATAAGACTATTTAAGCATGATTGATTGTGTTGAGAAATGCTCTTTGGTTTAGTTTTACTTTGCTTTTTCATTGTTTTGTTTGTTTTGAGCAAAGGACCTTGCCTGATGTCCCTGAAATCATATACTATGTTGATAGAAATTGATTAAAACATAATTTTGTTAGCAGAATTTTGGAGAACTGATATTAACCATATTATACTATCTATTTTTTTAAAAAGTTCATGTCTGTGGTATATTGCAAATGCATGTCAAGTTTGAAGAAACCTTTATCTTCTAAGGCAGTGAAGGATATCATTATATCCAAGATGAAAGGAATGCTTAGAACAAATTATCCCCCAGATTCTCAAGCAAGGTTCTCAAACTGAGCTACTTAGTTCTAGTATTGATTGCACCTGATAAACAGAGTACTTCCTTCTGTGTTGCAGTCTGACCTCTCAGGTTTGCTTTCTCTACTCATTAAGTACAGACTAGAGAAGGTGCCATTGATATATATAACACATTCAACAGTGTCTTCATTTGTGATCCAGCTTGGCTGTAACTCACAATGTGCATGGACATCATGTGAGTCAGCTTTGTAACATAAATAAGTTTATCTTCAAAGACAAAAGAGTTTGAAGACAGAAGTGATTGAGTGTGGTTCCCAATAAAGCTATGGATAAAAGTAGAAATTGCAGGATTCCTTTATGACTCATGGAAGTTTGTGCAATGCCATTTTTCTCAAAATAAAATCCCATAAATAAGAAAAAAACAAATTTTATATTGTAATTAAAGGTTTCCCTACAAAATCAACCACTTTGGAATAGACCAACACTTCAAGAAAGTATTTTCATCTATGCATTTAAGTGTGTGTGTGTGTGTGTGTGTGTGTGGGTGTGTGTGTGTGTAAGTATGTATGTGCAGGTATGCATGGTATGACTTGGAGTTGGTCTTCTACTACTGTAGATCCCAGGGATTGAACTCATGTCATCAGTCTTGGTTGCAAGTGCTTTTACCATTGAGCCATGTCCCTTGTTAGGTGTATCTTCTTCAAAAGCAAACACTGTAGCAGAAATCACAGTATATATGGATGACATATAGCTGGATCCGGTTAGTAAAAAAATATTGGAACTAAATTTTTTTCAACTTCTCTTTTTACGAAGACAACACAATTGAATTTAATAAAAATAGTTAGAAACAAATTAAATTGCTCTTGCTCCTTATGACAAAACTTTTAATGATGAATAAAGAGTCTTAAATAAGTTATTTTGTGTATTGTTTCTAGAAATATAACTGATAAAAGTATTAAATTGGGATAGATATTAATGAACATAAAATTATTTGCACTAATTATTTGTAGTGATAAAACACTAGACAGTATAACAATGGACAAACACCCAAAGATTTTCAGATATTTTTATTCTATTAATTTCTCCTATTTAGAGAACAGATTCAATTTTTTTCAAAGTACTGTAGGTGTGAAAACTAAGACAAATTATGCAAATGCTTCCAGTGAATAAAAATTATCAATTATATAATAATGACTGTTATTTAAATTAATTAGGATGAATACATTAATACTCAGTAAGGATTTACTATTATCCCATTAAACAAATGGATAGTGGTAGTGTGCCAGCTATGCAGTGTTAATTTAGGTTAATTCTAGTTTTTTTCCATAATTACTGTAATCTCTTCTATAAAAAACAGATGCTTTGGGCAATGAGCTTACATATTTTGAAGACTGCTTTTAGCTTTGGGTCTGTTATTCAAACTGCATACTGAATTTGTACAGAATAACCATCACTATATATTTTGTAGTGTATTGACATGAGTTTTGTACCACTTTGGTCAGATAATCTCAAGATAGTGAAAATCACTCTTCAGATCAGATAAAAACCTTGACCCTGAACTTTTGCTCTTGTCCTTGTGGAGCCAATGGAGAACAACATGAGTTTTGTTCTGGGACTTTACATTTTCTTCAGGGAAATAGGACACAAGAATATTCAGAATAGAAAGGGATGTGAAGATTAAAGTATTTGAAGAATTGAGAGAGGTGTAGAATGGCGAGAAATAGTACAAGGGGAAAGATCATTTGTAGCTTGAGGCTACAAATATCCAAGATACACTAAAGGTGTCACCATAGCTCAAGTGAAGGGAAGAACACACATGAACTCAGAGAGGCTGTTTGTCTGTGCATCTATTCTCTGTGTGTGAAAACAATGAAAACCATTGGGGCACAATATACAATACAGATATAGATTGATCAGAATCTCCCTCCCCCTGTGGCTGAGGGACAGAAAACAACAGAACAAATGTGATATATTCTAGAAAAGCATGTAGAAGCTTTAAGCACGCAAAGGATAAAAGGCATTTGAGCACAGCAGAGGTTCTAGATCTTCACTATAGTTTGAAGATGCAATCTATGGGAATTACAGTTAAACTCGAATTGTGTTGTAAAGTGAGATAAGTATTGAACTAGTTTTCCACTTGTCTGTTTGGCTAAGGAATTGAAATGATGCCTTTGTACCTAAAGGAGGATAAGCTTTCTGTAGATGCATTACACTGGGATGGGAAATGGAAACTTTGAACATAACTATGTGACTGCATGTCTACTAGATATCTGAAAATGTGGCCATGTGATGTGGCATGGTGGGCAAAGGTTTTGCTGGGGAAACATGAGGAACAGACCAAAGAGCCTCACACACACACACACACACACACACACACACACACACACCACACACACACACATCCAACATCGCAGTGCACATCTGTAACCTCAAGACTAGGGGTCAGTGGGAGATAGGCAAATCCCAGGAGCTAGCTGGGTAGTCAGTCTAGGCAAATTGAAAGGCTGTCTCCATTGCCTGTCTTTGGGCCCCTTTCCTCTAACTGGGATACATTACCTAAGCTCAATAGATGATGCACCTAGTCCTGCTGTAACTTGATCTTCCAAAGAGGATTGATATCCATGGGCAACCTCTACTTCTTTGAGGATAAAGGGATAGGGGGGATGGGTTAGGGCAGAGAGATAGAGGAACTGGGAGGAGAGGAGGTAGAGGAAGCTGTGATGGGGAGGTAAAGTAGATAAATAAATTAATAAAATTAAAAGGCACTAAAAATAAGGAAGTAGTAATACAGGAAGACGTCAAGTACCAACCTTCTCCATATGGCCATTCATATGCAGGTATATACACCTAACAGGGATACACACATAAATGAACCATGAAGAAAAAGACTACAGCATGCAACTGTGTGGTTCACTGAACAGAGTATTGAACCACACATAATAGTAAAGAGAAGACAGACATCAGGGTAATGAGTCTATCCTTACCCACATTCTACCCTCAGGGCCTGGAGCACTGCTGGATGAGAAACAGCTGGAGATACCTTGGGTTATGCTTTGCCATCTCGGTTTTTGTATCACACTTTCCCTGAAACCCAAGCTACCCACAAGATTCTATTTTTATAATGTATTAGGCTCCCCATTGACTTAAGCCAAACAGGGAGTATCCAGACCTAACTTCCCTGAGGATTCAACCCTTCATAACTCCAGTATGTAAAATATCTTTAACAGTGAATTCTCAGTTCCATCAGACCCTGTGTGAACATTCAGGCCTATCATCATATTTTTAAGATTTCATGTGGGTTGCAGAGAAAGTCAGAGCCACAGGGTATTTTCTTAAAGACTCTCTATTTCCATCTCAACTGCTAGTCTGTCTAGAACTTCAGGTTTTATTATTAGCTTTCTTCCTTGGCAGTCAACTTCTATGTTCGAAATATAGCTCAGAAAAAGAACCCAGTATATTCCCCAAAGTCTGTATACCCTGAAGCTCTTTCAGCATTCCATGAGAACAAGATCTTCCTTCTTAACACTTAGCATGAGTGCCTTTGTACTGACCCACTGTTTCATAGAACTGTAAAGCTATTTAGTGTAAAAAATTAAGATTTCCATACTTCTATCAGTATAACATCTGAGTGTGGGTAATCACCCCTCAGATTCACAAGACATCTACAAAGATTTCTGAACACCTACTTTTTATTTTTTAATCAAAGACATTGTGGCTATAAATTAAATTTTTCTTCAAAACAAATGCTATGAATTCAAAATGTTTATCAAAACATAAATACTCCATATATCATGAGAGAAAATGTGGATCAATAAACTCCTGTATCTATATGTGGAGTAACTATTTGCCAGAAAATTATCTCTTTATAAGTGCAAATCTGTGTTTTCTTTCCATTCTTTCAAATTTCAATGCAAACATAAAAATCAAAAGCAAACACTGCACTGTTTCTGCTTTTCTAACTCTTTATCTCCTTCCCTCTGTTCTTTCTTCTTCACACTCTCTTCTCCTTTCACAGTTCACTAGAGACTTTTCCCCTCCTCTTTGTAGACTCTGAATTCTTGTAGAGTAACTCAAGGTTGAAAATGCCTTCTGAACATAAACAACAGGGAAGCAGATAGCTGACCTCCAGAGCACAATATAAATATTACACAAAATGATACTGCCTGCTAGTCAGCTTATATGGTATGACATTCTTATGTCATTAGTGTAGTTCAACCAAGAACATTTAATTATGTGTTTGGAGGGGATTTATCAGAAAATAAAAGTTAACTAAAACATCTATATACACACTTAAAGAATCAGCAACATATTGATTTTAATAACAATAAAAGAATATATGTACTCTGATGCATATGTGAAAAACAATTTAGAATGCTGTCTAGACTAATAAGTTGAAGATATCTTAACATATTACATATTTCAAATAATTTTAAAATAACCCTAACATGTTATGTTCAGTATAATGCTTTTGCAAGACCTGACTTTATATGCATTTTTGGATATTCTAACATGAAAATCTTTACAACATATTATTCTTTGATTATTCGTTTTCTCAACCCAAGCTTTATTGTTACTAAATTTTAAAGGTGATAAACGATTTGAGTCTGTTGATATATCTCATTTTCAAGGTTCTTTTCTCAAGATCAGTTTTAGTTCATACTATCTTCCACTTTTACAATAGAAGAAAGTTAGAGTCTCATCTTTCTAACTTCAAATATTTGCATGTTTAGAAGTATCTAACTTTAAAAATAATACTCAAAGAGAACACATATAAGTTTTAGTATAAAACTAGAGGAGGATAGTTCTTGACTGCAAAACACAACAAGATTATAATGTATCTGCAATAGACACTAATTTATCTAAGTGCTAAAGAAAATCACATGTCAAAAATATTTCAAAAGATATCCACGGTATAGTTAACAAATTATGTAGACAGTTTTGGGATACAAATGCAACTGCTCATAAATGAATATAAAAATCTGGGTACCCACCATTTGTTCATTGTATTTTTGAAAATGCATTTCAGAAGAGTTGCTTTTGGCAGTTCCTAACCTCGTTCCCTCTCTTATAGTATTTAGCCCGCAAAAATGGACCCTCTATTTTATATCAAGAATATTCTTCCTTTGAATTGGACTAAGATATATAAGGCAGTAACAATCCACAGCTATTGTTCTACTTTTACACAATTATAGATATCATATTTCAAGCTCAAGGAATTGGAGTACTTATCAAGGACAGTGCTAATCCTGACAGAATATCAAAAGGAAAATTAAAACAAGATAGCTCTCTTTTGTACCCAATAAGGACGACTCAGATATGCATGAATTCTACTCTTTATAAAGTGTATATTATGAGCAAAAACTTCTTTGTACTAAGTACATTAGTGCGGTCTGAAAATATGTTGAGATATTAATGAAGACCAATAATTCCCGTGTTTTTATGCCATTCTTATTTTAACAAGATTGCCCAAAGAATTTTGGACTTTGTTTTATTTAAGGTGGAAAGGCTGCACAGTAATTTGCAAAATGCACAATATTTAGGAAGACAAAGCTGTTCTTGTATCATGTTTATGATTATAGAATCAAATTCTGGACAAGATATTGCAAGGTAACTGAGGAATCCAAGAAAGACCTAAGGTAGTGACATGGCTGAATATAAGGGAAGAAGTTAAGATTCATCAGTATCAGAGATGATGTCTCTTCTGCCTTGAGAAAGGCAGAATCTGTGTTGTGAATATGCACATAAACTAGATTGGTGGATTGCAAATGCTCTGATTCCAGGCACATCAAGCTAAGTATACAGCAGTGCACAGCACCCTTTGTTGAAACAGATCATGGTTAAAACTATAAAACAAATGTGGGCTCACAGGAAAATTGATAAAACTACAAAAACATTACACTAAACAAAATAATCAAAGTTTTGACAGATAACATATGCTTTCCCTCATATAAAGTTCTTGGCCACTGACTATTAAATACAAATAACTTGGAAGTTGCCAATTCAGGAAAAGCCTAGATGTTACAAAGATAACTTTCTGGTAGGAACAAAATCAAGTGTGCATGAAACTTATGTATTAAAACCTATTCTTTTCCAAACATGTAAGAGTAATAAAACAAATATTAATGATAAGTTTATCAAAATAAGTGGGTCCTCTAGGTACACTCTGCATCACCCCACCCCACTGCTCAGTAGTGGTGGGCAAGTATTCGGAGGAAGGAAGCCTAATGAAAAGGCTGCATAACTTCTTTACTAAACCTCACTTTTAAGGTCAATTTAAGAAAAATGTAGACATATACAGTTTTGGTACTTCTAAGTTGTATAGCTATAAAAATCATAAGGAAGGCAGAGCATAGAAGCTGGCTTTAAGTAATTGATAGCATATTGGCATATTAAGGTACATAATTTTAATGGAGTACATAAAAGCAGCCATTTCCAAGGTACATGAGACTCATAAAGGACGTATGAATGATTTTTTCCAATGATTATTTCTATTCTAACTGAATCTGTTGAAGGACTTCAAAGAGTATCTTTTAGATTAGAAAATTATAGTAATTGTCAGTCAGAAGATCCATCACCTTAACAACAGCTAATTGTCTATAATACCAATAAAAACTTACTGAGTTATTTTTGTCCAATGTAGGATCATTATCATCCCTATACATTTATATGTATATGTATTTTTTCCAATATTTATAAGTAGTCAAGAGCCAGTCTTTGAGGATTATTATGACTATCTTTGAGTTTCAACTAGATGGGATTTAGAATCACCACAGGCACAAACATCTGAACATGCCTGTGATGTAATTTCTAGGTTGAGTTGATTAATGTAAGAAGACTCTACCCTAAATGTGGGCAATAATCTCAATGAGATAAACCTGTAGAAGCAAAGGGATCACCAGCATGCACTGCTCTCTGCTTCCTGATGGTATCTCCCACCCATATGCCAGTCAGCAGACCTTCCCAAACTCTAAGCCACAACAAATCCATGTTTCCTGCAATTGCTTTTTTTTTCAGGCATTTTGTAAAAGCAACAAGAAAAACAAAACAAAACAAAACAAAACAAAACACAATGCGGACACTTTAGTTAATTTGGTTATCAGCTGATTCTAAAGAGCAAAGATGCTTATATTTTCCTCTCTTACAACTAGAAGTCAAAAAAGAAGGGTGAGGGCATCTGACATACTCTCCCAGAAAAATATTCAATTTCCAATGCCTTATGATGTCTAATCATAAGCTTGTATAAGGAAAATAACTTTTAAAATTCATTTTACAGTATATTAATTTCTTAATTTTTTTATATCATTGCTGCACCATGGAGTTCTAGCAGTTATATAGCATATAAGATAGATTATTCAATTTATTTAAACAACATAAATGTGTTTTTTAAACATTGAGACTTTTGTATGTGTTGGGAATGTTCAAATTAAAGTAAAATGAGAAATTAACTTTGAATAATTAAAAAAATGACTAATAGGCTATGAGGTTTTGAAACTCTAAGTTAGCCTAATTTGAGATGATCATATAATAATTCTAAATTTCAGAAACTGCCTCATATGATTGATAAGAGGATATTAATATTGTTTCCTATAAAGGCCTTAGAATATTATGCATGCATAATTTTGTGGGAGTAGAAATCCATTTACGTGATTTTTTTCTACTTATAAGCGATAAGTGGGGATAGGTAAGCCCATTGCCTTTTGTTATAGGGTCATCATTATTAGCTTGAGAAATATGTAGTTGAGGCATTTATTGCAAGATTAATCTTAATAAAAGCAATGTAAATCCTAAAGTTGAACAACCAAATCACAAAATAAAAATATTGTGGTATTGCTAATGGTTCCTAAGGCACATTCTGATCTGGGTAAGAGCACTTCCAATTACCTCTTATAGCATTATTTGTCTGAGCTGAACTCACTTGTGTGGGCAATATGAGCAATGTATTTTCTATGAGGCTATTAACTTGGACACACAGCATATTTTAGACTGGTTACCTGGGCCTTCTGAAAATTATATATTTGCTTTGACATTAGTATGAAAATCCCTTTACTGTCCTTTAATATTTCTTTATCAGTGCTGACTGTAATAAGTTTCCAAGCTTTCATATTACTTTTACTGATGCTAAAGATCTTTCTTCTGAAATCTGAATGTGCCTTACTGATATGAATCCATATTTGCCTACTTGAAAATATTGCTGTCCTTTGTTGAGATTCTCAGCAATCACCACTAGAATTATGAGTCAAAGCTACATACAAGCACTGCACTATCAGTAAGCCAAAAAAAAAAAAAAATGGAGACTCTCAAGAAAGAAAGAAAGGGAGAACGAGCAGAAAAAAAAAAAAAACTAAGAGAAAAAAGAGAATATGAAAAAAATAATCAGTGGGTAATACCTGAAAAGGAAGCAATACCAATATATCTCAGTGTAACTGTACAATAGATGTGATCCTTCCTAATGGACCTGAAGACCTAAGAGAGATATCTACGACTCGACTCTCTAGTTGTTGGACATTTGCATGTGGATAGGCAAATACAACTCGACCCATGTAGCACTGGTGTCTTGCTTGTTCTCTGGATGTTGCTTCTTTCTCCATCAATCGTCAACCTCCCAACTTCAAATTATGCATATTTTTTCATGTGATAAATTGTAACAATATTTTCAGTGACAATGGGAAATATTTTGATTAATAGATTTCAGATTGCATCACATGTACACATTTTTGTTAGAATGCTGCTGTGGAATTTATCAGGATTCTTTCTTAAGTAGATCATGTTTAAAGTAATATAGAAAAGAGTACTGTGTATATGAAGGACAATCATACATCATACATAGTCCCCAATGGTCGTATTCTACAATGACTAAATCACATACTATAAGTATTTTGTAATTTAGACCACATCCTGGAATTGTATGCTCAATGAGCATATCCTGTATAATTCTAAAATACTATTGGCTGATTTAAAAAAAAATCAGTTAATACCAACAGAGGCTTCTCATAACAAGCATGGTGAAATGTCTGTACAAGCCCATGGAATTACAGTGGAAGTACAGAAGAACAATCATCCAAAATATTAACTAATTTTTCCTAAGTTATCCTTTGTTTCTTTCTGATTTATCTAGCTAGGGAGGGAAATAATTTTTGCTTCCAAAATGTATTGTTTCAGCTCAAAGGAAATGATAGGGTCTTTGAAATCAAAAGGCTGGCCACTCAAGGGAATCTGGCAAATTAAACAAAGGCAAATATTGAGTAGAAGTCTTACCCTGGGTTGACCTCTAGGTAATGATTTTCTACTAAGTTTGGGAGAGCAGAGAGCAAGAGTGATGGGGTTGTCTTAGGTCTCTGTCCTTCTGTCTGAGGAGATTGCTCAGGGATGGACAGTCACGAAAGCTGAAGAGGTCATTATTGTAAAAGTATAATGCAGAGCCTGCTTCCTCAGGCCTCAGCCAGTAACCAGTTGTCCTAGGATGTAATGCTAGAAACACAATTATAACCTGGTTTCCTATACTTGGCCATTAGATCTATACATGAGAAGATGGAAAGGATCATTTACCTTTATGAATTCATATAAAATATAAACCTTTAAGTCTATGAATTTTCCTAAATATAGCTTTGCTATATTACAGGAATCCTTACCACCTTAAAATTTGAATGTATATGAATACTTTATTGAATCCAGTCTTTAGTTCATAGAGGGATTCTTAGTTTCCAGATAAGCGAGATTTTAATAGTTTGTGATAACATTAAGTTGTACACTGTTTCATTTTCCATTGCTGGATTTTTCACAGTTATAGTAAATATCAAAAGTTCTGTAAACCAGGAAAGTGAAAATTAACTTCCTGGTTCATCCAGTTTTGACTTCTTTCTCTGTATCTTGGCCACCAAGACAACTTTGCTGTCTTAGAATATTTAATTGCATCAATATTTCATCTTTACTTCTGCTTTAGTTCATTAATATTTTGTTTGATTTATATGATCGTCTTGTTAAATAACAATCTGGTATCTCTTTTTCCAAGCCATAGTGTAAGACATATTTATTCATTTGAAGTTTGAAATAACTTAACATATTCAATCTGTTTGTTGAGAAACTACTTATGAAAGTAATACATGGTAGCCTATACTGGTAATCACAACCTGATATAAAATTGTCATCAGTAAGAGAGAGAGAGAGACTTAGATAGTATTTCCTCTTACCTGAGGATTATTTTTCTTCTTTTCTTTTACTTCTTAAGTTAAAGATTATGTCATTTAACAATACACCAAAACAATAATTAATTCCCTGGCATTTAATCACTTTATTTTATTAAATTTTGGCATGGACTTATTGGATTTTGGAGTATATAACACGTACTAATTTTGCTTTTTTTATCACAGAATTTCCTCCATTCTGGAGACTGTAAGAAGAGTGAGGCAGGATGTAAGAGCCACAATGTGGATTACTTCAGAGTCCTGCATGTGCTTTTATCTCTCACGAGATGGTTAGATAGCCTTCTTTATTTCTAAATATTCTAAGTATTTGATATTAGTGGATATGTCTCACAGATTGTAGGTATAGTGTACAACAGAATGGAACAACCCTTTATCATAGTGGTTACCACACCATAGGCCAGCCACTATTATTATCTTTTGGTTTGTTTTTATGGCATCATCAGTTCTTATTTATTCAACTGTTAGATTGATGTGTTAAACTCCCTAGTTGCTTCTGATGTGCCTTCCTTTAACATATTTATCCAAAGGAAGGTAGAGTACAATTAACTAAATTGATAGAAAAGAATAGCTTATCCTTTTTGGAAGGATTTCCCTAGCAGTTTAGGAAAATAAAACACCACATCTTTCCTTCTTCCTAAATATTCCCGGAGACAGTGATCTTCCAGGAAGTTATTCGTGCCCTAGTTACCAAATGTTCTCCTAAGCCAATGCTTTATGTTTCTTTGTTAGCACCTACCTGTCAATGCTCTCGTATTTACCAGCTTAAAGTAGATATAGATACAAAGAAAGAAACAGTATGCTTAACAAAGAAAAAGAACCTTGTACTAAATTGAAGACTCTTTAACTCCAATACGAGCACATTATGCAACCTAGATAAACACCATAAACAGAATGTGTACATAAAGTGTATAGAAAAAGTATTATCTACTTAGTTATCAATGGATAATAAACAGGAATAGTAAACAGGAATTGAGAAACAATTAAATGTTTCTCATTCTAGAGGACAGATTCATTGAGTAAAGAAGATATAGGAAGCCCACTGATTGGCAAACATAATAGTAATCCAGGCTCTCCATTTTCATTCATATATATATGATCTGCCACAGAAGTTTCTGATTTCTGACTGTGTTTATTAACTTTTTGCTGAAATTATCTGCATACAATATAATACATTTATACTATAACTCTTGTGATATAGGATTCATATAGTCTACTATAAAATCATCACTGCCCCCCCCCAAAACATTGTAACTATTTAGACACATCCTCTTCTGTCTCTGGTAATTTCAGTAAATAATTTTCATTTTATTTCATAAGAGGAATACAATTAGGCCCCAAAACAAAGATTGAATCCAACACAGTGGCAGTGGGTACCAAGAGACCTGATGCCGATCTATGCACAGGTCCTTCAGACATGAACTAAATAGTGAAACTCTAATTTATATGACATCATAAACAAAATGGGACCGACAGGCTCCCATGAAATGCTGCACCAAAACATTAAAGAATACATTTTTTTCCTCAGGAACCATGAGTCTTTCAAAATCTGTCACATATTGAACAGATATGTGACGATCTGTCACACCTCAGCAAATATATGAAAAATCAAAATAACACTCTGCATTTTATCTGACCACAGAGGAATTAAAGCTACACAGATAACAGGAACAACATAAACTACCAAAAGTATACAAACTCATTGAAACAATGTGATACTCAACCGAAATTGGAACAAAAGAGAAATCAAGAATCAAATTTGAAAGATAATTATGGTATATTTTTATATGGTAATAAAATTTGGTATGGTGAAAACAGACCACACCAAAACTCATGGAACATAAGGAAGCCAGTCCTGAGGGAATGTTTAGTGTCCCCTCCCTAAAGACTAGCTTTGATAGTAGCAAAAGGTACCATACATGTTTCTAAGGGAGGGAGGCCACCAAAATTCCTATGCATTTGTGTCCTATAAATCACATGAACAAACGGTATGGCACTGTAACTCTACAGGTGCAGCACTGTAACTCTACAGGTGCAGGACTGGCACATATACTTTTGCACTAACTAATTGTTGTCTAATTAGACTTAATACCTACTTAACAAAAAGGATATCCTGTATGGATTAAATACCTAGCTAACTCCTCTTTGCTAATGAAGTAACAGTTATTGGAGTAGAATACACAACAACTTATTTAATAAACAGGATAATCTCTAACAAGAGTCCCTAAACATTTGTGCTTATACCCACAGTTAAGCATAGTCTTCCCCCCTCATCAAAGAAACTTCTCTTTCTAACATACAAAGACAATAACAAAACCAAATGTAGAGTTGTGGAGCTCAGTATGAATGGATAAATCTAAAAAAAATATAAAAACCCCTCCTATACCTAGGGTTCAAGGGACGTTGTGAAAAAGGGGCAGAGAGATTGTAAGAACCAGAAGATCAGGGATTTTCCCCTGAGACTGTGACTTCTAGTAATGGCAGAAGCTATACTCATAAAGTCTTAGCAACAGGAGTACCCAAATGTGTGCCAAACAAGGATAGCACCAGGAAACAAACATGTTTCTTTCCTGGCAAAGAACAACTAATTGCTTGTTTACTGCCAAACAATATGGCCTGTAAACATACATACAGGTAGCAATACAGGTAGCAATATACAAACAGAACAGGATACATTTAATTTTACATACACACACACACACATTTATGCATTCAATAAATTTTGTAAAAATATAGGGCATGAATTTGGAGAGCAGCAGTAGAAGGTTGTGGAGGAAAGGGAAGGGAGAAATGTCATAATTAAGTTATAATCTCAAATTTTTAAGAAATCATATATTAATATCTTAATTACAAACACCAAGTCCATAGATCATAAGAACAAACAACACCTGAAAACAATAAGAGCACAGAGATAATAAAAATCAACCCTGAAATTAATGAAACAGAAATGAAAACAACTATAAAGAATCATAGAAACAGTTCTTTCTTTGAAAAGATGAACAAGTTTAGCAAACCATTAGCAACATCAACCAAAAAATTGATAGAAAACTCAATAAAATCATAGATGAAAACGGAATATTAAGAGACAATTTATACTTTATAAAATTTTATACTTTTATATTTTTAAAAGGATATTCAGAGAATAATAATTTAAAAGTATATAATTTACCAAAGTAGATATCATGAATGAAATAGATGAGTTTTGAATGAATAAGATCTACCAAAATTAAATCACAATAAAATAAATAATTTTGATTGGTCCATAATACCTAATTAGACAGATGCAGTATTTACAAATGTATCAAATAAAAAAGGCCCAGGACCACATGAATATAGTGTCAGATTCTATCAGTCCTTCAAAAACAGTGGACAGCAATAATCCTCAAATTTCTTTGTAAAAAAGGAAGAAAAATGAACACTTCCAAAATTTTTCTCTAATGTCGGTATTACCATGATGGAAAACTATAGTTTCAGGAAAAAAATAAATGAAAAGAAATGAAAAATGGAAATGAACTAAATAAATAAGGAAAGAAAGAAAGAAAGAAAGAAAGATAGTTGTAGAATCATTTGTCTGATGATCATAGACACAAAAATTCTCAATAGAACCTTGCAGTAGGGACCTCAATGGAGGTGTTAGAGAAAGGTCTGAAGTAACTGAAGGGGTTTGCAACAATAATATCAAGAACAATAATATCAATATCAAGAACAACAATATCAACCAACCAGACCCCTTAGAGCTCCCAGGGACTAAACCACTAACCAAAGAGTACACATGGAGAGACCCATGACTCCAGATGCATATGTGGCAGAGGATTGCCTAATCTGGCATCAATGAGAGGGAAGGCTCTTTGTCCTGTGGAGACTCCGTTCCACATCATGGGGGGAATGCTAGGACAGTGAGGTAGGAGTGAGTGGGTGATTGGGTGGGTGTGGGAGCACCCTCATACAAGTAGACGGGGATGGGATAAGAGGAGGTTTTCAAAGGGGAAACCAGGAAGGGGGGATAACATATGAAATAGAGATAAATAAAATAAGCAATAAAACAAAAAAGAACATCACACTAAAAAAGACATTGCTTATTGCTGTGAAATGAAAAATTTCTGGAGTTACTTTTCTCCTCTGAAATTTGCCATTAAAATGATAGCTGAGATGACTGCATTCTTAGAAGGGAAAGACTTAAAGAAGAATAGGAAAAGTACTTCTCTCATACTCTGAAAAATAACAGGAAATGGTAGGGATGACTTAGTTGATGAGAAGGAAAGTCGTGATTTTTACAGGGCTTAAATTACCATGACTGGTACTCACTGAACACACAGAGTCCCAGGGACTCATCAACCTGATAATTTTTTTTTTTTCAGTATTAGCTGGAACATTTTGTTTTTTGAGATTCTCTCTATATGAAATAATCTATCCACAGATCTATAAACATGAAGATAAAGAAGTTATCTGCATCCCGTACTTAGTCTTAGTTTCTTTTACAAAACACATAAATATTTTCCCTATAAGCGATAGTTGAGCATTGTATGCTAAATATAAATTCTTTACTTATGTAATCAAATACTTTTGCCTATTGTCCTATGCCTTAGTTTTAAGTTATATCATTGTGGTTTTAGTTTCTATCTACTAACTCAAAGCATTCCATATTTGGAAGTAGGATAATATAATATTTCTCATCATAATCATGTGACACAACTTTGCTATAAAGTGGCCATACCATAAGGAATATAACATTTTTCTGTTTGTAGCCCATGCCGCAGCATGCCTTCCTTTACATATATACTAAACAGAGGGAGATCAACATAGGAATATTGAACTATTTGATCAGTTTGGCGGATCTATGGCCGTTTGTTTTCTTATTATTTATATCTCTGTATCATTAGAATGTTACATCCATTATCCCACTATCCCCAACCTTCTCCAAAAGATTGCAAAGTAGTTTGTTGTTGTTCTAGAATTTCTACAGAATCGCCTGTTTATCTAGGTTATTGATATTATTAATCATGGAATGGTATGTTTTGTAAAAGGCATCTCTGCTGAGACTCTCATCACTCTCAGAAAATGCTCATATGCCATTTCTTTGTCTTCCCCAAAACTGTAACTAGATTTGAGGTTAAGTGTGTATCTCATGTATGGAAACTCATTGTTATTATTTTTTCCTTGTAAAGCACAGACATCTTAAAGAATCACGTTTTATGGAACATAAAATTAATGATTTTATACATTTAATTACATAAATATATAAATATAATTAATATATTTGTTTCTGTAAATGTAGTAGGAAAATCTACATATGACTATTTCACTCTTCCTGTGGCAATGTGGGTAAAGACATGTGGTATAAGTATGAAGAATGGTTTATTAATATGCTGAGCTATACCAAATCTTTAGTGCTTATAACTATAAAATATTAACTAACTTTATATCTATTAAGGCTCAGAAACTGCAATCCCTTTATCCATTGCTCATAAAAATTTAAAGTTTATTAATGCATACACTGGCAATGCGTTGCAGGTTTAGATTGACTTTGTAATTAGTGTCTGGCTATTACTCCAAAGTTGATCAAAGAAGTTGAGAAAATTTGTTGTGAAGTCAGCTCTGGTTTACTTGCAAGGAACTATTGGGTCTCCTTTGCTTAAACAAACAACCATTTCCCTTCCCTTGAAACACATCAGAGGAAATCCCTGCTCAACTTTTGATGAGCTATGGCTTGAGAGAGTTTGTCCTGGATGAAGGTATGTAAAAACACTTGAGAGCTATCAGGAGTTACTCAGATACGCTTGTCAATACGTACTTTACCGTTTATGCTCCCGGGATGAGTTTCTGGAATTTTATAATGGGCATGCTCTTTAGAGTTTAGAGGGAAAATAAAATACAGGATAGTAATATGCTCTAAATAAGATTGTGCGCTCAGAAAGAAACATAGACGCTTTCTCCATTATAAGGGTATTCTTCTTGTGCTTTTCTTTTTATGACTTTTTTCCTGTTAATTAATTTGTTCGTTCACTTTACTTCCTGATTGCAGTCCCCCATCCTCCAAGTTTCCACCTCACACAGCCCCTCTACACACCCTTCTTTCTTATGTGTTATTTAATCTGCAGTATTATCAATTTTGTGTGAACCCTTTTATGAGAAAAATAAGCCTATATTCTTTTTCAAATTTGAACATGATAAATTGTACTCTAAGGGTTTAGCCTTAGAATCTACACTCTATATCCTACATATGGTTATCAAAAATTGGCTTGCTTCCCTATTCTGTTATGGTTTGTTTATATTCCCTATAACTGTCAAAACATCTTCAAAATTAGTTCATCTCAACCACATTATCTATAAGATATCATAGGTATTTTCATCTGTGCTATAATTCATATGCAATATACATATATTATAGGATAAATTTGAAGAATAACCTATAGAAAACAGTTCTAGTAATTGATAACACAGTAGCATCTGTGACACTTGCACAGATATTGCAAGGGTTAAGCCACCCATGCACTATCCGGGTAAACAGACCATAGAGAGGACACACACATCTGTAGCTTACATGTAGCTCAACTTTTCAGACAGAAGTTACTTTTGTAAAACTGTATATTATTACTACAAGCAACTACTTTCATATTTTAAGTATCAGCAAGAATAGAAAAAATATTATGTTCACTCAGCTATTAAATGCCAAAGCACACTGTAAATAGTTTGCTTAGTTCCAGAGGTCAGATCTTTAACTTTGATGGCATACTGCCAAATCCTAGAAAGCATAAGTAGGATTTTAGGAGGAAAAAAGTTGTTTTTCATCTAATGACCGGATAGTAAATAGTATTTGGTTATAAAACCACAGTGAGTCAGGCCTCGCAATCCTTAGGCTCTGTATAGTTAGACTAAGCCAAACAGAATCATTCAAAGTGAAAAATTATGCTTCAATTTGACATGTGCAGATGGCTTTTCTTATATTTCCTCAGTTTGTTGCATAATGATTTATACAATGTTTACACTGTATTTCATATCATAACCACTGTAGTGATGCTTTAAAGCAGAGAGAAGGACTGGAAAAGGTCATATGTAAATACTATGTAGTTTTACATAAGTGACTTAAGTTTTGTTGTATTTTAATATCAATGAGACCAGTGATGAACAGGAATAATTAAAAAATAAATCCTTCTAAGAACCCGTGGGATGGCAGTATTCTTAAAAACAAACAAACAAACCCCTAAAAAATATATATAAAACAAACAAACAAAAAAAAAACCTGCAACAATTTTTTCCTAAATGATATTCTGTGGGTTTGTGAATAACTTATTTTCACACTAGCAAATACTACTCTGATGTTCTATAAATAATAATAGGATGAATTACCCAATATAAAATCAGAACAAGAACTCAAAATACAAGAAAATTAGTTGGTCTTTTCAAGATCTGGGATTGTGCAGTGGAGCTGTGTAGACATTTCAAAACCTAATTTTCCAAAGTGACTAGACTCATGATGTTCGTGAATCTCTGTGCAATAACACCTTCATTCTCTCCTTGGTGTGAGCCTTCAGAGTAATGTCAATGAGCATGAACTCAGTAAGGGATACACACTACCAATTCTTGAATGCAATGGAACGCTCACTTGGTAAAATTTTTAATGCTCCTTTTTTCATCTGCACAAAGTTCATTATCAAATTGGAACTTCACTATTTAAGCTGACCAAAAAATAGTCCTTACGAATATCCTTCCCATCACAATAGCTTTGATGAGTTGCTATGCCCTATGTAGAGATAGACGGTTCTACTCCTGCATCAAAAAAATCTACACTTTAATAACATATTGTGTTATTTTTACCCAGTTCAGGATAAAAACAATTTTCAAATGAATTTACTGTTTCTTTTTTCTCCCTACATGATTTCATGGTCTGGGTATTTAGATATTCATATCTGCTTGAGGGGAAAGCCTGCAAAGATTTAATGAGTGTTCCCTTTGTTTCTGGCACCATTTTAGGTACTTTGCAATTATTGAAAACCTTTTGGTTTTCAAAAGTCTCAAGAGAGCAATGATATTTCCCACAATTTAGTGATGAGGAACATGAGACAGAGAGGAATAACCTTCTCAGTTCACACAATGGATAAGCAACACATCTGGGATCTAGGCCAGACGTTGCATGTTTAGGGTCTGTGTTATTAAAGCTCTGTACAGTAGAAGAAACAATTTTAGGTAAAGCATTCATAAAACCTCTCTGGAATTTATGTTCATGCAGAAAACTTCCCACTTAGTTTAGCTTGTTTTCCTGAGAAGTTATTTTTGAGGTGATGCACTATAATAAATAAAGAGAAAGTCTGAACCAAACGAGTCTTTAGGTAAATCCATACAATAAGATAAAAATCTATGTACCTATAAAACTATACAGTATGGTTCATATTAAGATAGGCTAAAAACAGCTTAGAATAGCTTCCTAAATATTTTAATTGCTGCCCAAATACTCAAACCAACTTTGCAAGTTTCATCACAGAGTGATATTCCCAAAGTCCAGATAAAATGGAGTACAAGCAGCACCTAACTGCTCCTTATCCAAAAAACACTAAGGTTTTCTAGAATCCTGTAGCATCCATCAACTATTTATGTTTATTTTCTTTATCAGAGCAGCCTACAACCAGCATTAACAGTGGAGTGCTTTATTGCTATTACAGAAACACCTGCAGGAACATAGTTTGATTAAAGCAATCAATTGACCATCTAAATTAAATAGCCATTTAAGGTCAGTATTAGGAAACCCTCAGATACATAACTTCATAACCTTGTATTCTTCTCTCCATGGAAACCGCTCCTCTAAAGCATATGCGTGAAGATTTATTTAGAGAAGAAATCGTCTGTTTATTTCTTTTTCTCAGGTGATGCTAGGAAGGTCTGTCACATTTTGGTCTGTACTGTCTGTCAACCTCACTTGTCTTCTTAGCTAACCGGACACAGAACAGAACAAGGTATAATAATAGTCATTAGCAAGCATCTCAGACAATCTCTGCACAAGTATTCGCTCATGGCTCATTCACTGCAATTGCTTTATAGAAAGACCTCCCAATTTATGTTCTCCATTACTGTTTTCACCTTTGAAGACCATACAATTTTCAAAGGTGAGACAGAACATTTCATATGTCAAGATAGAAAGTAAATGAACTGATCATTTCCTTGTTGTCCCTCCAGGGACAATCCTCACCTAGGATACAGTCTGCTATGTGCTCTGAAGGCTGAACTTCATGAGACAAATCAACAGATTCTCCTCCTATCCCAGGCTTTCAGTGGGTCCCACAGTAGAAGGCACCAAAAGGAAACAAACAAATATTTAGAATATAAATGGAGACAAATACAAACATTTAGAATTTATATCCTGGCTTCTGAGCTGCAGCTGGTTGATTGTTATCTCTGCAAAAACGCTCTTACCCTATGATCTACAGCATCCTTCTTGATATCCCACTGTTCTAGAGATGCCATGGGATTACAGGCATTATTTTTACCAGAGGTTCTGCATAGGTCTGTTCCTTGACCTTTGTTACATTTTAAAAGATGCCACTTTGTTACAGTCCATGAAATATCTAAGAAAACTGAAACTACAACATATCCACCATGCTCTATTTATTTAGCTCATGCCTCTATATATGGTAAAATTATTGGCCTGAAAAGCAATGTAAAACAAAGATACAAGTAGATGCAATTAAACTGTGTGTTATTGTTTCCTTTTTGCCTCAATGGATAGTGGCAGATGTTCACCCAAGGATAAGTAGACTGCTTAAGCATTTACAAAGAAGTTTAAGATGTAGTAAGGACTGTGGAACACATCACATTGATTTAGAATAGCATATACCTTTCCTCTCTTTGACAATTGTTCCACAGCTCAGTTTTAATGGAAATGCAGTGTGGGCATTTGAATGAAAAATGTCTCCATAGCTTCAGGTACGTGAGCACTTTGTCCCTTGGTAGTGATATTTGGAGAAACTGTAGAATCTTTAGCTATTGGTGCTTTGATGGATGAATTTTGACATAGAGATGAATTCTTCCACTTTGCTGTCTAGGTTTTTGTAGTGTACATCCAAATATTTTTGTGACTATGCCAATATAGGTTTTAAGAGTAGTATTGAAATATTTTAGGGACATCACACAATTATCTATGTTATTAATTGTTAGCCATACTAATAGTACAAAGTACCATTATTAAAACTTTAATAAAGCTTTAATATTATAATATTATAAGTTAATAAAATAACTGAATGTGCAAATAAGAATGCTTTAAACTGAGTTAATAGATATTCCATGGCCAAATCCAGGTCAAATGTACTGTTTCTGGTACAAACATTCCTAATAATTTGTTAATGCTTTTACTTGACGGGCTTGCATAAGAATGTAAATCTCTAAGGCTGCCTAGATGGCACAGTGGGTAAGAGCACTTGCCTGCACATCTGATAACTTAAAATCCACGCCCAAGACCAAAATTAAACAGCAGATAATGAAGTTTTTCAAGCTGCCTTCTGATCTTCTCAGATGTACACACATACACACACAAAGGCATACACACATACACACACTAAATAAATAAGTGCAATTTAAAACAATTAAACATGACTTTTCTGCTTTTCTTTAAAAAGCTATTTTTTTTTTCAGCCCCAAGGAGGGAGCAATAGTGGCAACTGGCCTGACCCCTCGATGCTCCTGGAGACTGGATCACCAACCAAAGAATACACATGGAGGGACCCATGGTGCTGGCCACATATGTGGCAGAGGAGGGTCTTGTTAGCCATCAGGGGGAGGAGAGGCCCTTGGGCCAGAGGGTGTTAGATTCCCCAGTATAGGAGAATGCCAATGAGGGAAGATGAGAGTGGGTGGGTGGGTGGGTGGGGGAATACCCCCATTAAGGCAGGGAAAAAGGGGAGGGAACAGGAAGTTTCCAAAGGAGAGATCTGGAAAGGGGGAAACATTTGAAATGTAAATAAAGTATCCAAAAAAAATTAAAAAAAAAAAAAAAAAAGTAAAATAACAAGTTTGTGACATGTGATCTATAGCCCAGTCAGGCTAGTTGAGCTGGGGTAGATAATAAATATACATGTTCTTTTTACTCCTTTATGATGTCTCTCATTCACTTTTCTTACCATTCTTACTTTCTTGGGGTTCACTAAGAGGTGATCATAATTACTTTGTTTTGCGATTCCCTAATATCTGAATTATTGGTGAAGAAACCTTCATGAACAGTGAAGTTGTGCATATTTTAGTCATTTAAGCCTGTGCTAAGCTTCTTAACTCACTATGTATAGTATGTGAAAATGAAAGTGAGTATGGCTGTAATTCAATAATCCTATTTTGGAAAATGATTGGCCAACTCAATTTGAGCCATAAACCTCAGATTGTCAATCCCTACTTCAAAAACTCAGTGAATCTATGATATGTCTCTACATAGAATACACTATGCTATAATATAGGATTTTAGTTAATATCTTCTGTGTCTGATTAATTGGAAGAAGGAAGTCATAAGGATAAGTAGATAGCATTATCCAGAAGAAGGTTATTGAAAGAAACCCTCCACACCATATTGATCTCTGGGCACAGAGAGATTGCATATATCAGAACTACAGATAAAACAATGGCTGGTGTTCCAGAAGTTACAAACACAGAAAAAAAAAAGTGGGTTCTAGTAATCTTCATCTCTTCTCCATTTTGATAGTGTAAAATTTTCTACCACATAAAAAAAAATCCACAAATCTTATGATTAATTTGAAAAAAGACAGATGAAAGTATCATATTTTTACATCCGGTGACAAGTGGAAGTGACTGTGAGACACTTATAATCAATATCAGAACCATAGGTTGCTGACATGACATTGAACTCTGTGAATGCCTGGCAAGTAAGGAGCCAGCTACTGGAACTCTGTAGAGAAAACAATACACTGGAAACAAAGGGGACCAAGGATTGGATGTAAAATCAAAGCATGTCATAGGAATGGCTCAGCCGTTAAAGGCTTGAGCTGTATTACGTCACACTCATCTCTTTGAATTCTGTCTAGCTAAGGGTTGGCCTCATGGTTGAATATGGTAATATAGTAGGATCTTTCAATCTCTTGGGTATTCTTAACCAGTTCTGGAAGACCTTATAGTTACTACTGCCGAAGAATATCAACCAAAAGTATGTATTCAACAAGGGAACGTTGAGTGCTTTTCACGCTGTTGCAACCCCAATCCTAGACACAGGAAAATTATGACAGGATGAAAGAGAGTGTGAAGTACTAGATCCATGATTATCCCTTTAAATTTTATTTTAAAGGATTAACTAAATAAGTACATGTACATTTATCTGTGTTGGGCATTATCCACTGTTTTCTATATATTCTCTAATTATTGGGTGTGGTAAATAGCAGTTGAACATAGGCAAATGTGTTCCCATAAGTACTAACTTAGGAATTTACCTGTGTGGTAAAGTAATGCAAAGTTTTTAACATTATATACATGTATTTCTCAACAGTTTTAAATTAAAAATCACCCAGCTAACTGGACATGAAACATAATGATGATTGAACATAATGTCCTTTAAGATAAAAGTCAACAGAATAAAGCTTCTTGATTCAAATATACAACTTTTGAACGACTAATAATATATTATTTTAATTTTTATTATCAAGTTTTTTACTAGGTCCAAATGATAAGGAGCAAGAATATAGAATGTGTTAAGGTAGTAAATATGTTTTTCTCATTCTTCTACAATTGCACACAACTGAGAAAATTTGCAGTTTGAGATTGCAGTGATTTTCCAATTGGTATTCCTCCAGTTTCAAAAGACAAAGTGTTTTAACCTTTATTGTGGGATTAAAGCAAGAGAACACTTAGGTTCTTACTATTGATTTAGCCCCATGCTAAATATGGCTTTTAATATGGTATGTAGCATTTTTATATTCAGTATTTCCTATAGAAAATATAATAGAAACTTACAAAATAGATTTTGCCAATTTTATTCTCACTTAAAAACCGGCTATAATTTTTTTATTAGTGAAATGGTTAAATTGAATTGTTTTCTCTAATGTTTTAGCCAAAGCAAGGGCAAAGTTTTCAAATATATATTTGTAACTCTCATATCTCATTGGTCTTTGCATTTGCATATGCTATCTCACTCTTAAATTAGAGAAGCTTCAAAGGCATTGGTAATATAGGTTATGTGTCTTTTTTGGCTGAATTGTTCTACACACTTAATGTAAACCTAGAATGTAATTACAATTATACTTTTTCTTTCAATTCACCTTATATACTTTTTTGTTTAATGGAACTAAAAATGATGGAAAAGGTAAATGAAAACATAGTTTTTTTTAGAGACAAGTATATGCTGAAACATGAATTTTAAAATTTAATTTATTTATTTCCATTAGTTATCTGTCAACTGAAATTAAATAGAGAAACATACTTAATTAATTTCACCATTGTCAAAATAATTTTCATATATTTTCAGGCATTTTGGTAAAAATATAGATATCAATAAATTCAGAGATTTGAAGGAATTTATCAATGGCAGCAACAGCTTCTCTAGTTAATCACAATCAATGATTCTTCCTTTGTGACTCACTGTAGTTGCTGAAGTGCATTTGTTTATACTTGCAGTAATTTTGCAAATAGCAATTCTAGGGTATAGTGCAGATGTGAAGAGTAAATCTCTGTCATCCCTCATTTCTCATGTACACTTGTGCTTTCCTTTTTATAAATACATTCTAATCATAATGCTATATTTATTTATAGAATTTCCTATGTTGTACACTCAAATGCCCCCCATTATCACAATATTATAACATAATATATATCTAAAACAACTAACAACTAAACACAAGCAATTCAAAATTGATTTAAGTTATAAAAATGTCAATCAACTTGCCAGAGAAGATCTAAAATCACAATCATATTTTAGAGAACATAAGATAAATGATGTTTGTTCCTTTTAAATGTCAGTGAAGTCAGAACCACAGGGAAGACTCTGTTTAGCTTGTTTCAAGATTGTCAGCAGCTATTACTATCAAAAAAAATTCAGCTACTTTATATTTGGAAGTTTCTAAATGTAATTTCATTAATGAAGTAAAACTAGTTAGTAATAAGCTTTATAAGAGTGCTCATCAGCAATTATTATCCAGGAACGATTGTCACTAGGGAAATATCTAGAGATAGTATGAAGCCTAAATGTAATGGTTGGCCATTCCTACACTCATTTACACCTTCAGCATTCCAAGTATCCCTCTTGCCTAATTTTAGATGCATGTCTATCATTGGCTTGTGGCCTTCCTTAAGAAGCTGAGAGTTGGGCCTCATCAAGCGTGCTATCCTAAAGCTGTTTATATCCATGTTCTTATCTTCTTTGTGTGAGCATAGAGACTTATTCTAGCTTAAGTAAGCACACTTAAAAGAGCATAAACATTTACCCATATTTTCCAAAGAATTTCTTCAAATGTATGATTGAGAAAATTTAATAGCTGACTCATAAGCAAGGGATCCTTCTTTTCACTACAACAAACCAAACATGTATTTCCTCACAACAGGATAGCCATTTAGACCAAGTGACTTCCACATGCAGAATACAACACACACGCGCGCGCGCACACACACACAGAGCACCATGTTAAGGACAGTTCCTGTGATATTAGTGACCTTGAACCTTGAAGTTGATAGTTCAGTGCCTTCATAAAGTTAAACACCAGCAGCAACTTCTTTAGAGCACAAATATATGTAAATCAGTCACAAGAGGTGCAGCTCTGTCTGGCTTGTGTAATACCCAACTATGATTCTTGTATTCTGGATCATTGATACATCCCCCAGGTTTCAAAAACAGAAATGGATCAGAGGTATATGAAAACACATTATCTTCCCCATTTAAACTTTTCTTTTGATTCTTCTATGGAATTAGCAGAGTCTTAGAACGTTGATTTAATGTGTACTAAATGGTAAACATAATTCCTAAGGGAGCCACAGCTAAGCTAGATGGAGAGGCAGTCAAAGTAAAGACAGATTCACATATTCAAATCTTTTAAGTGTATTTTTAAAATTTCATATAAGCAATGTACATGCCACAGTATGTATTCACTTATAAGTAAATTTTAGCTCAGAAACTATTTAGGCTTCAGCTATATGAATCAATATGCAAGGCATGGGAAACAAAGGGGATATATAGATGAAAAGTAGAGATTTTAATCCAGTTCCCTTTTAATAGCAGAATATCTGTGAATTCAAATTAGTCTATAAATTTGTACAAAACAAAAGAACCTGAGAAACACATTTTCTACTAACATGATTCTGTGCAGCATTTTACGATCATTATTGCAATATTCTGTTAGTTTACATTATTACCAAAAACATTTAATTCTAAAGAATTGATTCTTTAGAATAAAATGTTTATTTTGTGTATTTATTGTGTGTGTTTGCATTTATGTGTTGTGTGTGTGCTTGTGTGTACATGTACACATGTGAGCACATGTGGACACACATGAGTGCTAGTCCCTACAGAGGCCAGAAAAAGATTCCAGATCCTCTGGAGCTTGAGTTACAGCAGGTTGTGAGCCACAATATGTTGGTACTGGGAACTGATCTATGATCTTATAGAAAAGATGCAAGTGTCCATAACCACTGAGCAATAGTTTTAACCCCTTAAATATTTCTTAAGAAATATTGTGTCATGCTTCAATTATGTGAGGCTTATTTTTGAAGTTCAATTCTTCTTGGAAAATAAGAATAGAGGCTTTGTAGATGTCTCAGTGGTAAAGAATACTGCCTGCCCTTCCAGAAGACCTAGGTTCAATTTCTAGCACTTACTTGGTAGATCCAGAACATCTAATGCCTTCCTATGGCCTCTTCATTAACTCCATGCACATGGTGCACATACATACACGTAGGCAGTTTATTACTATTATGCAGAAAATACAAATAGAGGGCAATTTTCCCAATTACAATAGTTATGTCCTCACAACATAAAATTAAACTAATAAATTTTTTAAAGAACTTTTAAAAATTATGTATATGTGTATAAGCCCACCTCAGAATATGTACATCATGCACATGTAGGGACCCACATAGGACAGAAAAGATCTTTTGGAAGTAGAACTACAGGTGCTTCTGTTGGTCTTGTGGATACTTAAGAATGGAATCTAGGTTCTCTAAAATGCAATAAGCATTCTTCACTGCGAAGTCACCTTTTCACCTTTGAAAGGGATGGAAATATCTTGAAAGCTCAAAATTATGGAGAATAAATTACATTTCTTAAAAATGTGGTAAGTAATGAAATCATGATAAAATGTTGAAAAATTATTTTAAAAGATAATTGAATTTTAACTAATTATTTTTAAAGTTTTAATGAAGTAAACATAGTATTCATGTATTAGCCTTTCAATTATATGCAGCTTGAAATAATTTTAACTCTTTATATAAAATTTAACAATTTTAACTGTTCATTTGGAAAAATAATTATTTTGTGCAGCATTACTTTTGTCTATTCTGGAATTCATTTTTTACACTAACACCAGGGTGGCCTCAAACTTACAGAGATCTTCCTACCTCTGTCCTGCTAGTGATGGGATTAAAAGCATGAGCCCCTATGCCTGTCTAACAATCAAAACATTTAAAATCAGTAAATAATATAAGCAATTCACAACCATTTGTTGACTCTGATAACTGACTTAGTCTAAGTATTTGTTAATTCACTTTATGACATTTTAAAAGAGTAGCTTCATTAGCATTTTAATGTATAATGTGTATTTAATATTACTATGAGTCAATAATTTTATTTTAGAGGCCACAGGCTATGTAATATCATATATTAATATAATAATTATGCTGGCTAACATCTCATTTAAGAACTAATATTAATCTACTTTTTTCTTATTTTTGTTATTTTTAAAACATGTGGCTATAGAATGAGCATGAGTAGATGTATAGGACAAGAGAAAACATTGGATCCCCTGGAGCCAGACTTACGATTGGCTCTGAGCCAACTGATGGAGGTCCTCTACAAGAGCAGCAAACGCTCAGCATCTGAGTTGTATGACTAATCCCTTGTTTTTTACAGTGTGTCCTAATAAAATTTAGTTTTAAAAATATTCTTTATTTACAAAAGCTAACCGTAAGCTGAGATAGCCAGTGATACAGCTTTTAAAAATCTGGTCATTAAATCTCTCTATTTTATACTCATTTGGTACCTGCTCTTTTTTTTTTTTTTTTTTAGATTATTATTTTATTGCAACATGTTTGTCTTGCTTTTCATCCTCCAAACAAGCAGTTCTCAGTAAGTGGGTTATCACATCTTTGGCGATGAGTGACTTTATGAACTTTCCCATGTCCACATTGACATGTTGTTTGGTGTCCTCCTTGTTCATCTCAGGTTTAGTGTAGGTTCTATTGGTACTAGGAAACTAAATTTTAGACAAACTCCCTAAACCTCTGGCACTTACAGTTTTCTGGATCCCTTGCTGCAGTGTGCATTTAGTTTTCAGTTTCATCTTATAATGTGAAAAATGTCAAAGTGAAATTGATTTATCTAGAATATAATAGCCATAGCATGAATTTGTAATTATTTGGGTTCTAAATATAATAGTTTATATAATACTTCAATCAACTATTTAATAAATTTTACTAAATACAGTTTTCACAACAGTAAAGATATTAATTAGAAAACATGGAAATGGAATATATTTATTACATATTATCAATAGATAAGCATATATAATTATATATAACACATTATTCATTATTATATACTATGCTTAAAACACTATTAAAGTGGCTAAATGGAATTAATTCTATTTAATAAATGATGATATTTGAAAAATATGCCTTGCATTGAAATTTAGATATGCAAATATAAATATTGGGTGTGTTTTAAACTTGGCAAAATTAATTCCCTTGACTAATGAACTAGATGAAAACAACAATTCATTATATTCTTTTAGGATATCTAATAGCCAAAGCAAGTTGAGATTAGATTAAATTAGAAAAACATGAGCATCCTAATTATATCACTTTAGAAACAAAGCAATATCAGCTCACTCTTTTCAGTCATGACTACAGATCAAATTAGACAAGGTATTTTGTCTCAGATTTATACAAACAGATCATGGCATGACAGAATCTTGAGGATAAATTAGATTTTTGTGAAGATTAATTGCAACATTAACTTAGCTCAACAAAACCAGTATGAGCCAAGATCACAGGAGTGGCCTAATCAATTTTGAATGAATTTTAAGTAGTAATATTTGATGGATTTGATTTTAATATCATCTGTCCATGTGTTTCCCAGCCCATCTCCTGCTGCTTTATTGCATCTACCTAGAGCAGTCACTTTGGGGGCTCCTCCTAAAAGTTCAGGACAGGATGGAATCAGTGACAGTGGTGTTGTTTCACAGTTAACACAGCACAGTTTGGGCTAACATGCATATATAGTCTACAAGGAAGCTAAAATAGGACGTGGGGTTCAGAACTTTTTGCAGTGGTGACTTTTAAATGTCCCCAATATCCATTCAGGAATTTCTATCCAAACTATTAAATGCCATCATTTTAAATTACCAATCTTGCTCTTTTCATAACATTTTGCTGTGGGTATCTGTGATCAGCATGCAGCCTCCTGCTCCACCTCTGATCTAGACAGTTGGAAGAATATTCATAGACACAAAGTTCAAACATGTCATCTAAAACAAAGATGTTGCCTTGTTTTGAAACCTGAATTCAAAATTCTAAAAATGTCTTATTTTAAACTTGCTTATTTCCTTTTTTCTTCTACCCTTACCTGGGATGACTATCACAGTTTTCACAATGTCATGATTGACAAAACAGGGAGATCATGTACATAATTCATGAACTCTATCATACCTGCAGTCAACTCCAAGAATCTAGAAGGAATATCGCATATGGCTTGATATATTTATTAAGAGTTCTAGAGATTTGAGATGAATTCTCTCTTTACATTGTATCCTGTTTTCATTTGAAAAAATCAATTTAAAACATCAGAGAATAGAAGAAACATAGATTTGTAGATACCTTCAGGTTTCCTTTATGGTTTTTTGATACAAAGTTCTAAATAAGTAAAAGTCACATTTCAATACATGCCTAGTCTCCAACACAACTCATTCTTCCCAGTACTCACAAATATCATAAAGTAACATTATGAGGTGAGGAACCTCCAGTGTTGGATGGGGTGGATGAGGTTCGTTACTGTATTCTAGATCTATTATCTCATCCTAGATGTTCAGAGTTCTTCCAGAGTTTGTGGAATGAGGTGGTCTTCCATACTTAACATTATCAAATTTTTGTGGCTAGGAATACAGGATGTGAGGTTTTTATCTTTTATTAGTATTAATCATTCCATTTGTTTACATCTCAAATGATATCCCACTTCCCATTTACCCCCTCCAAAAACCCCCCATCCCATGATATCCCACTTCCCTTACCCCTCCGCCATGCCCCTATCCCACACCTGCTCCACCTGCCTTTTGCCTGTATGGGAGTGCTCTCCCACCCACCCACACTCTCCTGTCCCAGCACTCCAGCATCCCCCTACTCTGGGACATCAAACCTTCCCGGGACCAAGGCATAGAGAATATTCAGAAACATGACATGTGGCATTGTTGTTGCACATGTAAACTCTTTATAAGCTGCTCTTTAAAGTAGCACCAGTACAATTTATTCCATATTGTGTAAGTATAAAATTGTAACTTTTAAAGCTAAAATAACTTATGTTATTATACATTTAAGGCTTACTATTATGAACTGTTACCAGAATAATACATTTATCCACCTATTTATTTTTTAAGCACTCATTGAGATATAATTACTTATTGTGCAAAAGTGGACAATGCTATTAAACTGTTTAATTTAGAAAAATGTTCACAACTTAAATTATTTGATACTTACATAACAAGCTGATTATTAATTATGTGAACATTGATGTGTGAATTCCAAGAATTCGCTTGCAACTGAAAAGCTGTACACTACAAGCATTTGTTAGGCATATAGAATTCTTACTATTTTCTACATGGAGGATAATCTTTCTTGAGAAGAAACAAATGTTACTAGACAGTAGCATATCCTGGAGCAATGAAAGTGTTAAGAATTTAGTTTCTAACAACTTCCTTGAAAGTAAATTAAGTGGAAATTAGTGAAATATCAACAGAAGTGTAATTAAAGAGAATAGATACTAACGATGATGGCAATCACGGTTCCTACTCATCAAAATACCTTAGCACAGTGAAGTCCTGGCTATCTATAAAAATGAGCTCTAAGTCTCTTGAGAAATCTTATTATTAGAGAATTGTTGGCCATAGAATTTAAGACCCATTGCTGAAATTTAAGTATTTCATTATTATATCTAACTTTCTCACCTGGGAACTGTTAAACTCTACAGATTACATCTATATGCATTTTTCAATAACACTATGCATAAATAATAATGTTATTGAAAATGTTCAATCTGAAAAGTATTAAACCTCTTTAATTTTACAGGAAATAGTTTTAGGTAAACTTGACCCAAGTCATCATTCCATATCTGAGAATATGCCTGTTTAAATGACTATCATTTGACTTGGTTAAAGATGGTGTTTTAGGTTGGAGAGCTGATTAGAAAAGATTTTTAGTGGCAAGCCATCCAGTTGAACATACTTCTCAGCATTTGTTATTAGACATCACTGGGTACTTTATGCTGATATTCTTGCTACATTTTGCCTTTGAGAGAAAAGACGGTATACTTTGTGTGTGAGTATGTTCATGTGTATGTGTATGTGTATGTGTGTGCCTTTGTGAAGGTGCATGTTTGTGTTACTAAATACGTGTGTGTGTGTATTCAGAAAAATATATTTAATTTCCATTCTCAAGCCCACAGTTTGACTCTAAAAGTATTGTACTTAAAACTTAATGACTGGATTTATTCCAAATTAGGCTCTTCTCCCTTGTAAACATAGTTGCCACCTTAACTCCTATTTAGTTCCAGACAATATATTTTGAAGGACTTCTCTTCAAGTTGTCTGCTTTTGCCAAGCTATGGGGCTTTCCATGGAGCTGGCAATTCAAAGGGAATTAATTCTATTTGTGCTTTAGTTACTTACTTAATTGTCTGACACATCCGAAATTATAATGAATTTGTTATAAAATTTATCATTGTCACCTTGGGCTTCACTATAAGTAACTATATCTCTTTGAATTACCATGACCATTATAATTCAAGCCAATGCTTTTACAATGAAGAATTGATATCTAAGTTCCATATGCCAGATGCAACTAATTTTGTTCTATGTCTGAAGCTTAGAGTACTTGTAATTTAATTAGTTCTTTCATTCTATTTGGGCCTCTATATTCATTTATTTTCATTTATATTTAAATCTTCTTGACTTTCCTACAGATCAAGCTCTCATCTTCCTTCCTTCAACTCTTAATAACTAATAAATCCAGTCTTTGACACAGTCTCTCCATCAGCCCAACATATATTATAAGCATATGTCCATAGCTGTTTTCTTTTCCAGGGAATGGAATATATGGAGCACAGGGTGACCTTCCCATGCCCTTGTGAAAGCGGTTCAGTAGCCGGATCCTTACCACAGGGATTTCAAAATTGTCACTGTCTGGTAATTCTACCTCTCACCAGAAATGCCAAGCTCTTGGGGACTAATGAAATTAATATAAACAACTGTGTTTACATGATACATGGTGTCTGTCTCTGCTTGCTGTCTGAATGGCATGAGTGATCAGTGTATTGATTAACAGTATTAGCAATTTACAGTTTACTTCCAAAAACGTTGGGCATCTGTCTAGATTCTTGAATGTGGAAGCTCTGGGCTGGAAGTTGATTTTGCGTATTCATTTTAAGTTTAAATGAATGGTCTCAAAGACAGAATAACATGATCATCTTCATAAATGCAAAAGAAAAATGGCTTTGGGAAAAATTCAACATCCCTTTATGTTTTATCATAAAATTTATTTCCAAAGTTGTTTCAATTTGCTAATACCTCCAGTTTTGCACTAATGCTTCATTTCCTTATTCTCGTGGATTTAAAGTGTATACCCAACTTACCCTTAGGTTGGGCCCAGAGGTTAGAAAGGGGTATGGAGTTCCACATTACCACTTTTAAAAATATAAATCTTACTACGCTGTCTGTGATTGTTGACTTTACATCTGATTCCCAGAATGTACTAATATTACCATACATGGTAAGGAATAAATTCTGTTTAAGTAACACAGAATCAATTTACATTTTCCACACTTGTTCTACATGCATAATTGTTTACATTTTAACACTTAAAAGAGGAAAATTAAAAGGTTTTGATGATATATTTCAAATAATAATAATGGAAACCATATAGATGTGACTTGTTTAAAAATGTCAAAATAACAAAACTGGGAAGTTTGTTGAGAGTACTATCACTGACCGGCTATGTCACTGTTTCATCTAATATCAATTTATTCCCTCTTAAAATCATACCACTAGGAAACAGGCCAAAGGAACTTCTCTAGTTCATTTACAAGTTCCATAACTGATGGAACAATGGACATCATTCCTGAGAGAAGGCCAAAGAGAATGTACAAGTGAAGTGAAGGCAGCTTATGATATGATATGGATAGGAATAGCAGTCTTAGCTACATTACTGGACATGGGATGAATCAAGCATCATTTCTAATGAATGATAAACAAGTACTTAATATAGAGACAAATTACAGATACTGTTGTGTTGTTATAAACAATGTAAATGGCATGCTTTGGGAGAGTTCAGAGATCATCAGCTTTCTTACTTATAAAGCTGAAAATGAGGAAAAACAATGGATTATTAGCACAAACATTCCAGTATCGGTATGGTACTCCCCAATTAAATGGATAACATCTATAATTGTCTCATTCTAAAACAAAACCTTTCCTAGTACACTTTCTCTCTTTCGCAGAAGTGTGTTCTCTCTGCAACTGTTATAGAGATTTTATTAGTAGTAATAATAAGAACACATGACCAAACACTAAGGACCCATAGCAAGCAGATGAACATAGGTGACGGGTAAGGGAGCACCTGGCCGGTGCATCTTTGTTGATATAGTTCACAGAAAACTCTCCCTCAGATCCATAACCTTAGTCAGTGATGTCAGACTCAAGTAATTAAGGTCAATATGGATTATTGATCCAAGAGGAAGGGCTCTCTTAGCAGCATTGTCAATCATGTGCTGAATCATTGTCATTCAATAACCCATTATTTAATTAACGGATAGTTACTTATGAGGCATTTTCATTAGTTATCCAAGATCAGATCATTGAGAAGCCAGGATGCTGGAGAAGAGTGTAGAGTATGCTGTACTACCCAACTTATACTGTTTTTTTACACCTTCATCCAGGACAGCAACTTCTGCCTGGCTTAGAAACAGGTCACAGAGGTTAGTTTTCTGCACATTATCGGTAGTATTTCTCCCTAGTTGTGTCCCTCTTGCCTCTTATAAAACACAAAACATTTCTTGAAAGCAGAGTTTCCTTTTTATGTTGAGAAGCCTTGACAGGCAGCTGCCCTTGGTATCAGTAACTTATAAAGAAAGAAACTCAAAGAAACTTGACCATGCCCATTTCTGGCATTTCTAAAGACCAGGTGCCAACACAGATATCAGTAGAGAGCCTTACACTGTTGCCTTGAAATTCATCAGGTGCAAAATTATGCCTCTCTCATCCAAAACTCTTCCATTTTCCCTTTCAAGGTTAAAGCCACTTTAAAAACAAATGCTTTTAAAATATCTTTACTGTTTATTTTCAAATTTCTCAAGGTAAAATAAAGCATGTAATTATAAGTTTTATCAGGAACTGGCTGCTTTACAAGATTACCCAAAGCCGAATAATATTCAGTATCTGTTTTGAAACACTCACACATCCTGAGTATTCATGGTCATTTTACCTGTAACCAGTAGGGTGAGAGAGATTTGCTACCTTAATAACAAAAGGAGGCAGGCTGTATGAAATTCATAATTCATAATCATGATATTCATACCTCTTACTTAGTCAACTGATTTTGTAAAAAAATAAAAAGTAAAAAAAATTTTAAGCTAAAATTTAATGTTTTATTTGTTGTGTTGAATCTTCCAGTTTAAATATTTTATCCTGGAGGGAAGGCTATTAAGACTCAGGAAGATCTAAAATAGAAAGAAGCAGGCTCCTTAACATTCAGGAAGTAAACAACCCAAAATCCTCAGGAAGTCCAACAAACTTAATCACTTACATGAGGTCTCTTCTTCTCCAAAGTTGGATAAGCAGTGAGGACTGAGGAGGAGAGAAAGAGGTCTGTCTGTTGAGGTGTCAGCAAGCCATGCAGAAAACTCCAGAATAACTGTGGGTTTTGGGTTTGTGGCTTTGTGGGGTTTTGGAGTTGTTGGTGGGGGGTTTTGTTTTGTTTTTTTGTTTTTGTTTGGTTTGGTTTTTGTTGTTGTTGTTGTTGTTGTTTTTGTTGTTGTTGATAGTGGTGGTAAGTATTGGTGTTGGCAGTTTGTTATTGTTGTTGGTGGTGGGTTTTTTGTTTGGTTGTTTTTGTTTTTGTTTTTTATCTTTTGTTTTTGTTTTGTTCTTGTCTTTATTGTTGTTGTTTTGCTTTATTTTGCTTTGTGTCATCACCCATGCTGAGATATGCTTTTGGTGATACATCTGTCTTTGACTTCTTTATGGTCCTGTAAGTGACCCTTTATCCGCACTCCTGTAAGGAACCACAATAAACTTATTGGTTCAAAAAGTTGGGGCTGGTAGTATCTGTTGAGGTTTGGTCTATTGCTATGTATTGTAACAATAAATTCTATACCCAAAGGTCTAGGTCTACCAGTGGCTTCTCATGTTTACAAGCTTTTGTTGTGCAAACTATGTTTCTTGATTTAAAACAATTGGTTAAATAAAATTGGCTACAGCCAATTATTAGAGGGATTAGAGGTAGGTGGAGTGTGACCTGGTTGGTGGAGGGGAGACCAAGGGGAGAACGAATGAGAAGAAGAAAGGAAACCTCGAGGAGCAGAGGTGGACCATGAGTACATGGCCAGGATAAACAGCAAGTATCTGGGCATACTTGGCTGGGTAGGTAGCCAGGCCAGCAGTTAGAAGAGTAAAATAGGTGTTCGCCCACCCAGTAATTGTCAAAACCAAATAAAATAACCACAGTCTGAATCTTATGTATTTGTAAGTTAGTCAGGGATAAGCTTGAATTGGTTGTACTACAGATATCTTTACTTTGGTTTGTCATCAGTCCTCTCTGTGATGGGAGGATACTTGTTACAGTTTCACCACCATCTTAGCAAAGAGAATTACTTGTTTCAGTAGAGAAACCCAGACATCACTGCTCCAGTGTTCCTCCCTCCTGCTGCCTTGAAAATACCTTCTCCAAAAACATAATCAAGAATCCTTATGCCTGGGAATGGAGTTGAATTTTATATGTCTTAAGGGTATTTGTACTTTGCCAGAGGAACGTTTTTAGCTATTACATGATTTAATTCCTCATTACTGAATAGTAAATATTAATGATAAAAGAGCCATGTACCCAAAAAGTATAAACACTTTTCTATTTGAGTAGCAGAGTTATAAAAAAAATTGAATGGTTATAGAAGTGTTTATTTAAAAGGAAGAAAGCACTGTCAGGCAGTATTTCATTTCTTGTGTTAATGATTTTCTTACTCTACCAAATGTAGTTGATAGATAAAGGAAGTTAATAAATTGCAGAAAACTTTCAGAATCAACCACATGGGTGCCAGATTAGTTTCTCATAAGGTCATACTTAGGTTGAAAATTCTACAGGGGAAAAAAAAGAAACAGAAGAAAAATCAGCATGGAAAAAGGTGTTTTCCAAAATCTTCCATTGATAAAATTCATTGTTTGAGAGATAATATATATGTTTTTGTTTCTAGAAAGAAAGAAACAAAATACAAAAACAGAACCAAACATTTTATGTAATTCATGTTACAGCTAGAAAAATTCATCATTGTATGATAATTTAATATAATAAGTCTCCTGTGGATTAAAGTTAGAATTAATAGTTTTTGGCAGTTACACCCAAAAATAATTATAACAGTTCAAATGCAAAATGTAATTTAATTCTAGATTAAACAATTAAAGTACATGCTTCTTAAAGAGTCATAAACAGTTTTCTCTTCTTTTGATTTAGGGCAACTGCTCATGTTAGTCAGAAGGAACCTGGTGATATCTTCTCCCCAGAGATTTTTAGGATTGTTGAATTGAAAGTCACTTTTCTGGAAAGCTCAAATCTAGTGCTAAAGCAGTAGTGTCAAATGATATGTGAATTTTCCAGAAGAGAACATCTTATTTGCTCTCATCCCAGAACACTCATTTTAACCCAGTCAAATATCTGTATATAATACCAAAGCCACTGATGACATGTTGGATACGCAGAAGAGGATTAGTCACATCTGACACCATGGTAATCTGGCAAAGAACTTTAGAGGTGCTGTTGCTGAAAACTTTCAACAGTATTATTTACTAGTTTTCCTTGGAATCTGCGTTTTCAACATGAGTAGTTGATACTCCTGAAGATATGGAAAGAAATTCATGGTAACATATCCTTACAATACATATGTGTGTGTGTGTGTGTGTATGTGTGTGTGTGTGTGTGTGTGTGTGTGCGCATATATATATATATATATATCAGATACAATACATGTAAATTATTTCAAGAACACAGGCAATAGCAAGATGTAGTAAAAACAAAGAGAAGGTAAGATTTTGTTTACTGGATCTTACCTTGTGTGTTTTACATACATTTAAATATAAGTTGATATAATTTAATATTAATAATGGCCATAGTTTCTGGCTGACACAATAGGGATCACTTTTGAACAACTGGCTTTCATGAGAAGGTCATAGCTGGATTGATGACAGTTATGAATGAAGTCAATTCATAACCCAATCCTCTTGTATTACAGGTGTTGAAGTAAGTCCAGCTATATCTTCCCAATCACAATGAGTATTTCTAAAGTCTTGATGTTAAAAGAAAGTGCATGTCTTGTACTCCCTTGAAAAGACTGATGAAAATCTATCAATTTTTGGCCTCAGAAAATTGTACATGTGCACACATCAACTTTTGCTCATAATTTCAAGAAATTGTTGCTCATTTCTATAGCCATTTTGGAATTACCAAGCAAGTCATAAAGGAACAGTAAGATCAATCATTAGACTGTGACCTAAAGTTTATTCATTTTCCACTGTTATACTTCAACATCCGAAATTGAACTTCTTAAGTAATGTTGGGATTACATTCGCTTCCTAGAGTTGTCATCTCTAACCACTGCAAGCTACATGTCTTAAAACAAAATAGATAGATTTCTTCTTGGTCTAAGAGCACTGAATTCTCAAGTAAAAATATCAGCAGAGGTTGATATCATGTAAAAGTGTTATCTCTGTGTGTTGTGAGAGGTCCACATAGCTCTATCATGACCTTAGCTATCTCAATCATCAAGGTATTATTTTTGTATATTAGTTATATTATCATATTATATATGGGGACTAGCAGTTTAAAATTTCAACATCATTTTGGATGACATAATTCAGCACTTAAAAATGTTAATTGATTACCTAATAAATTACTTTTAGACTAAAATTAGTGCAGTGTATGAAGGTTTTCTCATACAAAGAATGCAGAACTAAGAGTATAATTTAGTGACACAGCACTTCCATAGCACACCAATATAACAAACTCTGATGAAGAAGCCTGCAGTACATCATTCACTGAAGCTAAAGAATTTCCTCAACGAGATTTCAGGCCTGGGTTAAATCCCAGTCTTCCTTGTTTCTTTCTTGGTGGGTTCGTGGTATTTTTGACAGGAAGACATTATACATCTCTGAGTACTCTAAAAGTCTAAGTAGCCAGGACTGGTCTTAAAGTCTGAATTTTCCAACCTCCATCTCTTACGTGTTGGATTACACATGTAAGCACAATGTTTAGCTCCACATTTTCTTTCTCCCTCATGGAAGACCTTTCTCAAGTTTTCCTCTCAAGACCTTTACTCTATGCAGGCTTCTACGTCACCAACATCTTTCTAAACAATACAAAGAAACCCCCCAACAAAGAAAATGTGAAATCCCAAAGTTGGGGTTTCACAGGGAAATGTTCGCAGGGAAGCACATTACATTCCTGTCTCCAGTGCTGCAAATATCTTGAATCTAAAATACACCTGTGTTTCCTTAGCTCCTTTTTAATGTTCACTAGTCTGTGCTCTTATTCCTCAGCTAGAGCCATGTAGGTTTTGAAAACAATGAGTAAAACTCAAAAAGAAAACAGAAACTATTATTGTTTTAGAAATGATCACTCTATGGGCTTTCTAAGCAATTAGAAGAAAGGCTTTAAAAATCGGGGCTAGTAATATTTGATGGTTATTGAATACTCCTTATGCATAAACTTCCATATGGTTGAGTCAGTTGAGGAAATGGCAAATGTCACAAAACTTATCATCCTTTATTTCTTATCTGTCTCTAATCAATGATGTTTAAATCTGATATGACCTCATTTTCTTAATTATGATTTGTATTTGATGTGACTGCTTGGTCTCTGACAGTTATGGGATCTCAAACTCAGGTTTCTATCTTCAGTTCTTAAATATAATAGAACATTTTAAAGCTAGGTTGGTTTCAGTAAATGCTCTCTCTGAGAAAGACAACACATACATCTTTCATATTTTCAAGCAAAGTTTAGATCCATGCTGTCAGTCAGGTATGGCAGGTGACAGGTAGTCAAACTTCCTCAAAAGTTTTGTGAACCTTCTCCAGTGTTATCAAGGAGAATGGATGGCTCCCAATTATTCTCTTTTTGTTGCAGCTATTACCCCACTAAACTGGAGTCCTGACAGGTAAGTACCAACCCTGAAATGACTTAGAGCCCAAACTCAATTTCTAATGAAAAGGCTTATTTTGTTTTTAAATAGATCATTTGAAAGAAAATTGATTTATATTCCAAATTCAGACCCCTCCATGTTCCTTGAGAAATTCTAGCCTATGGCTTAAGAAACATAAATCATCTCTGACTCTAGTAACATATAGCATGAGCATGCCCATATTGACTTCATTCACATTTGCTCACTTATCTGTTCCTCCCCTCTGTATATCATTAACTACCCCAGATGAGGTTGTTGGGAATCAGCAAAGGATCTCAGTGCAGCATTGACAATTGATTTGACCAACAGGATGTTGAATACTAGTGGAAACATTTCATATCTGCACAGATTAAAAAATAGTAAGTTCCGTTCATTCATTGCTATTGTGAACATGTGGAATAAGAAGGCTAACTAGTCAACTTGGTTTTCAATAGTGTTTGACTTGAGTTTAGATCTTTATATGTGGGGATACCACATTGGACAATGCAGGTTTGATGAAACTGGCAGGTTCATAAACTTAACAATATCACAGACAACTTACAGTCCCTGGTACAGAGGCCTGACAGAGAGGTGAGGTTATGGAAGCATGATAGCATAGCTTTGAGGAAGTGATGTCTGAACAGGGATTTGATACCAAAATTATCTGGGTGGAAATGTAGAGACAAAATCCCAGAAAGAATATAAAAAGTACAGGGCTATAAGAAAATGTGTTATAAGTAAACAGCTTCAAAAAAGCATCAGTTTGGGTAGGAAAGAGTTGTTTGTGAGACACTGAATTCACAGCTTCCCAGAAATTCATTTACAACTCATTCTGCATGAACATTTTGTTTTGACTTCTAGGAAAAACATGAGCCTGTTTATTTGAGTAGTATACTTCAAAACATGTAAGTTAAAATTAGGGATGATTTACACAAAACTGCCTCAACTAGATTACATTTAATTAGAGGAGTCTTACAACAATTCTTACTCTAGCTGCGAATAAGCCAAGCATTTCCTATCATGTAGGGGCCATTGCGGCTTTCAGAACAGAAGTGTAGGATTTGCATGTCTATTTCATGTCCTCTATGTAATGTTGTACCATGGTTTAGATTCCTAAACCTTTTAGATGTTGAATGACTGTAGGACAAACATTGCAATCCAGATTTGTGTTATTCACATATTACAAAGTTTAAAGTCTTTTGATAACAAGGTTAAAATCAAAATTCTAAGAAGAAAAGGAAGGGGTGAATTTCTCTGGAGAGCTCCAAGACAGATAGACACTAAAGACAAACAAACAACAAAAATGCTGTCACATTTTCTAGGTAAAGGTTTGTTCTGTCCCTTCATCCTTTATTCTTGGTTTTTGAGATTTATTCATCATCTTTTAAGTGCACAAGTGTTTTGTCTGCATGGAGGAACAGAAGAGGATATTCAATGCTCTTGTACTAGACTTAGATGGTTGCAAGCTGTCATGAGGTTGCTGGGAATTGAGCACAGGTTTTCTGCAACATTAGCCAATGTTCCTACCACTAAGTCACCTCTCCAATCTCACTTCTCTCATTTATTCTCAATGGGTAAAATCTTTACTTGTCTTGCACATGATCTTCAGTAGAACAAACACACTCACTCAGAACCTTAAATCTAATGAAATTTGAAACTAATCCACAGTTCTAAAAATTGGACAAAACAACATGAAGCATTCATACAGCAGCTTTTCATCATATGCACAATGATGGTAAGAATTGAAGTCACGGTCTTTAAAAATAGCAAGACTAGAATATAATTGAGAAAATTAGTTAAATTATATAAAATAAAGACACAATTACTATAATAAACAAATGAAAATTACACAATATTTAAATCATGTAAAAAAGTGTTCCCATTATCAAAGGATCAACCTAACTGTCCCTGGATGTCAATATGTAAATAGGCTTCACGTTTATACAAGTTTACCTCACTTGTTTGCAACCATTAGGTAGATCCACTACCTCCAAATTCCATCTGCCCTCCATGGTGCTCATTTCAGTGTATCAATAGGCTATGGAAACTCTTACTCTCTGTGCAACTTACACACATGGTCTCTAGAAGCACAACTCCAAGCTTTTCACATAGAAGGAATAGAAAACCACACAATAATGAATCACAGGAGACCATTGTGGTCCAGGTATACCCTGTGATTAAAGTACATAGTATGACACATTTAAAATTATGAGAAGTAACACAGCAGTTACTGCTGTGTTATAGCAGAAGTAACACAAACAATGAAAATGCAGGATTTTGGAGCCAATTCCCAAAGAATGTAAATTCTGTAAAACAAGTTTCAAACTTAAGGGTCAGGGAACATTGCAGAAGAAATGGCAAAAAAGATTGTAAGAGCCAGAGAAACAGAAAGTTTTCTGAGACTCTGTATTCTAGAATTGTCACAAGCTGTACACATAAATTCTCACCTACATGTCAACCTAAACATGAATTGAACAAGGACAACAACAATAGACACAGGAGAAACACAGTGGGCATCAATACTACAGAGAACTACAGGCAGCTAAGGAATGCAGAGAGTGGGAGGAATAGTCTTTGCCAAGGAGGAGCACACTAATTGCTTATCAAATACCAAATGGTTAGTTCTGAAAGCGTACATACAAGCTGTATAATCTTAAAGTAATTCACTTCTTAAATCCTGTCTGAGCCCTGATGTCTTCATCAACAACCAATATAACAATCATATAACCAATAGCATCTGACTAAGACTTAAGAAAGATTTGATGGGGAAGTATGTATCTCAGGCTCAGAATAGTACACTGAAATGTGTACTGACTCCATTGTTCTCCTATGGGCTTGAAAAAACTGTTCTGTTCTTATGGAGGTATCCTATAGTACTTGATGTCTAAGTGTACTTTTTTTCTAGAAAAACTTTCTTATATAATACTTAACTAAATTAATCTCAATTAAATGCATAAATTATTCTAATTGTAACCTCTAAATATTAATATAGACATAGATCTGTAGAGATTGATTGGCAGATAAGAAGAATAAAGCATCATATATTGTTAATTAACAATCTCATTATTTTTCCAACTGTGACAGAGGAATTTTTAGATTAGAATGTTTTACAATGTTTTTCTATTTTATATCAAAGAACAATCTAGTATTCAAAAAAAAATCACTGTATCATATTGAGAAATTATTAGGGTCTCTGAGTTTTTGGTCTGTACAAATATTTTTCTGAGGTATAAGCCTTAAAATAATGCACACTTAGCTGTGATTTCCATACTGTAAATAAGAAATCATAATGGCCATCTTACCCCTTTATGGATAAAAAAGATGCATTTTCTTTACCAAAAATATTTGATTCTATCTGATAATTTGCAAGTGATTATCAGCTTTTGTTTCTACCTGTAGAGGAGCTGGGATGGGGATCAAGTATGGGGGTAGGAGAAAAGGGAACTTCTCTGGGACTGGAGAGAGACCAGGGACAGGGAAGTCTCTGTGAGACTATGGGGATGACACAGACTCCTAGCAGCTGGGGCTATGGAGACTGAAGTGGTCATCTCCTGTAGCCAGGCAGGACTTCCAGTGAAAGAAGAAGAACACCAACCCACCCACCAAACCTTCAACCCCAGTTTTGTCCTATCTACAAGATGTGCAGGGATAAAGATGGAGAGAGTTTGAGGAAATGACCAACCAATGACTGGCCCAACTTGAGACCCATCTCTTCGTAGAAAGCAAACTCTGACACTGTTAATAATACTGTACTGTGCTTGTAGACAGTAGCCTAAAATAACTGTTTCCTGAGAGGCTTCATCCAGAATCTGATAGAAAGAGATGCAGATACCCACAACCAAACATTAGATGGAGCTCAGCAAGACGTGTGGAAGAGTTGGAGGGGTCAAGGCCACCACAAGAAAATTTAGAGTCAACTAAGCTAGTCCATGGGGGCTCACAGAGACTGAACCATATCTGATACTGCTACACACACAAATATTTGACTAAAACTACTTTATCATTTGCAATATTTGAATCAATAATTTTTAAACCATAGATTCTTAATTTTAATAAATTTTACAGCTGGGTGTTTGATGCTTGAGGCCTAAGTAAGAACCAGATTATGAAACATGACTGAGAAATGTTTAATTTTTAAACATGTAAGGATTTTGTCACAGAAGATCTTTCTTTGATATTATTGTGGTTAGATCTACAGTGAAGCAAAACTTTTGTATATAGAATGAAAACACCTGTCAATCATCTAAATGCTTTTGTATGCATAGATATTCATACAGTACATGAGCCCTCTATCACACATTTTCTTTAGTAGTGTACAACATTTTATAAGCATTTTGTGTTTTCAAATTGGGTGAGAGGATTGTGGTTTTAAGAAAACATACAAAAAACCCACTTTTATTACACGGTGGTTAGGTTCTAAATCTTTCCAGACTATATACTTTAATGTTTAATGCATTTTAGGTCTTTTTCTAAGTGAAGTGCAGAATAGATGAAGAAAACTCACAGCACAATTTTCATTAACCAGCCAGAAATAAAAATTAGCTGAATTTCTGAACTGACTTATAAGGTTGTAAATATTGGTACCTTTGCTGGCTAAACACCTTGAGATTCTTGCTGTGTAATATTGATAAGCAGGTAAAATTATTGCACGAGTAGAAGGAAATGCTTTGGATTAAGCAATTTATAAAATCATCTACTCAGACAGTTTGGAAGTAGTTTTCATGCCAGGTTAAGCAAAGCCCAAGGTGGCTAGATAGTCAGAGTATTTAGGATTGATGTTGATAATACTGAGGTGTAGGAAGGTTGGTGAGAATTTTCTGGAGTTTCTGTGCTGGTATCCCCAGAATATGGGATGGCACAATCCATCTAAGATGGAGTAAAAAAGCTGCAGCCATGATTTGCTGTGGTCCATTGAGCATATGCACAATTTTGTGCCACAGTCCACATTAAGTTAATGATACTACAATGAAAACCAACCGTCTTAGTCAGGGTTTCTATTCCTGCACAAACATCATGACCAAGAAGCAAGTTTAGGAGGAGAGGGTTTATTCAGCTTACATTTCCACACTGCTGTTCATCACCAAAGGAAGTCAGGACAGTAACTCACACAGGGCAGGAACTTGGAGGTGGGAGCTGATGCAGAGGCCATGGAGAGATGCTGCTTACTGGATTGCTTCCCCTAGCTTGCTCATCTTGCTTTCTTATAGAACCCAAGACTACCAGCCCTGGGATGGTACCACCCACAATGGGCCCTCCCACCCTTGATCATTAATTGAGAAAATGCCTTACAGCTGGATCTTATGGAGGCATTTTCTCAAGGGAGGCTCCTTTGTGATAACTCCAGCTTGTGTCAAGTTGACACACCAAACCTAACCTGTTTTTGGATGTAGAGATATCAATGACCAAAGAAGTATCTTGCTAGATACTACCATGGAGAATTTATGAGATAAAGTTTAGCAACCGTTATCAAACTAACAAATAGAACTTGCAATGTGGTGAGCTAAGATTATAAAACAATTTAACTGTACCAGTGTCTAAAGGCTGAAGAATTTCTTGGAAATTGGATGAAGTTCTCTCCTTTCACTTTTTGTTCTATAGTCATTGTGAATGAGCAGATGCAAATTGAGAACTGGTGACAGCTCCTTTCACTTTGTAAAAGTCATTTATGTTTCTTGTTTCTCACCCAGAACATGAACACAGATATCAGAAACAATATAAGACTTAGCTTTATTTTTACCTTCTTTTAAAAATGGTTCTGGAAGAGTTAGAGGAAGGACTGTAGGAGCTGAAGGAGATTGTAACAATATCAACCAACCCCCTCCTCCAGAGCTCCCAGAGACTAAACCACCAACCAGAGTATACTTGGATGGTTTCATAGCTCCAGCTATATATGGAACAGAGGAGTTCCTTATCTGGAGCATCAATGGACACGGAGGCCCTCAGTCCTGTGGAGGCTTGATGCCCCACCAAAGGGGGATGGTCCTAGAGTGAAGCAGGAGTGTGTGGGTGGGAGAGCATCCTTTTAGAGGCAAAGGATAGGGGAGAAGCAGAGAGGAGTGAGCATATGATGGGGGCTTGAGGAAGGGCGACTGGGAAGGGGGACATTTGAAATGTAAATAAATAAAATAAATAACCTAAATAAATGAATAAACAAATAAAAATGGGACTAAATAATGGTATAATTCATCAGTGTAAACAAACAGTGAGAAAGGACAATGGCAAGCGGCAAGACACTTTTTTCAGACCAATGACTGGATGACAGAAAGCTGGTACTATTGGTGTTTGAAACAGAGATCTGGAGGTGAGGTTTATAGAGAAAGCTAGCAGGCAGGAAATGAGAACAATAGAATAGCCACCTGTTCTGTAACCAAGCAAAGTTGGGCTGAGTGACACTTAACATCCAGACTGGCTCTAGATTTTAAGATTATAAAATATCTCTTTAAAGACAGGTGTGATTTCTAGACAGAGGGTTAAATTTGAAGCCATTCTCATTACAGAAACTCTTCAGGATTTCTGTCTGTGAAATGTCTAGAACACTATAGAGAATCTTACAAAGTAAAAACAAAAAGGAAACTATACAGAGGAAAACAAGAGAAAGAATTTAAGAGGGAGTTCTGATCAGGGTATCTTAAATACTTATATGAAAATTTTATAACAAAACCTATCGGTTTGTACAGTACATAATATTTGCTAACTTATTTAGCTAAGAAAATAGGTGTAAAAGATTATCGGACACCAAAAATACTTAAAATGAAGAGACAATTTTACAGCTACATGTTCATTGGGATACATATCTACTCAACTCAGTGAAAGCCAGATCTCCGAAGGTACATACACTATTCTAAAGGCTTCCACATAGCAAAACTTGCCTATCAAGAGAATCAGAATATGGTCACCATTCTAATTCTTACCAAGATTACTGAGTATCTTAATACTATAAAGAATCCAATTTTTGAAAAATATAATTTTGAACTTGAAATTTTTGATGTTAGCTCTATTATTAATTATGGTGACATCTGTTGTTTATATGAACTCAGATCTTTAATTCTCCAATGTCCTCTCTGAAACATTTCTCATAGAGTCTAACAGAACAACAAAAACCCCAAAAGAAAACCGAAACTTTGACTTAGCACTTGGAGGTTAAAACATAACAAATATAAAAATAGACTGGTGGTGTTCGAGGAAAAATCCTGGAATAGTGGTTTAGTAAAGAATGAAAAACATCTACACAATTACGATGATATCAGTAGCAACAATAATAGTGCTATCTTTAAGAAAATATGTCTTTACCTTAATAACTGTTTAGGTAGGCGAGGTGGTTCTTTAATCCCAGAACTTCATGCTATTTTTAGAAAAACATTTTATTTCAGAACACTATTCAGTGGGTATAGTTTCTGCCTTTCATGTAGTCATGAGCCCAACCTCTATTCCTGCAATACATAGCACAGACTTGCAATCCCAGCATTTGGGAGGAATAGGCAAAGGCCTCTACTTCAGAGCAAGTTTGTTGGCAGCCTAGGGTGTAAGAGACTCTCCCAATGTAAATTAAACATAAAGACATAAATGGGAGGTTGGAGAGAAATCAAGAGTTTGGATACAGCATCCATATGACATGTATGACACAACTGTAATATCTGTAACGTCAGTATTCTCAGAGCAGAGATAAGGGACTAGTAGGCTTGCTTGCCTCAAGCCTAACTCTACGTTCATTGAGAGACCCTAACAAGGGAATTAAGAAGGTGAATGAAAAATGCAGGATATCTGATGGGCTCACTATGTATGGGCATGCATCAGTGTACACATGTATGGACATACACCCACATACCAAACCCATGTATATTTCTAGTCAAAATGTTATATGTAAATATATATTATATAAAACCAATTAATAAATTAATGTATGCCAGCATAAAATTCAGCCAAATGTGAAGTCAAGGAATTTATAAAGCAAGTTCAATTTTGTTGGCTAAAACTGAAGATTTTCAACCCCATGACTACAGAGAGACACATGGTCAGAGTGAAAGCTATTCCTTTCTCTGGCCTGATTACAGCACTTGCACTGTAGGGGAAGACTTGGAAGATCATACTATGACAACATGCCATTTATTGGCTTACTTGTTTTAAATTGCATCATTAATTTATAACGGTGATGGACAATGAGCACCTCTAAATATACAATCAAATATAACAGGTTGATGAAGGGTCATGCAAAGGGACAGATATTCTCACTGTTTCTATTTTCCTAAAAATTTCTTGTCGCTATAAATGAAATTACTCTTATGTTTTCTAGCCATATTGTTTTTCCTTTTGATAAGTTAATTCTCAATTTCTTTCTCTGTGAATGAACCAAATGCAGAAAAAGTAAAGGAAAATATGAACCATATTTACATTTATTTAAAGAAATTATCAAACCAAGGTAAATCCTAAAATTTAAAAACCTATCATTATGTAGTCTCCTTTACAGACTATAAAAAACAAGCATTCTATTTCTATAAAGGTATGAAATACACTCAAATTATAGTTTTGAAAGAGAAATTACATTGATCATAATTTTCATTCCCTATACTATAAAATAAATTTCCATATAGTCAGTCGAGAAGTTCTACCTGTATTTATATTTATAGAGATTGGAAATACCATCCACACCACACACACTAATATACACCTGTCTGAGTTTTTTCATATTGGTTCCATAGTATAAAAATATTTCACTGCAAGGATGTTCTGAAATAGTAAATATTTTGACTGGAAAAAATTGTCTTGCTAACTCAGCTCACTGCCACATGCAAAAATGAAAGCTTAGGAGACAGTGAGAAACGACCAGCCATTTCTTTTATCCCAGCTGATACATATCTTATTTATTCTTTCTTGTAATGTGTGAATGCTGCACCATTCCCTATTTTGTCTTCTGCCTCAATTAAAATGTAAATTTCTGCAGCCCATCTCTATAATTCCAAACTGCTCTAGGGAGGGGAATTTAAACTGCTTTTAATAAAACCAACTACAGATGCTGAAATAAGATTTCTTCCCAAGTCTTTGAAATCTGTATGTGCAATGGAATGCTGGGTTTTCTCTAGTTATATTTCATCTATAAATGTTCTAAGGGAAAAAAATGGATTGGTGCTTTTAATATCACACATGCAAACCCAGCCCTGGGCACCGACCCATCTCTCTCTCTTCTTGGACAGTTACTAGCAAGTCATGATCTTTCTTTTGTAAAACATAAATGTTGGTCACATTTAGAGATTTTTGGCTTCAAAATGCCATTACTTATTTTTCCAGACAGGATAATAATATGATAGGTAAATTAAAGATTGAAGTCAAGTTTGCATAAATGATTCCTGGATTGTCATTTTAGCCTGTTGCTCTAACTTCTCAACGTTACTATCATGTTGCTTCCTCTATTTAAAAACAACAATAAACTTATAAAACCTTGTCACCTCTGACTTTGTGCTCCTTTCTGTTTAATTCTGGATGTTCTTTCAAATCTTCAGTATTATGTCTCCTACAAGAAACATCACAAAGGGCAGCTAAAGAAGTAAATTGTTCTCATAACTCCCTTGTTTATAAAATGCTTCTTTCTCATAGCCCTATTAATTTAGGACTTTCCCAGGGAAACTAGAACCTAAAGAAAACATTGTAAGCTAACAGGTTCCACATTACTGCTGGATTGTACAATGAAGTAAAAAGACTAAGATTTAGCATGTCTCAAGGGAAATGGCATATAAAAGTGAGTGTTTTACAACTGTAATTCTTATATGTCTCAAATCCAAAAACCTCATAAAGGGTCCAAATTCCCATAAAGAAATGAAATAAGTTCTCACTTCATAAAAACAAACATTTAGCACATTTGTATTTTTATCCTCCAAAGCAGTGATTTTCTTGTTGGAAGGTGATTTGCCCAATGGACAATATCTGGGGTTATTGGTAAAGGATAAAGAGGCTGGTACCAGTGTCTGGTATCTTAGTTATTTTTCTATTACTGTAAGTCACCATAACAAAAACAACTTATAAAAGAAAGCATTTGTTTATAGTTTACAGTCTCAGAGTGTGAGCCTATGAACATCATGATTGGGGAATATGGTGGCAGCACAGGAGACATTGTATTGAAGCAATATCTGAGAGCTAATATCTTGAGGTACACATGAGGAAAGGAAAAATATAGAGCTGACCAGTGTAGAATGATCTTATGAAAGATTAAAAGTCATGCAAGTGACATACCTCCCCAAATCCCAATCATTCCCAAAGAGTTCCAGAAACTGGAACCAAGGCAGTAAAGTATATAAGCCTGTGTAGTCTATTCTTGTTCAAATCACAGCACTGGTACATGGAGGCATGTAGTGACAACTTAAATATTTTGATTTTTTTAAAGAACACAGAAATATTATAAGAATATGTTTTCACTTTAATCCCAGTGGTGGGATATGGGCTGCTTCAGATTGTTCTCAGCAGTTGATTATGCTTTGCCTCATGCTCTGGCATGGGGTGTGAATTCTCAAGCTGCACATAGTTTCTGTGATTGTATCACATTGGAATTCTGGAGACTTTTTAGAGGGTATATAAATGCTAGGACCCAAAAGGTATAGGGGGTTGTTGATGGGTTGTTGAGTTGTTGGTAGGTTGTTGGTAGGTTGTTGGTTGGTTGTTGACTTTTGTTGGTGGCAGTTTGTTAAGTAGTCATGTACAGAGAAACAACAAGAAGAAATTAGATACCTTGATGGCAAAGATCAAACTTGCACCAAGGAGCTTGATGCTGCTAATTAGCAGGGAGTAGTCTAACAATAATTTTCTCCTTTTCTGATCCCTGACTTTATTCAGGGATCCCCTTCCTTTCCCCTCCATCCTTTTTCTCTCTTACCTAGTGTTAGGGGGTTGAAAGGTTGGACGAAAAGTGATGAGAATGATAGAAGCAAAAATAACCTACAAGTTGCCAAAGACAAGCTACAGGTGCATGAATGATTTTAAGCATTATCCAGGTCTACTTATTATTAGTGTCAATGCTTAGAAATACAATTCTTAACAGTGAATGTAATAATCATGCAAACAAGGTAAAAATAGAATAGGGCAAAGAAGATCTGATGTTCTTATATTTACTATAATTGTCATGTAGTCCATAAAACAGATGGAGGAAATTTGTTGACCATCCATAATTCCTCATTTTTGTGCCCTGTTTTCCTTGTTGCAGGAAAAATGTCAACTAACAGGCTAAAACCATTCTACATCCTAAAGTGGATATTTCAATCTAGATTAAAACATGTAACTGTTCTTGGTGGAATTATCAGAGTCAATCCATTCTAAGTATTTCTCTCACTACTGCTAAACGATGATCCAGAGTCCCTGCTTTCTGTATTGCAGTCTGGAATAATGAGTGTAGCATGAACTCCAAGACCTTCAGCCCCATGTCTTATCAGAAGCCGTGTTTGAAAGCTCTCTTCAAGCAACAATTATACTTAGCCAATATTTGAATGTTTGACTTCTCGATAAGCTTTGTCAACTCTAACTCTTCAGTATTTCCTACTTGGGATACCTTCATACTTCAATTTTATTTTATCCAATTCTAATTTTCTTCCAAAACCTGGAAAAATTCAATTTCTGCAAGTCTCCTCTCTATCATCCTTATATCTATTTAATTCATTGCCAATTAATATCTCTTGATCATTTTCTTTTATGTGTATCATCCTAATTCTTCCATGAAGATGGTAACTACTAAAGGAAAAATATAACTTTTTAAAAATGTGAACAGTTAGTTATACATGCCTATCATAATGTCAACACTTGGAAGGATGAGATGGAAAAAAACACCATAATTTGGAACTATAAGTCCAAATTGGACTTGGGATAGTTATTTAGATGGCCTATCTATATATCTATGTATCTACATATCTATGTATTTATCATATATATATCAACTACCTACCTATTTATCATCAATCTCTCCAGCTTCTCTCTCTCTCTCTCTCTCTCTCTCTCTCTCTCTCTCTCTCTCTTTCTCTTTCTTTCTCTCAGAGAAAGATTTAATATTCTTTAGAACTCTTATGTATGTTGAACTATTTATTAGGAGAGATATAAAACAGTTATTCATGGCATGCCTGGAGACATATCAGTAACTAAATAAGCTCTTAATAATATCAGTTTTTAAAGGAGAATTTTTCTTTCTATTGTTAATTTTAATTCAATTTCAGCTCTTTGTCCCTCAGGGGCAAAGAATTTTGAGAAGATAGTCAGGTCGTTGTGAACTTTTTCATTATTGTTCATTTTCTACAAGACTGGAAGAAACTTGGAAGCAGGAATCAGAGGCCAAATTAAATTTGTCTTCGAAAAGTTGGCATCATAAGACAAATGCACAATATAAAAGAATTGTTGCAATGTTTCAAATATTTATCAAACAGTCTCATGAGGAGGAGTCCACAGGCATGAAGTTTCAGGTCCATAAATTTTTGCAGCTATTTCTTTGCTTGTTTCTTAGTTTTCATTGTAAATGCAATCTATGATGAGTTTTATCATATTAAGACAAATTTTCTATTTTTTGGTGATTGGTTTCAATTAAAGAATATTTTCATGGAATGAGGTTTTACTTTCTTAGCCAGTATTTCACAAATTGAAAAATAACATGCTAATGAGGTATGAAGAATATCTATTCTTAAAAGGGTCTGTGTATAGTCATGATTTAAAAGTACTGATTCATAAAAATATGTATATTTCAGGGCATTATTGGTTCAGTTAACTAGAAGTCGCAGTGATTCATTTGCATTCTCACAAGACTAGAAGGTTTATTACTCAGTGATACAGAACACATAACAGACTAGTTTTCCTCAACTGACGCTCCCTGCTAGACCTAGCCATCATTTTCTGAGTTGTTTGTTTTATTATAAGTTAGGCAATGTTCTTCAATAACCAACCAGATTTTATATGTTTAACTAAGATACATTTAATGCACTGCTAGAGAGACGGCTCAGCAGGAAAGAGCACCTGTTGCTCCTCCAGAGGATCTTGTTTGGTTCCCACCACCCATATGGTAGCTTACAACCATCAGTAACACCAGTTCTACACATTCTATACCCTCTTCTGACCACCAAAGGCTTTACACATCTTGTACCCCGATATATATGCATGCAGAGGATCCATACCCTTGAGAGTAAGTCTTAAAAAAGAAAAGTTTAACTACTGGTTGATTTGTTTACTGAAATGCTTGTGGATTTGTTAATCAAAAATACAAGACTTTATAATTCTATGTGTGATATGTTCATGTGTACAGGTTTGTAGGTGTTTTACAATGTGTGTACCTGTATGTGTATCTGTATATGTGGTGGCCAGAGATCAAAACAGGATATCTTCTTTTACCTTAAAACTTACATGTTGCTACAGGGTCTCTCAATGAGCCTGCAGCTAACAAGCTAAGACTAGAACCCTCATGTCCCCACCGCCACAACTCTAGGATTATCTACGTGTTCCCCTGTTCCCAGCTTTGTTCATGGGTACCATGGATTGACCTCAGGTCCTTGTGTCTCTACAGCAAATAACTCCCAACTAAGCTATATCACCAACCGAAAAAAAAAAATCTCACTTTTAAAACTCTTTGTTTTACTTCATGCTGATTTTTATAACTTTGATTTAGCAAATAAAATGTTTGATTACTTTATGTCATTAGAATCCTTGCAAATAGTATAGTTAGCAATGATAGTTGAATGCTGATACTATTTTCTTCTCTTTCTTTACTTTTTTTGGTCAAGACTGTTATTATCAGGGTTGCTTGAAATAGAGCAACAAGAATATATCCTGAAACCTCAAAATAAAAATAAATAAATAAATAAATAAATAAATAAATAAATATTGAGCCTAGAAAATTCAAGAGACAAATAGGATTCTGTGATTCTTTTCATGGTAAAAGTTATGCATTTTTGGAGTAGAGATTAAAGAAAACACATTTTACAAAGGCAAGCAGCTGAATCCAGTGTAAACCAAAACAAAACAGACAATGTCAATGTATTATGCTGATCGCTAATCCTCAAGCCTCCTTATGGCTTCACTGAGGAAACAGCTTTGTGAGGCAGGACTAATCTTTCCTGAATTCCCTGATAACATGTGTACATCTTTGGGCCCTACAAAAGCATCAAGAACCCCCTCTTTCAAGCATGCCCCACAGGCAATAGCTGAAGGTGGAAAGGGCAGATAATCTAAATAAGATTGAACAGAGGAACACACCCCTGTCTCGAATGGAGAGTGCTTCCTATAAAACTTGTAGAAACTTTCCTGTTTTTTTTTTTTTTTTTTGGTTTTTTGAGACAGGGTTTCTCTGTAGCCCTGGCTGTCCTGGAACTCACTCTCTAGACCAGGCTTGCCTCAAATAGTTGACTGGGCCACTTGTGGGAAGTAGCTGAAGTTGCCACCTATAAACAGGTTAAGATACAGGTAAAAAAAGGTCTATCTTGAGGATTTAAAGATGTTATTCTTCCACTTTCCCCTCAGTGTCCCTGCGTATTACTAATTCTATGTTTGTCTTCTTCATAGACACGCCAATCTCTGTCTATTTACCTGTATGAGTTACCCGATAGGTACCTTTCTAATTAAGACATTGAAATATATCAATACACGGTAAATGAATACCAGACTCTCTCTGGGAACTCATAGTACAAACCATCCGAAGCTTGACCCCTTGGCCATTCCTTGACTGGGAAGCATGTTTTATTTGGGCATGCCCTTCTTCGTTTCTGAGAAGAGGAAAACTTAACTGAATTCAATACGTAGAGCTTTAAGAATGTGCTGTATGAAAACACTGGCCATGTGTGGAGTGTTAACAGTAGCAATGCTGGCCAAGGAAGTGTGGGAAGGGACAAGCTGAGAAGGTACAAACCTGAACAGGTTCTGTGACTCTACTAATCAGGGCGTGAGGGAAGGGAATTGAAAGCGCAGCATCCTCTCTCTTTCTAACCCTTAAATATTCTTTTTTAAAAACTGGGTATTTTCTTTATTTACATTTCAAATATTATCCCCTTTCCTGGTTTCCACCCCTCCAGAAAACCTCCTATCTATCCTCCTTCCCCCTGCTCCTATGAGGTTGTACTTACACCCACCCACCCACTCCTGCCTCCCCACCCTCGAATTCCCCTACACTGGGGCATATATGGAGCCTTCACAGGACCAAGGGTCTCTCCTCCCATTGATGCCTGACAAGAATATTCTTAATTTTCGTTTTTTATTTCCTCCTCTCTCACGGGGAAATATAGACAACACCTGTTTCCTTTTATATTCTGACACCTCACTCCTGGCAACACACCTTCATAGCAATTACACTAATGAGGTGTCTCCTGTCTATCACCTTTTCTTTTGCCTAAGGCATCACAAAGCTTCCATTGTAAACTATATTCACACTGTATATTAAGGTACCCTCAACTTGCTACCACACAATGCACCTTTCTTACACACAGAGGCTTTCCAAGAGCACATTCCCCTACTCTCTTCCATCTCCCACAGTTAGAAATACTGAGCATTTACTGTGATCTGTGCTCACGGAGGCCGCACCAATTCATCAATGAGACACACTCTTCAGTTTTTATTTACCTTCCTGACTGCCTGGGTGACATGCAGGAGCCAGGCATTAGGAATCTGCTTTGTCAGATTCATCCCCTTATCTCCAGTTCTTGCTTTCTGTTGCCCGTGCAGGATAATGTCTGCATTTTGACTTTTGTTTGTAGTTGGCTTTAGATTTGTTTGTTTGTTTGTTGGTTGGTCAGTAGGCTTTACAAAACAAGTTACAACTGGAGCTACTCCTTAAAGTTATTATGTCAATTAAGTGAGTAAATACAGTTAAAGCAAATTACAAAATGTCTGCTACTCAAGATTGCACAGCCATTATTCTACATCCCCAATAGAAGGTTAGACACAGCTGCTCACCACCTTTACGTTGAAATTATCATTATATTCAGTTTCTGGACAATTACCTTGTCCAAGGACTACTTATTTCTCTGTTAGCTGGTTGCTCCCTGTTCCTCTAACTCCATTAAGCTGTGGCTTTATAGACATCTCTCTCATAAAACTATATCTTTTCCAGGAATTATTTTATCCCTTTTTTTTTAATGCAATTATCAGATTTCACATTTTCTGAAGCTAAACTTTTTTTCTTAAACTTGATTATACTGTATCAATCCCAGGGAATAGCCTTACAAGTTCAGAATGCTTTAGAAACATCAACAGTGGTACCGGTTCTGTTTTCTTTCCTTTCTGAATGAATTATTTCACCTTCCTACCCATTTCATAAAACTGAAAGAAGTGACAGCTTTCTAGTCCATAACTTCTTCCAGGGTCTCACATAATATGGACTCACTCTCCCCTTCAGTCTCCATCTCTGAATTCCTGTCCTCATTTGAAACTAATTAATGGCTTGGAAACTTTATAATTGCTCTTGTTTTTATTTATTTATTTTTGTTTTTTAAAAATCTTTTCTTCATTCTCCAGTTACTTTCCCATCTGCTATTTTGAAATAGTGCTTTCCAGGGCTTCCCACCTGATACTGTTTCCTAAACCATCAACCTATCACATTCACAATGACTTCAGAGTAACACACAAGCCTACCCTCACTGTCCAGTTTGTGGTCATGACTCTCTCTGAATTGAAACTACTTTTAAACTACTCTATATTCATGCAGATGCTCTTTAATTCCCCAGATTTTATATGAATAAACAGACAAATGTGATTATCTCGATTAATAGCCAAGCAGAGATGTGCTGAGGAGCTACATTACAAGTCCTTTGATGCAGACATGTTGAGGAACATGAATAGCTTACAGCTTATTCAACTAATTTCCTATGTGGATATAAAACTTAGGATTCTATCTGGACATGGTAAGGGACACCAGTGGGAAGTTTGTCACAATATCTAATTTAGCTGTGCATTGGAGTTACTCATTGCTATTTTTAAGTGTTTCTGTGCAGAGCTCATCATAAGTAAAATAAACCAGAAACTTTGAGACTCAGGTAGTACAGTTCGGGGTATAGCATGGTGTTAGAGCACCGATCTTGGGATTGGTCTTCATTGCTAGAAAACATATAGGACTGTGGTAGATTACATGGTAGAGCTTCTCATGTATTTCCCATAGTTATAAGAGTTAGAATCACCTATCTACTCTAATCTCCAGTCTTTTACATGAATGATTAGATGAAATTCCATTTTATTTCCTTATTCAGTTCTTTTTCTCTAGGGAAAAATTAGCTCAGAAACATGTGCCATCTATATAAAATGATATAAGACAATATAACTGAAGGACATACTAGATAAGGGACTAATTCTTTGTGAAAAGTATGTCCATGTATTTTAGTAATCTGACTAGGACATTTTACACTCCTTGAAGCAAAAAAAAAAAAAAAAAAAAAATCCATTCTTTATTGTGTTAAAAGGCCAAAACTAGTGATTAACACGTAGCAGTCAATTACTAAAAACCTATCAGAAACAGGATTGGTGATGTGGGTGCTGGCTGTTTATCCTGATAACCTGAGTTTGCTCCCTGGGACCCACATTGTATAAACAAAGAATCAACTCTTGCAAGTTATCATTTGGCTTCTGTATGCATGTATACATACTTCCACAAACACACACACACACATACACACACACACACAAACTCACATACACTATACATTAAAATATGTGAAAGTAAAATTATCATAATGAATTAATGAATTACAGTTTGCTAGACCTTAAAAGAACGTTCAAGGACACTATAAAATACTCTCATTCTTTTCAAGTATCCCAATAAAGAACTGTGAATTTTTCATATCGATTCAATACTAAATTCTGTGTGTTTCTATTTCTGAATGAGTGGAAACAGATGGTGACTGTTATTTCTCTCACTTCAGGAGTAGACTAATATTTAAAAGTTGAATCCCAAAATAGATTTCCTTCAGAGAAGAAAATATCCCATTTGAGGACTATGATTTATTTTTTCAATGGGATTCAGATTGGAAAACAAAATGATAAATTATCTTCATCTGCTGAGTTAAAATATCTTTGGAAGTGAAATTTAATTGGGAATATTTTTAAACAGTTATTATGGACTAATTTGTATTTTCTACTTGGTCCATACATTGAATTCTTACCCAATTGTTTAACTGTATTTAAGGAAGTTATTTGAAGGAAGATCAAAGCTATATGTGTTCAGTCCAAGTCCAGTTGGATTGATGTCTTTACAGGATAAGAAGGGAACATTGGAGATTATACTCTCTGTCTTGTGAGAATTATGGAAAAAGGAGATGGCTATCTTCAGCTATGAAGGGGGCCTTCTCCAGAAAACTAGATATGCCATCATCCTTAAATTAGGACTTTTACTCTACAGAATGGAGAAAAGGCCAATGCTGGTTTCTAGTCTCTGGTAGCCTATTAGAAGAGATCAGTAGCAAGACAGACCTTCTTTAATATCAATAATGATGGCTAAAAGGAAGCAGAGAATTAACATTAAAATTCCAAGATTTTCCTAAACAATCCATAGACATTATTCTTGGGTAGACCATGATGTTGGCCAGAATTAAGAAAACAAAATTCCCTGAAAACAAAGAACATTTGCTCACTTTCCAAATACTAAAATAGATAGGTGGATAATTTTGTAAGTTATCCCTTGACAAAATATCGTTTAAGCACAAATTACTATGAGCCAGTCATACTTTTAAAAGTTTAAAATTGAGGATCAAAGACACAAAAGAATTTCTTCCCAGTGGTATTGGGTTTTGCATCTCATTCATTTTGTTTTAAAATGAAAACTGAAAAATAAAAATGAACAATTTACATCGTAAGTGGAAGATGACAAGGGGATTTATTGGATCACCAGGATTCTGCTTACAGCGAGGATGCACACAACACTCTTAGTGTTTACTCTCCTATATTCTCAAAGCCTCCCTGCAGTAGATTTTACAGGCCACCCTGTGGCTTTTCAAGCAAAATAATCATTCTTTTTCTTATAAATTCATTTTAGCAGCACTTGTGTTTTGATTTGCTTCAACTCCTCTGACACTTATTAACATTCAGAGTGGTTCAGGGCAGCCTCATACTAATGCACCTCCTTCAGCCAACATATCACACATTTTCTGTTTGACAATCAACATTTCATTAATAGTGTGCTAAAGCTGAAATGGACCTTAATAAGGACCTGTTTCACCTCTCATCTCCTGCCCAGCAGTTCTGCAGCACATAAAAAGCACAGGTGCTTTGACTTCTAGCACTTTATGCAACCTGCATGAATAAGTAGATGGAGCTTACTTCATTTCAATCATTGTCTTATTAAGCTCACTTTTGATCTTAATAAGAATGGACAGAACAAAGTCTCAACCTGTTGAAGAATTGGTATCAGGCCTAGTCCAAGTTGAATATGTTTTAAAGTTCCAAATACTTGCTTTAACAGGAGAATTGGGAATTAAAACCATTATATATAGTATTTATATTTAAAATGCATCATTCAGAATGTAAAATATTATTATAAAATCATTGGTGAAGCTGCCAGATGGTCTAGTGGGTAGGAGTGCTTATTGTGAAGGCCTGAGTACCTGAGTTGGAATCCCCAGTACTCAAAAGGCTGGGCATGTTTTCTCATGTCTGTAATCCTAACATTGAGGGTGAACATAGGCAAATTCTGAGCACTCCATGGCCAGGAAACCATGAGTGATGAGCTTCCAATTCATTTAGAGACCCTTTTTTACAAGGCAGTTACATATTGACACAGGATATCACCTGACCTATTCATCAAATAATATATATATATGTGTAAAAGTATTAAATATTTAGTATATTTTTATCTTATGTACCTATTTTATTCATTGGCATTTAAACATCTCCATCCCTGAACATGACTAGACAAGACTAAACACTAGACATTTTTTTCAATATGTCTTCTCTTCACAAAATAATTTTTTACAAAACATATACATTTATTAATTACTATAAATGAAAGAAAAACAAGCTTCAAGTTAAAATATGTTGACTCAAGTAAGAAATCCTGGAAGTCTAAATTCTCCTCTCTGTGGTCTCCCTAGCTCGGAATGTCACATACTTACTCTCTTTCCCTCCACGGGATTTCTCTTGTCAGTTGATAAAGATGACCCATTTCTATGATCCCTCTTATAAAATAATGAAGAGGGAAGGTTTCCAACTTAAATAAGTTGGCCCATACACTATCAAAAAGTTCCTGCATATGTTCTGATATGCTTCTATAAGAAGAATGGGATATTCATCTTAGAGGAAGAAAACTCTCACACTTAAGGCTAGACAAATGATCAGAGTTGGTCGAATACTTGGCAAGACATGCAAAAATGAATGTTTTATTAGGGAGTAGAAGACCAGACAGAAAGTGAAAGTCTCCTTACCAGGACACACTTGACAGTGTTTATTATGAACTTAAAAACAATCAATAATAATCTTAAAATCTTAACATTATACATTTAAATATTCACTACTTATATTAGTTTTAATATTAAGGTATGGTTGAACTTTTGTTGTTGTTGTTGCTGATGTTTTATTTTTTTGAGATACAGTCTTGATGTGTTTCCAAAGTACATCTGAAACTTGCTCTGTACCCAAGGGTAGTTTTGTTTTATTTTTCCTCAATAATGTCTTATAATTTATTCTTTGAGAATTTCATAATATATTTTTATTTTATTCATTTCCTTTTCCCCAGCTCTTCCTAGGTCTATCCTCATCTTTCCTATACATTCAGTGTTGACATTGTGTTCTCCACCCTCCTCAAGAAATACAGAAACAACAAAGAAAAGAAGTCCAACTTTTATATTCTAACTATTTACTATGGGGCCTGTCCTGGGATTTTGGTTGATACACCCATTGTCACTTCATCATCAAAGATAACTGATTTACACATATCTCTTTTGGCTAGGGTAAGAATAAATTCAATGCTATGGTTTTTATTTGGCTCGACCTTGTGTAGATACTCGAATTCTGCAACAGTGTCTTGCTATTCATATGTGCATCATTCCCATTGTGTCTGGAAATTACTGGATCCTTTCTTCATCCATCACTTCTAGCTCTTACAATCTTTCTGCACCCCTTTTGATATAGACACATATTCCCTGAGAGGAGGAGTATGATACTGATATTCAATTTAATACCAAGCATTTTAAAGTCTTTTATTCTCAGCCTGGTTTCACATTGAGGGTGCTTTTTTTTTTGTTTTTTTTTGTTTTTTGAAACAGGGTTTCTCTGTATAGCTCTGGCTGTCCTGGAACTCACTCTGTAAATCAGGCTGGCCTCAAACTCAGAAATCCACCTGCCTCTGCCTCCCAAGTGCTGGGATTAAAGGCATGTGCTACCATTGCCCGGCCGAGGGTGCTTTTTTAAATTATTATCTCCAGCAAGAACAAACCTCTCTGTTTCCAAATGAGTTTGGCATTTGCGATCCTGTTGCCTCAAGTCTCTAAACTGCTATTGTTACAAGTGTTCTTCAACCCTCCCTGGATTCAGTTGAAATATTTTGTGATTCCTTTCATTAAAAATACTGAAGATTAATAATTTTGAAGTTTTTTTAAAAAAATGTGTTACTCTAAAGTCTCTTCTGTGACTATGTTACATTGAATACCTAAATAAAGAAAGATCAAATTGAAGATAAACAATCTACTTATTATTCATCTACCCAGGCTATCACCATTTAGTATGTATCTATTAAGATCTGGTACTGAGTTAGCAACAAGCCCTCTAGATGACCACACAGAACACGAAAGCTGCATGTGTTCTCTCCTGCATTGACAATAACCCATCTTTCTGTGTCTCATTCCCTCCTTTTATTCAGATTCCAATGGCTACGTACTGCACAGCTCAGTTCACACACATAAAGTGATATATCATAGGGAACCATGTAATACACATTCCTTAGTGTATCAGAGCATAACACCAGGAATCTATGAAAATAAACATGCTTAATATTGAGGCCCAAATAAATAACATATCTTCTCTCCAAGAGTGTCAAGTAGAATGGAGAGCAGAATACAGCTACTCTGCCAGGCTGTCCTCAAGTGAAAAGCAAAGTGAAGCAGTGAAGCCAAGATAGAATGTGGTTGCCTGGACTTCCACAAAGCTGCACAGGTAGGCTTTGTATTCATGCATGTGCATATGCTAATAGATGCATAGGTGTTATAGACTGATCCATCATCATATGAGTGTATGAGCAAACTGAAAACTCCACTGGGACTAACTTTAAATATATGATAGTACTATCAGGTGAACATATACCTATGTTCTTTCAGGCAGAACATGGGTCTTGTGGACAGCTCATCATGTCCCTTCCTCCTTTTATGAGATTGAACTCACTCTTCTAAAGTTTTGTCTTATTTTGCAATGTAACCACGATTGGAGGCTAATGAGAATTTCCACTTATTTATCTCATGTTCATGACATTTTAATTAGTCCCACATTACACAAATCCACCTCAAGGCAAATTTTGAGGGAAAGACATTTGTTAAATAACATTTAATAAATATGTCTAATATGCTTTGTTTTTTAAAACATCACTCACGCTGTCCCTCTACTTCAGAATTTGAAGGAAAGTAGAAATGTACCTCTTGTCTTACAGTTTCTCTCCAGATACCCACCTGGTTGACTGTATCTGATCCCTGAGCATGATTTGTTTCCTTAATGTTCAAATACTCTTGCCACAAATCTGCACCAAGCACATGACACAGAAAGGGCCATGGATCACTTTCAGTTCTGAGATTACCCGATATCAGTGAGAGAGGGCAACAGGTTCTGGTCACATGGAGATTACAGGCAGCTTCAGAGCATGGGGTGTATGAGTAGGTGGAATGTTAAAAATTCTCCGCTAGAAGGACTGCAGGCTCAGGAAGCAATTTGGGAACAGGAGAAGGAGAACATGCTGTACCTCCAATCAATCATCCCTGCCAGAAGTCAGCATGAGCAGCTGACTAGATTTCCTTTTGTTGACGGATTGTATGAAAGACCTAAGGTATGATCCTATAGAATGGAAGAAAGGAAAAGGTGACAGGGACGGAGACATTGAAAATAGATTATTATATCTTTCCCATTTCCTATAAAACTGAGCCCCTTTCTAGACTTTTGTACTCTCTTTTAAGCCTGTAACTCGCTTGGAAGGAAGTTTGTGAAGGAGAGGGTATAGATGGGGGGGGGGACTTTCCTTATAGAACATAACAGTATTACACCCTTAGAAGGGATGCTTATAGTCATCTTTGAAGACATTCTATTGTTCCACTCTGAGGCCAAGCCCACTAACTGGAATCACAGAGAATTAGACATCTACTGCTAAACAGCCCTAGTCCCAATGGTGCTGAGCAAGCTAATTTTCTGAGCCCAGTTCATAATGTTCAATTGGTAATAGGGGAGCTGCAAAGCAGCGAGCCCAGATATGATGACTAATCAATCAGAATTTGAAAGCTCAAGCACGGGGCATTCTGGGAAAATTCAGTGAGGCTTTAGAAGTTCTGCTAAAGCAAAAGGAAAAGGCCAAGGCAAGCCTCTGGTTCCTTTTCCCTCAGGCTCCAACAGCTGTCATCTGTCTCAGAGTGCCAAGGAAGGTTTTGTCTAAGTAAAAGTCTCATTTGCATACTATAGAAAGTAGCAGGGAAATCAGTGAGCAAACAAATTTAACATCAATTCCTAGCAAATAATTATGGTCCTTTCTATTCCCTGAAGTTTCAATTCAAAATAACTAGTTCTGGGAGCTTGACTTTTAAAGACTCTGTGTTGAGAGAATGTCCTGATCATTCTCTGCACAGCCATGCACTGCTGCTGTAACTTTTCCTAATGATGCCCTAAGCTCCACTCATTACTAACTAAATAGAAATAAGTGTATCGAGGCTTCAAAGAGGATTTTGTTATCTACCATGGATTATCGAAAAGCACTGGCCATAGCAAATCCAAAGAGATTCTGTATTAGTGTAATGGCAAGTAGCTCATCTCACTAATGCATTGTGTGTGTCTGAAAGGTGAAATTAAACTTCTCACAATATCTCAGTAGATGGTGATGCTCCTTTTTGTAGTCTTCAAACATTCAAAGTTTTTAAAAGACACCAGCTTAAGTAATGTGTTGCAAATTAATTTATAATGGACTTAATGTTATAAAAATGATTGAAAAATAATATGATATAGGGGGGATGTGATTAAGAAAACCAATAAAACATAAAAATGTGGAAGAGAAGACAGTTGAGAGGTCAGATGAGAGATGGCCCCGAGATCTGCCAGAGATGGTGAGTAGAGACCTAGAATTCCAGTTGGAGTTTGGATAGATAGCACTTATTTTTGTATAATGTAGAGAAAATGGGCTTAATTTAAGATATCGCCTATTTAAAATAAATCTTTAACATCACTGAACTTTAGCTCCTGTGTCTGATAGCATGGCAGGTGAAGAATATGTGCAGAAGAGTTTCCTTAAGTCTTTGCTGTGTATATGAAGAAGTAAGGAAAAAAAAGCACAGGACCAAAGGTCTTCTGGGACATAAAAGATGAAAGGCATGGACCAGTAGTAGGAGGTAGAGAGGGATGGCTGATCGCAGTGTCAGCTAGTTCATCCCTATTCACCCAGAGCCAAGCCCTTTGACAAGTCCCTTTGCTATCAGAGTGCCTTTTCAAGCATGCATCCGCTTTCTATGTAATCCTCTTCTTCAGTCCCTAGTGGACTCACTACAATGCATCCTTCAACAGATCAGTCACACTGTTTAAAAAAATAAAAAAATAAAAAATAAAAGAAAAAGAGCTGGCCATTTCCACACAGACTTGAACTCTTCTTCCAACTCCTTCAGGCTATTTCTCTAATAACTTCCATGCTAACATTTTAGTCCCTTTATTAAAATTCCCTTAATATCACAGGTTAGGTGGCAGTAAGAGACCCAAACATTTCTCTAATTACAATACAAAAAGTCTTTCCCAACTATTGGACTACTGTGCATAACTAATAAATGCTAAATGAATATAATGAATGCCTGCCTAAAGGCTCCTTTATTCTGTTTACATTGATTATAATAGTTACAAAAGGTGGCATTTTAGGAATCTAATTACTATCAAACAAAGTAAAATTGAGACGTAAGTCCTAGGTTCAGGTGCATTAAACAGTTCTGAAAACATACAGATTCATAGGGTGTAATCATGGTCTGTATACCAGGACTAAGGCTCTATTTTCTTAAAATGGTTAGGACATTGACCTAAGTGGCTGTTGAAAACCCACTTTTTAAAACTTCATTATCTATTTTTACTTAAGACAGATATTTCTGTCTTCTTTAAATAGATATAGAGGGTATAATTTTTGAAGTTATAGGCAAATGGGCAAAGGTGAAAACATAAAAAATAAAAGCAGAAAATTAAGGGAGCAAATTCAGAGCAATGTATAGAATCATCACACCTGTGAGAAAGAGCCTCAGACTTAGAAAAATAGGGACATGAAACAAAGACAAAATTTCAAAATTGCATTTTAAAATACATTTTCACTGTATTTTAAAGTTAAATATAAATCCAGGCTCAAACTATACACATATTATACATTTGGACATCTTGACAAAGAAGGAACTCTCAGTATTGGGGTCAAAACGTTGTCATTAAGAAAATTACCCACCAGTCTAATAAGTAACATTGACAACCAGGGTCAACTACACTGAGCTAACAGAACCTCAAGAAACAGTCTGTGGAGAGCTTTGGAGTAGCCAGACTACATATACAAAGAAATCCATGAAGGGGTACAGATTTGCATATTAAAAAAATAGGCTAGCAAAACTGTGGTCAGAACATGTTCTTCATTGAGTACTCTTGTCTCAACAGCTAAATTATAAAGTATGTAAGTTTTTTTCTTTAAAAAAATTTCACATTATCTGCATAATTAGATTCAGCAATAATCCAATCCTGAAAATGATATGAAATACTGGACTGGAGAAAAATTAGTGACTTAATGAATTTCAAGAGGATTTGGTAACTCTGCATCTGAGAACCCCTTCTTATCCACCCAATATAACTGCAGGGTCATCCAACTCAGTGAAAAAACATGACTATAAAATATCAGAACACAAAGAAGTATAAATATTTTCATCTGGCCATTGACTATTCTCTTACACAAGAGGCACGTTTCACCTGTCTATGACTTAGACCTATTAGTAAATAAACTTAATCCAGGTCTTTCACATGGATGCTCCATGAAGTGACTATCTAGACATGTGTGGGCTGAAATAAGGCACATGTGAAGACTGTACATAAGGAGAAGTCTTGATTGCAGCAAGGGCTTGAAGTGATAAACAGAGAAAGACTGGTTTCTGATCTTGTCACAGCTAAGGCTGGAACCAAAGAGGATGAGCCCCATGACTGGGTTGGGATGTACCTGTGCAGTGTTTGGCCATGCAAGGATTTGGAGAACGGCTTCAACAGAACCTTCTTTTCTTGGTATCTTCAATTTCTTCTTTCTACTAGGTGTATCCTATAGATACCAGCCAGCCAGAGAGCATATATGACACAGGACCCAGGTCCAAGGCTCCTGGGTCACATTATATACAGCATAGAGAAGAGGTATGATTTGGGGTTGGATACAAATAGGCATCATGGACAGTGTGCATGTCATTGGACATTTTCAAATACAGGGAATGCCTAAACAATTCAAAAACAGCATGAATAATGTTCTCTTGACTATTGTAAAGCATAAATAAATAAATGCTCCCCTTCTGCTACTTGTTTTTGGAAAACGAATCATTCAAGTTTTCAGAGAACATAAGTTACATCTCTTTATTCGGGGACATGGAATGCCCTCCCTTGCTCAAGCAAACTTACTTCACAGCAAATCTTGACTTAAAAATGGCAAGGGAAAAGGTTCCAATAGAGTTGTTTATTTATAAAGAGAGACAATCTATGGATTATTTTTTAAAACGAATTCCTTGCAGCATATCTCAGGTGTTTTCCAGATTGTTCACAAATGGAAAGAATCATCCTAGAATAACAAGCATGATCATCTTCTATGACTCCCCTCAAATCCAAGGGCACCAGGGTAGTTTATCAAATGCATGTCAAAATGCTCCAGGCTTGGATTAACTAGTTTAAGCAAAGAAGATGCTCATGGGAACTTTTCACTTTGTAGTGTTATCTGAACTTAAGTATAAATTAGTGAGCTAATGAATTCAGCAGGAAGAGTTCTCATTAGAGAGACAGGAAATCTGTCTGCCAGATTTGGATCCATTGTTCAGTGACCAGAGGATCTCATAACAGAAATATGAATTAATTATGCCATAATGACGTTCTTTTTAAACTTCAGAGAGAGAGTATTTCTAATTGTGATTACAGAGTAACATTATTCAGAAAACACCCAGAACAACCTTTAATTCTCAAGGTACTCAATGAAGCACCTGGATCGCTTAAAACCAGATATTAAAATCCATGTTCCAAGGCCATAGACTGTAACTACACAAGGTATAGAGGTATGCCAGGCAAGGAAGTATGGATGAAGCTTATATATGGCCTTCTTAGAAAAGACAGCACTGGAAAATTTTAGAGAAAACATCTTCACTTTTTCCCTCTTTATCTGCTGTGTTGTTTTTATTAGTCTCCGTTCTTTCTTGAGTTTGACCTCTTCCCCCAAAACTTTTTCTTTTTAAGTTATTAATATTAATTCTTCAAGAATTTCCAACATTATACTTAGAAGGTTTTCATCTGCATCCTCCATCACCTCCCAGATCCACTAATCCATAATCACCCTAACTCTGTGTTCTCATTTTCTTTAACTCATAAAGTCTCATGAATGCTGCTTATTTTTCTTGGAGGTGTATGGCAATCCACTGAAGCCAGAGGCTGCATCCTTAAAACAGAGTCACCTGTCCCTCTCCCAACAGATATCAATTACCAACAGCTTCTCAGCCAGGGGAGAGGAACTTAATGTTCCCCCTTCTCTGTTGGCTGGAATTTTGTCTGACTTGAGTTTGCGCTGATTGTGTGCATGCTGTCATGAGTGCACACTGCTAACTCAAGCTTTCTCCCACTTCTGGCCCTTCTTCTTTAATGTTTGCTGAGCGTTGGGAGGAGAGGTATAATATACATGCTCAAGGTAAGGCTGAGCATTCTACAATCACTATGTTCTGTACCTTGACCAGTTATGGGTCTCTTTTTTAATTGCCATCTACCAAAAGAAGCATTGATAATGAGGGTTGAGAGATGAATTCATCTTTGGATATAATAATAAATCATCAGGAATCAGTTTAACATTCCATTTCAGCAGAAACCCAATGGTAATAGGGTCTCTCCTAGGGCCTATGACCTGTCTAGTCAGTCCCAGGTTCATGACGTCAATAAGTATGCAAGTTATGAATTCCATCTCATCAATCACGCTTTAATTCCAATGATATTTTCTTATGAGTAAAACTTATTCAAAAGTTTTAAATATGAAAGGTTTAAATATCAATAAGTTTGAAATGACCTTCAGTGTCATCCATGATATAACTTCTGCACCCCATACATTTTTGCATTATCTTTTGGAAAGCAAAGTTTAGTTTTGTTGGTTCTTCTAATTGCCCTTTTTTCTACTTTTGTCATTGTTGTTGTTGTTGTTCACTTATTTTTAGACAGAATCTTAACTGTGTGATTCAGGACAAAACTGTGTCTTTTCTCCTTCAGCCTCCTGTCCTCAGTACTCAGCCTGCATGTGTATTACCCCAGGCTTACCTCAGCTAAGGATCTTGATATAGGGTGATTGTCCTGGACTAACTGGGTACCCAGAATAGAATAAGAAAGATGCTCACAATAGGAATCGTGGGGGTCAGAGTTAGAAAAGAAAGCTGTAGGCATGTGAGCTGTAGACAAAGAAGAAAGAAGAGACACTGATCTTGGTACTAAGGCTAGAGGAGGCAGCCATGGACTGAGGACACTAACTTGGACAACACGCCTGAGTATGCTTTGAAAATCTGTACAAAATAAAAATGATAAGAAATAGCTGTGTTTGGCAATATATTCTAGATAATTTAAGTAATTATTCTAAAAAAAATTATTGTTTAAGATAGTCTTAAAATGTCAGAATTCTCTTTGTAACAAGCATTTACACTGGGCAAAATGGACAGAGCCTGAGTATATGCTCTCTTTGTACTTCTTTTTTTTCTTTTTCTTTTTTTCTTTTTTTTCTTATTTTGGTTTTTTGAGACAGGGTTTCTCTGTGTAGCCCTGGCTGTCCTGGAACTCACTCTGTAGACCAGGCTGTCCTCGAACTCAGAAACCTGCCTGCCTCTGCCTCCCAAGTGCTGGGATTAAAGGCGTGCGCCACCACTGCCCAGCTCTCTCATTGTATTTCTATACTTTCCTTCCAATATCACAATCTTGCGATGGCCCCTGGCTCAACTTTGTGTTATGTGCAGTCTCATACCCCTCCTGGTTCATTTGTAGACCATTGTTTCATAGTGACAAGTTGTGCTTTTGGGAGACAATTTATTGTTGAAAAGATCTGCACTGAAAATGTGAGTGTGTTTGTTTATATGTGTGTGTACAAAAATTCAAGTCTTTGCCTTTACCTAGAAGACATTTTATGATCTCTGTTAAGAAAATATTTTCTTAACATCCAACATCAAAATTTATAAATATGCAATGATACAGACTCTTTGGGGAAGATCTTCTCTGTCCAATTAACATAAAACTCAATGTTTTATGTGAGTACTATTGTTCTTGGTTTTTGGGTACTATAAAGTTTATCCTGAGAAACCAAGAAACTCAATGTGTGATATACATATAGTCTTACTAAAATGTTAATATCACAGAATGTTATCCTGTAACAAAATGCATTTATGCCTCTCTTTTCATTATCATCAATATCATTCAGAAAAATATTTTTATTTTGAACAATTTATAGCAATTGAGTTTGACTTGTTTTGGAGGGAGATACTAAAATAAATAAATAAATGGAGAAAATAATGAAAAACTTCTAAATTTAGGTTGTTAATGACAGCAGTTGAAGTACAATGATGCATCATTAAGTTGTGTGTGCTTTGAGCCTTTAGGTTTGTTCCTTTAGTATGGCTGTAGCCTGGTACCTTCTTATTGAATATACCTCTTGACGTTGGAGCCATTGAGTAATGAACTATAATGAGCCAGTGTAAATTTTGCAATGATGTTTACAGAGAAAAATGATGAGTATTACTAAGAGTTGAAATAAAAAGGGAGACAAGGTATACCAATTAGTAAAGAGGAGATAGTAAGCCTAAAGCAACACTAAAAATGTAAAACTTCAAAGAAATTAGTGACAGAACCCAGACCGGGAAGCTGTTTCCACCGGCAAAGTAAAGGCAATCATTTATGTAATTTATTAAAATGTTAAAAATTTTAATTATAGGAAAAGGCTTCAGGGATATTCATTTAATAGAATTTCTGTATCCTTAATATGTCATTTTCTAATACCATAAGGAATCTGATAAATACAAATAAACAAATATCCAAATATCTGTAATTGTGAAACCCACAGAAATTTCAAAAGCAAGTTTGAACCTCTTACATGGATATGGTCCGAGGGACAGATATAAGAGCTCAAATGGGCCAGAAAAGGGAGGAAAAGTGTTGGAAGGACATTGCTACTCTCTAACAGTGTGCTGGGACTGAGACGTCAGCTTAGGAATCAGTAAATCCCCTGTGAACACTGCTAGGACCATGTGATGTCTTAGGCTTGACATTCGAATACTGTACACACATCTTAATACATCCTCTTAACAAATGTATTTGAATATATAGGTGAATGTTACTGTGTGTATGATACATACATACATACGGTAAGCATGTATCTACTGTACATGTCTGAGAGGTCAGTGTGTTGGTATAATGTCGACTTTGCTATTTACCCTTTTTGCTTCTTGTTTTCTGATTGTTTTCCAGCTTTTATTATTGGTTACTTTATTAACTTACATTTCAAATGTTATCCCCCTTTCCAGTTTCCCCTACACAAATCCTCTATCCTATCCCCTCCCTCCCTGCTTCTATGAGGGAGCTCCCCCACTCACCCTCCCAACCTAGAAATATGTTCAGTCATTCTTGACTTCAGGTAATTGTCATTATTCTAGCCATAATTATAATTTACTCATGGGAATTAAACTAAAGCAATAACCTTCAAAACCTTTTATGTTGAACCACTTTTATTATATTTTTTTTTATTTTTGAAATTATAATATCTTCTTCTTCTCTTTTCTCCCTCCAAGACCCTCATGTATTTCCCATTTTCCTCTTTCAAATATATAGCCCTCTATTGTTAAGTTGTTACACTTACACACACACTTACACACACACACACACACACACACACACACACACACATGCACACGCCCTTCTCAGTCCATATAATGTTAATCTTATGAATATATATTGAGGGCTCACCATCAGGGAGTGAATAAACCGAACTGTATGTTTTCCACTGGGAAAAACTATTTCTCATTCTGAGGATTACTTAGTTCTTTATCTGGGATTGAGACTTCCTGAGCTTTCCATCTTCCATGATTGCATGCCTAATTGGTATGTTACTTTCTTGAGTCAAGATTGGAGAGTAACGTTGGTGAGATTTTATGGGTTTAACGTCTCTGACATTTCATGCAGGTAATTTCACAGTAAAGTCCTGATCCTATGGCTCCTACAATCTTTCTGCCCCATCTTATGCAATATCCCCTTAGTTTTAGGTACCAATGTTGTATTATAGATGTAAGAGTTGGAACTGGGATCCACAACTCTGCTCTTTGGTCAGTTGCCATTCCCTGAAATTGTCTGGATTTCCCTCAGAAGTTGTCATGATGAGGGATAAGGACTACATTTATCTGTGGGTGTGAGGTGAATATTTAGGAGACAGTTAGGGATTATGCTGGTTTAGTAAAGTTGTGGTAGTGGGTTCTCTTAAAAGATCAATTTCACTAACCATAGCTACAGTTTGCTAGGTTTCCCATACTATGTATGCATGGTTTCCTTTTGTTGAGCAGGCCTTACGTTCATTCAATTAGAAAACTGTTGATCATTGCCAAGGTGTACATTTAACTACTCTTTGAACTTCTGAACTGAAGCGGACTCATTCCTGTTCACCCAGGCCCACACCTCTCTTATGTTTAGAATCATGTATGTTCCTTGGTCTTCATCTGACTTTCCAGTCAGTTGTAATGCTCACACTTTTTGACCTAAATGCCTAAAGCCACAAACTCTATCTGTTCGGTTTCAAATGGGTTGGTTCATGACCATATTAACTGGTGATTCTTCTATGTGGGTTACCAGCTGATCATTACTAGATTATTTAACTGATTTCTTTTTGTTTTTCCTGCCCCTTAATATCAACCTTCATCTTAAAAGTATTTCAAACTACCAGATTTAATTCTAAAAGCCACTTTTCATTGTTGCAAATATGCTAGATTCATTTCAGGTAGCAAACTGCAATGGCTTCTCAAGTACAAATTTCCATGTTACATTGTTCATAAATAATGCTAATAAAAAATCTTAATTTGTATTGATTGAGATCATAACACCATACACCTAAAGGCAGGACTGTAGTCACAGGCAGCATGCTGATAGAACAGTGAGCTTGACTTCTTTCTGCACACAGGGCCTGTCAGAAAATCAGCACTTAACACCTGTGGCTTTCTGTAACACTAGATAAAATACACTTGTAGAAATATTCAGATGGCAGAGCTCATACATATGCTGCGGAGGAAAATCCTTAAATACTAGAAAGGAGAAAACATCAGAATAGCAACACAGTTGCCAGCGTGATGGTCTCAAGGGAGACGATTAGAGGCAATTTGTCCTATAATTTGGGATAAGGCAGAAATATAAAGAAACATGTCTTCAAAGTACAAAAACCAAGAAGTCAAGAAATTCCAAAACATGTCAGTATCCATTAAGTCCTTTTGGCCATAAAATTAGACAGTACAAATCTATACTATAGACAACATTTTAGACGTGACATAGGAGGCTGACATGAATACATAGGCAAAGTTAGTTTTGTTATTAAATGACATTACAGAAATAATCAAACATAAGGAATGTCAGCTTCCCACATAAGGAGATGGGTATCATCAGAATTGCAGAACCAGAGAGCCTAAATAAACTATGGAGTACATTAATGCAAAATAGAATGGGGATAGAATAAATATACATTGTCATTTACTTAGAGAATAAAAAAGCAGAAAATGAAAACAAAAACAAAATACTCAAAACAGAAGAGGTGGCTTAACAGAAATTTAAAGACGGATCTTTACTAGAAAGCACAAGCCTTGACCCTCTGCACTGTGAGCCTGTCTCCATGCTGGACCTCATCCTCACACCATTGTCCTAATTCAGGAAGTCTTGAAGTCTTGAATCAATTCCAAGAACCCCATTGGTTTTGTTTCTAATTTTGTCCTCCCTTCTTCTATGCTTGTATAGAGTCTGTCCCCAAAGTTGCATGTGCTAGAAGCAAGGTCTAAGGGAAGAGAAACTTTAAAGTTTCCTCCCTGCCTATCACAGAGGCAAGCAGACCTCTGTTAGTTCATAACCAGCCTGGTCTGCATAGTGAGCTCCAGGACAGCCAGAGGCATACAGTGAGATCAGTCTCCAAACAAAACAGAATTCCAGGTGAAGCCTTGTGGAATTTAGTGCATCAAATCCTACTTTTAGTCAAGTTTAATTCTTGATAGTGGTATGGGAGAAGGCTAATTTTTGTGAATCTGGATTCACTATTATGTGACTGATTTTCAAAGTCAGGATCACCTTCTGAAACATGTACTTTTTATCATGAGATGCCACATACCACACTATAGTTCAGCACAAAGCTCATGCCAGTTACTGGCACCATGGTATTAAAAGTGTAAAGTATAGTATGAACTGTAAACTAAAGCCTATTTCTTTTATAAAGTATCAGCTGGATGTATCTTGTTATAGAAACTATAGAAACTAAGCTATTCCCAAGGATTACTTTACAACAGAATGAGTATTATTACTGTTAAGAATTTATCTTGGCATAATGCTCCCATTTGACCACTACATTGCAGCACCCATTTACCCTTAAGTGTTGTGTGTAAGGCCTTTCACCAAACATTCTTAATTTTTTATTCAGCCACATTTTCCAGCATAAGTTGCTTTCAATTGATCCCTTAGCTCATGGAACAAGGTCTAATCTCCACACTACATAATCTTTCTTCTAGGGCTTCCCATGGATACTACAAAAAAATCAGTTTTTAAGAGGGACCCCAGTGAGGGCCGTCAATGAATAAAGATAGCCTTCCACTGTGCAAATGTACTTCCTTTCTCTTTTCTGCTCAGTGTGAGATCTGTGGTCACTAGATAATTCTGTGATAAAAAACAGAATAATAGGAACACAACAATTTGCAGATTGTCCACAAACATTTGTTGAAAATATTACTACTGTATTTTTCCACTTATTTTCTTGTTCTTCTGATAAAAATTTAGCAAATATATAAATACATATTTAAAATCGTAATTTGTTCTACATTTATCAATTGTGCTGCTTCCAATATCCTTATGTTATAATCATTAATAAGAGTCTATTTCTTCAAAAAATTCAAGTCACTATATTGGTGGTGATTGGATTTTAATACATATTTAATTAATTAATAGATGAACTAATGGCTGGAAAAACTGAATAATCAATAGTAGGTCTTCATTGAGATTTTCTATTTTTCCATTTCATCTATACCAGTAAATCTTTTTTACTTGAAGAAAATGTCCTCATACTCTATTCATTGTTAAATTGTTCTTTTTCCTTCTCTCTGCCACACATATGAATGTAATTAGTAAAAGTACTTACATACCACGCCAGTGGAACCTGTATTCTTCATTGTTTTGTATTATAATTCTGATATTTAAATAAAAAGCATTTCATCATTACTAAATGACAACTTTGCCAATTAAATTTATACTAAAAATCTGTTCAATTCTAACAGAAGTTATCAAAGAATTAAACAAATGAACTATTTTGTCTGACCATAGGTAAGACAACAAATATTTGAATACTTTCAAGATGTCAGTAATTCCATTTAAAACCCAGAAAATTATTTTATTATCATTAATAAAGTGATTATAATGGTGAGCTTGATATTAAAGGGGAAGAATAAATCAGTGAACTAGAACCAAAGAAGCTCAAGGCCTACAAGCTGCAGACATCAACTGTGTGATATTGAAAAAGATTAACAGATAGATCAATGGAATAGGAGAGAAAAAGCTCATAAATAGGAAGCCACATGGACATAGTCCATAGGTACTTGACAAAAGATCAATGATGACAACAAAAACAACAACAACAACAAAAAGGCAAGATGGTCTTCCCAGCTAATGACACTGGAAACATGGGCATTCGTATTCAAAACAACTCAGGGAATTTGTTGGAAGGAGTCGTGAAAGGCTGACTTCTGTGCGTGACATAAAATTAGTATACATCAGCTTATAGCAGCTGTGGTACATGCACAAGACCTGTACAAAAACAAACCAAATAAAATTCAGGCACAGATGGGGGAGGAGTTTATGAGGTCCACACATATGGGAAGAGCTGCTGAAGGAAGGAAGCACTTTCCTTAGAGAACGTGGCATTTCCTAGTCACTCATGCCCCAGTGGATGGGCACACATGCCCCAGTGGATAGGCACACATGCATGTGTCTATGAGTAGCACTAGTTGGATTCAGTGAGTTTTCAACAAAATAACTTCAAAGAAAACTAAAGAACACATGCAGCTTCGAGGGATCTAGGGTGCGGACATTCACGGGACTTAAAGGGAGGCAACAATGAACAAATATGATTGATTACTATACATTGTACAAATGCATGAACCTTCAAAATATAAAAAATACTATAAAATGATGTGGACATCTACTACTGCTTAGCAACTTTTACCATTAATTTGATTATTCACTTTCTATCCTGATCACTGCTCGCCTCCCATTCCTCCCTCACACAGTCGTCCTTACGCCTGTGCTCCCTTCCCCTTCTTCTCTGAGAGGGCAGAGGCTTCCCTGGGTAGCCCCACAACCCTCCCAATCAAGATTCTGCAAGGCTATGCACATACTCTCCCACTAAGGCTAGACAGGCAGCCTAACTAGGAAAATGGATTCCACAGACGTGAACAGGGTCTAATTGTTGGGGGACTCGTATGAAGATGGAGCTGCATACGTGCTACGTATGTGCAGTGGAGAGGGGGCGCTCTCAATTTTCAATAGCATTAAATGCATTCTAATATGATCCAGCAGTTGTGTGCCTTGACATTTTCTCAATGAATCAAAATACTTACGTTCACAAAATTACCTGCACAGAAATATAATTGCTGGGGTTTGGAAGTAACCAAGATATTCTTTATCAGATAAAATGATAAAAAATGTATATATCAAACTTAAATAGGTATAAAGAAAACTTATATAAGACTAAGGATAATCTGAAAGAGGTAGAACATTCTAGAAAATGTAAAACTATGGTTCTGTAAGATCGTGAGCGTTTGCCAGTGAGTGTTAGTGTTTGGAATATGGAAGGAATAAATAAAAGGAGCCCAGGCAAATCTTTTTTTTTTTTTTTTTTTTGTAAAACTAACACGAATGATGAGAAAATGGTGAGCACATATTATTAATATAAAGTAGTTACAGCAGCTTAAAGCAGCCTGCATTTAATTAATGCTTAGGAAGAAACTGACATTAAAATACTTACATGGTACTTTTCTACACATCCTAAACTGACTAAAACAGACTATAGATTGACTATGTATGTCTGAAAACAAATGATCTTACTCTATCAGCACAATTTAATTAATAATGTAATATAAAGTACATGGCTTTAAAGTTTGGTTTATGAGTGACCTGCTGCCTGTAACATGGACATCTCTTGAACAGAATTAGAATATTAATGAGGAATAGAAATTATAGGTTTTGAGGTCCTTGGGAACACATGAGATCTCTGCAAATTCTTCCCTGTCTTTCACTTATGTTAATCCACAAAAGATATTCATTATTGACTAAATGTAGCATTACATTTCTAGTTTTTTTTTAAACTTTCTAAACCCTATCCCTAAGATCTATTGACAGCACAATAGACATCCGCCTAAAATTAAATTCAATGTTTAGAAAGTAAAAAAAAAGAATAAATGAAGTAGACAATATTTATGAGTCATAAAAAGTTGATTATTTCATCATCCAAAGAAACTAAGAACTAGCAATAGAGAATCTCTCCTCACATCATACACTGCTGCATGGTCTTTACTAATCAGCCATTTCTTTGGGTTTGTATCACAGGTGAATCTACAACACTTGGATGGTTTTCATTTCTAGTATACCTTAGAATTGTGAAAGGCATGGCCTGGTCTAATCCTTGTCAAGTAGCAGAGAGTTCATTGACTACAGATTCCAAGATGAAGAAGGTAGTATAGACACTAAAACGTGATCGCAGGATCCCTGTATCTCACAATTTTTCTCAGAGTACATAATGATGTTTGGGTTGTGCAGTTCATCAGTTTGCTCTAGATTGCAAACTCACCACATTGTATGTTCACACAGACATGCCAATACTCAATACAGCACAGGGCTGCTTTTATAATCCAAGACTGGAGTCTGAGGTGGACAAAGCCTTTCTTTGGTTCTGAAAGAAACCCTTATTTTGTGATCTCTCAGATGGTGTCCAGACTGACACATAAACAGGTGTAACTTCATCTGTCACAGAAGTAGGTTGAACCCATTAGATTAATGAGCTCAAACATCTGCTTCTAAAATACTGACTTTTGGCTAAGCTGACAAACTTGTGTGGTAAATATAACTGCATAGCAGGAAGCTTTCTGTCTGCTGTAACCCAAACTTTGATAATATAAATATAGCTGGAATCATTTGTTCAGGAAACTCTGAAGGTCAGTTATATAAATGAATAAGCTCCATAGTTTCATCTTTGTGCTGCATTTGAATGGCTCAGGGGAAGGGGCAGGAAGCCACTTTAGAAGGTCTACAGAACTCTACTGGCAAATGGGACTGGTGGTTATAAGTTGAACTCCACAGGAATCACTGAATGCATTATGTGTAAGAATCTGGGCCAGGTTAGAAATACATGAAGCCTAGAGGCATCAGTCAGGATCCTGTCCATTGATGTCTGAGGTTAGACAGCTCTCACAGTAGTGAAGGTGGCCCCATTGATGTCTGAGGTTAGACATAGCTCTCATAGTAGTGGAGGTGGCCACAGGGGAAGGGGTGAGAATGGAGAGACTCTCCAGCTCCTGTCAGTAAGGCCTGTCATTTAAGTGCCGAGAATGCCTGCACAATGACTATGAAATAGTCCAGTAACCCAAGCATCTGCCTATGAACTCAAATACTTGTACTGAAGAAGAATATCGGGTCCTGTTCAGATAGGTCAAGCCAAAGACTAATTTCTCATTCTTCGATAAAAATATCACAAACCATTTAGAGAAACAAAAGATGTCAAAGTGGCAAGCTTACAGGATTCAAAACAAGTGATACATGACTGCTGGCTGATTAAACATGATTGTTAATGTATAAACAAGCAAATTGGTCCCCTTTATGAGAATTAATTCCACTCTACAAAGGTTAAACCTAAACACACTGAATGACATGATGTAGCTGAGCAGAGTGGTCATTATATTTTAAAAAACTGTAATGACTTTAATTAGCATGGTTTAATTCCCTCACTCATTGTTTTTATATGCTCCTTCTATGTAATATTACAACAGGTTCAGGAGATAAAAGGAACAAGAACCATTAGTCAATTGTTCTGGGGCCACAGGTGGAAATTAAACTTTGAATTCAGAGCTTTTCCATGAACATGGAGCTAGGGAATTTTTTTTTCTTGTCATACAGTCCAGTGATTGGGAAAGATACAGGAAACCTAGAAATATCTGTCCCAAGGAAGAATAATTGTATACTGGGGCAAGCATTTACACTTTGTTTTAAATATAGGCAAACTTTTGCAGACACTTTACTGATTGTATAATTTTACTTTTGTGAAGTAAAACTATCCCCCAGAATAAGGAAAAACAACATAGATAATTTAACATATAGATGAAAGGAGAAATAGTAGAACCTATCAGGAATATGGAAAAGAACAGTATATGAAAAATTTAGTTGCATCAGGTAAAATCAGACAAAAGAGCTTGGCCAAAACATATATTTGATCTACTTTAAGACAAAGCCATCCTTGACATAATATTACTAAGCTCTCGGTCACTAATTGATTTGATCTCACGGGCAAACCTGCACTGCTCAGGCAAATACCCTCTTGACAAGCATATATTCTCATTATTCGGGCTGAAAATTTCAGCACTTGAAAAACTTTTACTTATCATGAGGCGATCATATATGCTTACCTACCACATTGTTAGTATTAATTATATGATTTGTAATGGTATTTTACATCACAATCAACAACTATATAACACTAATCATAATACTACCACAGATATCACTGAATGTCTGTAGAACAGTAAAACATTAATTAAAATACCCACACTATTCAATTACATTTTGTTGAAACATTTTTCCCCTCAGGAATCCACACACTGCTTCACAAATACCAATTTATTTTCAAAGAACACACAAACAAATTTTCTCTGGAGAGGCAGCACATGGGGGTAAACTGCTTTGATTAGAATTCTCAAACTAAGATTTTTTTTTCTAGTGCTGGCCCTGTCTATTGCAGGTGAGGACAAAGAACTGACCCTTCGAGGTGCAAGACAACACAGTGTAAGCAGGCATGGGCTTTCAGCTCATTGGGAATTCAAGAGTAGCCCCAAGAAGGAAAGTCTTCAAAATAAAATTTTGAACCTTTAAAGTAAAAGTTAATTAGCTTCTTTAGGTTAGTTATAAGCCAAGAAAATAATTGTTCATCTGTGTTGCTATTCATACAGTGAAACAAATAGAGAGCTTCCAGGAACTTGCTAAAAAAGATTTTGAACATCTTTGAGTTACATACAGTATATAAGTCTTGTCTAAATGAGTTTATTGAAAATTTAAATAATATTCAGTTGTCAAAAACCTGATATTAACTTGTATATTTGTTAGGGACATAGTGATGATTTCAACTGAGTTCACATAACATCATCATCAACAACAACAAGATTGGTGAGGTCCACTGAAGAGACATGGGTGGGAGTTTGTAAGCTGATCATTGATGAGTTAGCATAGATAGAGCTGAAAAAGAGAAATTAGAAAATGAACCTATTTTCCATAAAAGCAGGTTTTTGGGAAACATCCTACAAAGACTGTGCTATAGGGATAACTGGTAGATGAAAGTGAGTGACACTCATAACACACAACTTCTAATGAAGAAATATGTAAAAGCATCATGACATTAATGCAAAGATCATAGAATTCCCATGAATAAATCTGAGTGCTATGAAAATCTTAATATACCTGAGGATATAAATAGCCCAGCTGTGCCCACAGAAAACAGAATGCCCGTGTAAGATCCACAGACATGGTTATTAAGTTGGTAACATGTCTCATCTTGTTAGAGTTGGGACATTTGTCCTCTAGTTCTTGTTCCTATGATATAAACACAAACTGAAATTGAAACAGGAAAGGAGGTTTTGAAAAAAGAATGTCATAAATACCTTATATTTCCATTACCAATTTGTAAATGAAGTGTTTTGGATATGAAAGCAAAATCTATTACTGCCAAATTTTTCAGAGAATATAAACATTTTGTGTCCTTGATTGGTGCAGTGTCAGGCTCAGAGGCTCAGTAAGAAATGCTCTGAGAACCAGTCTTATTCCATATGACATCAGTTAACTCTTTGGGCAAAGAGGACAGAATACAATAGAAATCTTCAGGCCTTATCATCCATCATTCTGTGCTCATTCTGAGAAGCAACATGTCAGCATCAAATAAGGAACTGAGACAAGTCATGGGAACCGCAGGCAGAGTGGTCACCTTGCTCTTAAACAACCTCTGTTTCCATTTGGGTTGATGCTTCCCATAGTAGAAAGGGGAATGGAGTCTGTTCTATGAAATACCTTTCTCTTCACTTCCTCCTACATTGTTTATGGGTGTTTTCTTTTTGCCTAGTACTGAAAAATGTCAAATCGAAACAATGACTCTTCTAGGTTAGTGTTCCACACAAACAAGTCATTACAGTGGTCGTAGAGTTTTGAGGTACTGACAACATATTCACGGGAGATAGTGCTGTGAGATCCTCTCTCCTTTCTGCATGAAATTTCACAGCAGTGAAACAATTTGCACAGGACAGGGACTATTAATCATAGTTTTACAACTGAAGAGATAGGACTTGGCAATTGCCACATCAGGGATTAAAACTGGGTGCCTGAGCGTTTTAATTGGTGACAATCCCTGAATCAAAGATGAAAAAATGTCATGACTAGAGACAGCTTTGAATAAGAAACAAGGGCATGTCTTTGAGTTGAGCTCATTTTTACTCTTGATTTTGCTGCTGCCTAGGTGTGAGAGAAAGGTGATTCAACTGAGCTCTAAGGGTCATAGTTTTGTTCCTTATAAAATGGGGAATGATCAGGCAAAGGTATCAGGTAAGATTTAAGAAGGCACAATGTAGTTAAGCACAGGGTCAAGTAGAAGTCAGCTCTTGATTAAGATAATGTTTATTAATACGATAATTAAAGAGAACCAGCACAACATTGGGAACTATTATAGGCTAGGTACAGAGGTACACCTGCACTACAGGATTCGGGATTTGGAAGACTCTAAGTTAACAGTAAGATATTTAATGACTAATATAATATCGTGATAACATCTCATTTGCTTCGCTGACACAGGAAACAGGTTACTGCCTACGGTTATAAGGCCACATAATAAGGTACCTCTGTTTGAAAGTTTTCACATAAAATTCCTAAGTAGATAAAAAAATATCACTGGGCCAGCCTTCCTTTTAGCTCTGATTTCAAATTCTACAAATTTTCTGCTTGTGCCTATCATTCTGGAACATCATCATTAAAGCCAAGGGTGGCCTGCTTATAGCTAAGACTCAAATTAGAAAATTGTCAAGAATTGCTTAATAGAAACACATGACCCTATTTAAGGGCAACATATACTTTTCTAAAAGACTCCTGGTAAAATATGTTATTTTAGATAATTCAGGTTTTGAGAATTATTTTATATTTAAAAAGTATATGCCCTAAAGTATTTAGTGGTAAATTCTTAAATTATATATTAATAAAAGTCTTAAGTACTTGAATTCCTAGAATGTCTCTTTATAAACAGTCATGCTAACCCAGAGATAAGACACTAGAATGAACAGCTTGGTGACCTTCAGTTGAGGGCGAATATATGTAGAACCAATGCTGGGAAATAACACAGGACAGCCAGAATTAGTGTGGGTTGAGTGAAGTGAAGTTTCTTATCAGATCCGTTTTGTGTGTTTTCTTCTATATCTCACCAGAAGTAAGTCTCTGATTTTCAAAACTATATGTCTCTTGGTTGAATTATGAATTGGAATTCAATACATCAACATTTTCAAGGTAATTTAATTTCTGCTGTTGGAATTTCTGGTATGCCCAACACAGTTGCTAAAAGACTGAGTAAAAATGGAATTTAGCATGGATCTATACACTGGGACTCTCTTGTATGTTCTGCTGTCAGCATGAGAGAGAAAGAGTGTCTCAGCAGTGGCACTATGAACTCTTGCCGTACACAAGTCCATAGAATGGACTGACTCTAAACTGCAATCTAAATGGCTGTTCCCACAAAAGTTCCCATCAACCTGAAGCATCATGATATTGAGGATAAATGATTGTCCCTATAAGTCAATAAGTTTTAAAGTAGGTATTTACACAGCATTATCATGTCAATAGCTCAGCAGAGAGAGTAGGGTAGTATATGTTCCTCTACCTCCGTTATAGCTTATATAAATGACAGTCAATTTTGCTATTCAATAATTACTTGAATGCGACCCAAGGTGCTAATCAGTGGTGATCCATAGGTGTATAAAGGGGAAGATTTCAGTTCATCAGAAGCCAACTGTCCAATAGGACCAAGAATAATAAAACTAGGAGCATTCGTTGTAGATGTTGAGTTGAAAATCTGTAATTGATGTAGTAATGATGTTAGGATTATTAATTAATCTAAGAGAGAAATGATGTCCTAAAAGATGTTATTTCTATATTGGGTCTTATGAGATCATAAACTCAGATGTCAAGTAAATATAGAATAAGATTGGCTAGGACACAGAGACTACATAGCACGTATTTCCTTATAGAAAAAGCTGTGTCTTATCTCTGATAAATTATAATTAAGACAGAACAAAAACTTAAAGGTGAATATCTTCTACTTTTCAAAAGAAATTTAGCATATTCTCCCAAAATTGCTCTGTAGTGGCTATTCCTGATTGTCAACTTGACTATATCTGGAGTGGACTACAATCCAGAGTTAGAAGGCTCACCTGTGATCTAGATCTTGAGTATGGAAGACACAAGTTTCAGGTGTGGTAGTACGCACACCTTTAATCTGGGCCACACCTGCTGCTGGAGACCTACATAAGGACATTGGAAGAAGGAAGATTCACTCTTCTTTGCCTGTATGCCTTGTGGGATTAAGCAATTGCTAGATCTTCAGATATTCATTCATAGCTGCTGCTGACCATTTTTTGGGAGTTGGACTATAGACTGTAAGTCATCAACAAATCCCCTTACTATATAGAAACTACCTATAAGTTCTGTGACTCTAGAGAGCCCAACTAATACATGCTCCTTTGGATTTTTGTACATATATTTAATCTATTTCTTCATTCTTGTCAGCCAGAATGCATAATAATAATAATAATTGTTATTATTATTATTATAGTAATAGTAATAATAATAATAATAATTATGCTCATAGGCAATATTTGAACCTTGATTTGCCAGTTTTAACAAGTGGTAGAGAGCTTGTGAGTAACTTCCATTTGTTGATGATAAAATATGATAACACTCATTTAACTTTACAAATAATTTTATTGCTGCAGCAATCAAAGCAGTTTTGATAGCTAATAATGACCACTTCAAATGCTCATAAGGGAGTTAATGTGAATTTATCTTTTTCATAACTTACTTATCTTCTAAAATATACTGTATTAATATTGGAGGGAGTAGAGATACAACTTTAGGTTATTCATGTTTATAATCATGCATGTCATGCTATTCTGTAATACATGAATGTCCAAGTGATCATAACTATAGATGGAGTTGTGTCCCATTTATTTAATAGTCCTTGCAATATTATATAATCCAATGTTTCTTTATCAGAGTTACCTAGAAGAAAGACATCTGGCTCTAAGACTTCTGATTTCATTTTCAGTAAGTTTTGAATAGAGTCTAAGCTTTATGTTTCAAACACATCTATACATTGGGTCCATGGCTTTCCAAGCCTGTGTAGAACACAGTTGTGGCAGGTAGCTTTTTCTTTTCATCAGAACTAACAAAAGAAATAGAATAGGCAATACTTCCCCTTTCATAAATATGTAGTTCTTTTGTTCCTGACTATATTCCCAGCTTGAGGGTTTCTAGAAAATAGCAAGAGTGTGTCTATTGCCAGGTAAACAATAAAACTCTTTCTCTTCTTTTTATCATTTTTTTTTTTTTACTTAAAGTTACTTTTAAACATCAGGAGATTTCTTCTGGTAGTATATTCCTGAATGTTTTAAAGAAACTAGAGTTCCACTGACTAACATACTTCAAATACCTAAACTTCCTTTTATTCATTTGTTTTTTTTTTTTAATTCTTTGATTTCTTTTCAATAAAAACTCACACCTACTCTTGTTATTTTATTCCACTAGTAATCTCTGTAAATCCTTCAAGCCTCATCAGAGTGCTCTGTACAGAATTTTCACCTCTACTACAAAGGCAAAGATATGATTAGTTCTAGAAAAATTTTAACAAATATAGCTCTATTGTTCACCTTGAGAATGATGATGATTTTTGCCAGCTGGCTGACTTGTCCAATTGCAGTGCAATATGAGTTTACAAGAATGTTTTCAAGGGATGGTTAGCTTGGATTTAGACAACATTCTTCCTATAAACAATATATAATATATAGTACTTCAATTTATCCTTATATGTTGCATACTATTTCCAGGGTATTTTTGCATAGCTATGAATCCTCTATTAATTAGCTAATTAATACAGCAACAAAAATGCTTGGTAGGACTGTTTACTAACCTGTTTTAATACGTTTAGCATATTCAAAAAACTTAGAGATATCCCATTACAATTAAAATGGCCTAGCACCTGGAGTGCATGTTTTCAATCACTGTTAATATTCTCCATGACTTGACACCATTCTTATTTGGGCTTAGCCCTATCTTATGCTTTTATGCTAATGTTATTTACTGACAGGAGTTTTAGAAACTAGTGTGTCAAATTTAATTTCCATTCTTACACAGATCTCAAACACTGTGTTTCAATGATGCTAAATTACAATTTCCTCCAGTTTAGAGACATAAAGGAAGAAGAAAACAGCATCATTCTCATAGATTAGTGAAACTGTTACAGAATGACTGTATACTGCATTGTCACATATAATATCCAATATATGGGAATTATTAGAATATGTGGACAGTGAATACTGCATCTTATTAATTCAACAAATAATTTGTGATATAATAGTATGTAACAGACTTGCAGACTCAGTACCTAAGTGTAGTTGGCAATTCCTTGAATTCAGTAAATGACAATAAATGCATAGGTAGATGACAATAGATTATTTTAAGAACTATGAAAGAAAAAGAACAGAATCACAGGAAGAAGTAATTCTAAGCAACCAGGTTATCATTAGATAAAGAGAAAACCCTGAGAAGGCAATGTTTTTGCTATGACAGGAAGAGATCCCAACCTTGAGAAGAGCTAGGGGAGAATTTCAGGTATTGAGAGCTTCCCAAACAAAGGTTACAGGAACCATAATAATTTGTCCTGTTTAAGAAAATGGCAGGATCCCCATCTGTAGGACCTAAGGGATAGAGTTGAAAGGTATCAAGGTTAGAAAGTTCAATTGAACAGGTATTTGTAGGATGTATAAAGAAGATTTTAGTTTAAGGAAATAAAAAGTGAACTAGCATGACCCCACTCTGGAAGACCCAACAAGCAGCTGAAAGAGTCAGATATAGATATTTGCACCCAATCAGTGGACAGAAGCTGTTGACCCCTGTGGTTGAAGTAGGGAAAGGTTGAAAGAAGCCGATGAGGAGGGTGACCCTGTAGGAGGACCAGCAGTCTCAATTAATCTAGACCCCTGAGACCTCTCAAACACTGGACCACCAACCAGGCAGCATACACCAGCTGATATGAGGCCCCCAACACATATACAGCAGAGGACTGCTGGGTCTGTGTTCAATCAAAGATGATGCACCTATCCCTCAAGAAACTGGAGGCCCCAAGGAGTTTAGAAGTCTGGTGGGGTGGGGACATCCTCATATAGAAAGGATGGTAGGGAGGAGGTATGAGATATGGAACAATCAGAGGGTGGACTGGGGAGAATAAAATCTGGAGTGTAATTAATTAATTAATTAATTTTTTTAAAATTTAGAGAAGCAAAAAAAAGAAAAGGCAATTTGAATTTCTAAGAAGGTTCATGCATGTTCTGATCAACATGAATGAAGTTGGGTTCACAGTGAAGCAAGAGTAGAAGAGATACAAACTAAAAAGAACCAGTTATTTGACAGGAGCTGCCAGATTTAGGGAATGGGAATGCAGAGGTGTTGGCAGTTTTGAAATAGATCTTCAAGGTTGGGCTTTGGTGGATTTACAGTAAGGAATATGAAATAGAGGTCTTAAATCTGATGCCTATAGTTAATATATTAGTATCCCAAGAAGGCATTTTCATGAACTAAAGCTCTATTTACTGATTTTTGACAGATTTCATATGTGTTATGTATGTGGATCATCTTTTTTTTTTATTTTTTTTTATTAGAAGCCGACTTAAATGTGCATGTTTATCTTCCTGGTAGTTTTCTTAATAACTTACAATGTCAGAATTTTTCATAGTCTTTTATAAGTGTAAATAGTATAATCAATCATTTTAAATTACCTTGAAAAGGACAATAATATTTTATCATGTTATTTTTTATTTTAATAGCATACCTTTATACAAAATTTCATATGTACTAGACCATGCTTCCTGTCAAACTATACATCCTACAGCCCATTAAATCACAAGACATAATCCTTAGTTTCTCATTAATATCACTCTAAAATTCATTTTTATAACTTTGGCTCAGTGACTATATGTGCTATGACAAATCCTACTCACTCTAACTCAACTGTCTATCTTCAGGGTCATCTCTAATAGTATTTTTATTACAAATTGTCTCTTTCTTGAGCTATCTTAAAATATAAGGTAGCATTAAGATCCCCTAAGTTCAGGTAAGCAATCATGCTTATGGACATAAGATCTATATGAGACCTGATAACTTGTCACTCTTAGTTTGATTAACACCAGTAACCAAAAATTGGAAGGGAATAGGTCAATAGGATAAGGTTCTTTCTACATGAATCTATCAGATTAACAAAGAACACATTGTGATATGTGTACTTCCATCATTAATCAAGAGATACAGCAAAGAAGATTACTTAAGCAATTGGAGCTTCCTTGAACACTACTCCACTGAGCCTAATCTACATTGCAACTCATTGGCCTATCAGACAAAGTTTAATGACCTAGTGATGCATTTACAGATTTGTCCTCCAATTATCCTCAAGTGAACATTGGGATACTATGACAATGTGTCAAAGGAAACATAGTGGCAGGAAGAGAGACTGTGTGCAGTATAGGAGTCATAGTCTACAGCTGTTTGTAATTTAGGGGATATTCTGATCATCATAATGCATCCAAAAAGCTTTGAGTCAAATAAAAGAAAACCAAAAAGCATGCAGTGGAAAGCAATGTAGTCTGCTATGACAATGAGGTGAATGGTAATCTGATGCCAAAATTTCATTTATTATTATGTTAAAAATAAAATATGAAAATGTCCCTCCTTCCAATCTACCTTTCTGCATGCATCTGCATAATAACGCTGTATAGTCTTATTTCCCAAAGTATCTGGGAAGCCCAATTACCATGCTAAAGGAGGAGTGTAATACTATTTGCACAGTCCCTACTTCTAGCTGGCTAACCATCCTGGAAAATGCACACTCACACAGAATCCCCAGCTATTCAAGAATCCTATTGTTTTCACACACTGTAAGTCTGTGATAAAGTGTTATTACTGAACACCCAGCAATAGATTCACTAACTCTTCAAATGTCAGTAAGAACACACAGGAGGAAAAATCGAATTACATAATTTCATCCCTTAGACTAATTATTCTCAATCCTGCTCCTCTGAAAAGGACCAGATGCAAACTGACAAGTGTTATGTTTATTTTTCTTAGCAGGAAAGAAGTTCTGTGATGTGATTACAATAGTATCATGTTGTTTCTTACAGAATGTGTTCATGCATCTGACCTGCAAGAACAAATAATTGGCTATACCCATTAACTGTGAAAAAATAACTTTTAGCTAGGCAGGCAATTTTCATAGAAATTATACAGTAAGTTGCAATTAAATATGAAATAAATTGGTATATCTTTACTGCTGATACTACAGATTCTTCACCTGTCTTTACTAAATTTAGGTAAATACTGGGTTTATTTCCAAAACCCTCATAGTTGTGCTTGATGTTTCCTAACTTTAGCCTATTAGACAGTCTGGGAAGATTTGTACTGGCTTTAACATTGATTAACCAAGGAAAAATCAAACTATGGTAACCAGTGAGAATTTCAGCTTATTTTGTCATGGTTGTTGTTGGTGATGATTTTTGTTAAGAGTATTTAATACAAAACGGGGTGAACAAAATTACTTAGCCTTAATTTTCATTAGGACTCACCTACTACTCTTCATTGGATATTGCTCTGACTTTGTCCATTTTATGCATATTCATACTATTACCAAAGTCATATTTCACAAACTGTCAATGTCATAATCTTTATATCATAATTAAGGACATTTTATCCAATCTTACATATAATGCAGTTAACAGTTTATGCCCATAATAGCCATAGTACAAGATAATGTAGACTAAATGGGAGAGAAGCCTTGGAGTGTGTGAATTGTTGATGAAGGGCTCTTTGGTCAAAAACAGATATTTATCTGCTCTGCTATCACTACAAGAGTAACCTATAAACAACAGAAAAATAATTTTCACAAAGGCCATGAGTCCACAATCAGGGTGCCTGCATAATGGGCTCTAATAAGGACCCTTGTCCTGGCTGCAGATAACCACTTTCCCCCTGACCCTTCACTTGGTAAAAGGTACCATCAAGCACAATTCAATATACTGGGGGGGGATATTTAATTTATCTACATTTTAAATGTTTTCCCCTTTGAAAACCCCCTATTCCATTCCTCCTCCCCCTGCCCCTATGAGGGTGCTTCCCTACCCTCCCACCCACTCCTGTCTTCCACAAAGGCAACTAATCTGAATTTTGAAGAGTTCCCTTAAGAAGTAAGTCATCTCCTAAATGCCACACCTTCATACATCACAGTTGGAGACAGAAGCCTCCAGATCATTGAATATTTAGCACAATATTTGTCATGTGCATGAATAAAAATCTAAAATCATACTTAAAAAGAGACATAACTGACATAGTTCTCCAATTTGAAATCCTGCTAAATAGCATATAAAATTGGCAGGATATGAAATGACTAAGATACAGCCCATCTCTTTAGAAATTAACTCTTGCTGTGTGGGACTGCAGTTCACTGCTCATCCCATGTGGTGTTAATAGTGGAAATAATAAGGTGCATGGGAAGGGAAAGCATTGCCTGTGGCGTCAGGTACAAATCAGAGTGTATGTAGGACTTAGGATCAGTTTCAGAGCATAACAACACATGCCAAACGCTTCCCATTCCTACCTGACAGATGAACTCATATCACACTAAACAAGTCTGCCACACACCCTTTTTTCTGTCTCTTCTGTAAAAGAGACAATACTTACCCAACACATACTTATACCCAAAGACTTTAAACTCAGTAAGGAGCCAAATTAAATCCGGAGTAATGGACTTAGATGGATACTTCTCTGAGAATGATAAACTATACAAACTGAAAATATTTAAGCCCATGAAAACATGCTTTCTATCATTACTCAGGAAGGACATGCAAATAAAAAAGTACGAAGAAATACCATATTCTACATTCAAGGAAGACAGAATCAACATTAACTAATTAGGTTAGTTTGTTGGCATTAAGGGAGAGAAATAGCTACATCCTTGCTCTTCTGCTGGTATGGAAAATTATATAGTAATTTCAGGAAAGAGTTATCAAATCATAAAACACAGAGTTAATATCAGGTCCAGAAATTACACTCATGGGTATATATACGCAAGAAAATTGAAAACATAGATCCAAACAAAAAACTTGTACACAAATACACAGAGCAGAGATATTCAAATTTATAGAGCAGAATTATTTATGTGGACAAAAGGTAAAGCCAATCTAAGTACTCATACATTGGTAAACAGATAAATAAACTATGTTATGTTCAGACAATAGAATACTAATATGCCATGGTAAGGAATGAAGTTCTACTCTATGCTACAACAAGGAGGAACTTTGAAATATTATGCTAATGAAATGAGCAGAAACAGGAAATGGAATTCTGTAATTTTCTGTAAGTGAAATATCTTCAGAAGGGAAATAGGCAGAGAAAGGAAACAGATGAGTAGCTAAGAGCTGGTAGGGTTGGCTGCTGAGAAGAACAACAGAGTACGGCTGAAGGACATGAGTTTATTTGTAGGTGGTCAGGGTGTTCTAAAACTAAATTCTGTTCTGTATACATGTGTATATACATATATATGTACATGTTTGTGTGTGTGTGTGTGTATGTGTGTAGGCAACTATGATTACATAGAAAACCATTAAAGAATATAAACTTTAAAAGGAAAAAAAGGACTCTAATTATCTGCTAAATCATGAGAGTTAAAATAAAAGTTCACCTTACTGCATAAAATACAGAAATGATTACACCTAAGACTCTTGAACAGTAAATTAAAGGGATAAAATGAATGTAAAAAAGTATCCAGAAAGAATTTACAGCCTGAAATTGGAAAAATGACAGACACTAGTGCTGTTAACCCCTAAGAGCAAAGATTAAAATGGCAGGATTTAATTGAGACTGAGCCTTGCCACAGTCAAACTCCCCCTGGGCTAACATGTGGTCTGGGTGTTTCTGGATAACATCATCATGAAGTATGCTATGTGCAGCTTTCTAGTGCTGTCAGCAGTTCTTGTCAGCCACAGATAGTCAGTTCACCTTGCTTAGATTGTTAGAATTAATGAAATCATAGCCTTAGATTGCCGAGTTTATGTTCCTAGTTAATCTCCATCCTCCATCTTTTCTTTTACGTTCTTCCCTCCTCCCCCATCCATATGAGAAAAAAAAATTAGATTAAAAAAAAATCTAGGATACATGAAAATCATTGACATAAACGCTGTTTTTCGAGAGAGGGAGAACAATTTGGACATCAGAACACAGTAGATGCCAAAGTAAATATTTTTGTAGTGAAACAAATCCTACTTCCAATACAAATAGGATTTCCATAACCAACTGGAATTAGCAAAAATACTGGCCTGAAGTGTAACTTTGCCTCTCATAACCCATATAGACATTTAGAAGAATGTTTTAGATGCTAGAAGTTTGCCTGTGACAATGATGATTTTGGCTACAGAAAGTAGTCAAGAAGAGAACTTACAGAGAAATGGAAGAAACCCCTCACAGATGATTTAAAGCCAAGTTCCTGACTTAATTTGGCCTTAAATCATGTGACTCTGTCATCCATCTCATTGTGATTACAATCCTCCATATCCATTCGGTAGTACTGAAGAATCATCAGTATAAACTTACCTAAGATGTTCTTTATCTGAGTACAATCATTAAATTGTCTAATGGTGGGTAGTCTTTGACAATAAGGGCAATTATAGATAAGAATAAAATTTAAGGACTATTAAATAGACAGGAAGAGTGATGTTGTAAATTCAGGCAAACTCCACTCAAATTAGTCATCACATGTAATAATCAAAGGATAACTGTAATGCCAATGCATTCCATAATGACTCTTTCCCACTTACAGCCAAAACACTAAGCCCAACAACAAAATAAATGAGCCAATGCATATAGAGCTTCATGGAACTCCCAGAGTTGACATAGACAGTGAAAAGTCTCTACTTGGTCTATTGAACTTGCTCCAGAAGAGTGCCCAATGCCGCATATGTTTCATTAAAAATGATAGGACCGAGCATAGGGAAAGACAGATAAATGCCACATCAACTTTAAATTATCAAGATTGCTTCTTTTTGAGAAATACCTAGAAGTTGGTAACAGTGTGCGAAGATACACACCTTTCTTCAAAAGTGAATTTTAGCGATCTAAAAATTGATACAGAAAATAAATGAGCACAACCTTAACTAATAAAATATTAATGTTATAATTGGAATACTTAATTTTAAGTTATAATGTTAAAAACTGTGCAGTTCATCTTATTTTATAATTGCTCAATAAATTGAAATGTTACAAAGGGAAGGTATAAAACTATATAAAAACTTCACAACTATTAAAATAAAACTCTTGTCAACAAAGACATGAATGTCAGTCTGTGGTAAGCATGATGTGTTCATGCTCCTAAAATCCTACCATTGTCCTCCTACCAGTGTTTAAGCCTCATTGATAATGTCTTTCTACTGTATCAGTGATGATTTATAAAATTGAGGAAAAGACTGTCTTAACAATAATGTCCAAGGACAACTGATGTTTCAATGGTTGTGTTAGCATGATTTTGAGTACATTGGGCCACACAAAATGTATTTTTATAATCTGGAGTCTGAGAAGCCCAAGATAAAGGTGGCAGCTGAGCTGGTTCCCACTGAGGACTCCCTCTTTCCTTACTTCAAAGACAGCTCTTCTACTCTTCTACGTGTCTGTATGTGCTCTCTTCTTGGTGGGCCGACATGAGAAAGAGGAATGAACAGACAATGTATCTTCAACTTGTAGGACTTATTGGACCCATCTTTTGTACCTTGTACTTGATTTATTTTTTGTATTCATTTAGTTTTAATTTCTGGCTCACTGTAGTCCCTTGACAACAAAATAACATTCGTGGACCAAAGCTTACATACAGACATCTACAGATGCTAGGATATGAAATGTATCTTAGTACATATGAATATGATACTTGGAGACAAAAACATGTAAGATGTCCATGACAGATAATTGTCAGAGTCTTTGTAGATAATCTGAATTTTTAGATAAATTATTCTTTATCAATCTTTAGTTTATTAATAGACCTATAATGATCTGAGTGATAGGATCTGTGTGGATCATTCAACTATGTTATACTGTAAGAGATTCTAAAGTAATTGCCACACGTCCAAAGGATCTGTTACTTTAATTAAGGGCCAGTTATGACTGTTCCACAATAAGAATGTTTCTTTGCAAACAATAGACAACTTACAAGTTGTGCCTCATATATTCCTTTACCTTCCCTAACTTTTTAAATTAAAGTTAAATTTAATTTTTAAATTTTAAGCAAAACAAACTCTAACTTCCTTAACCTTGTCTAAACACAGGCATATTGAGAGTTAAGGCTCCAACATACACATTTTGAAAGAAACAAAATTTTGTTTGTTACAGTGATATACAAAGTAGAATAGAATCACGAGTCTCAATGGAAAGCTTAAAAATATTTTGATAGTGAGTTAGATAGTGGTTTTTCTGCCCATTCTTATCTTTGCAACTCAGCAGAGACAAAGAAAAACATCCAAATGCATGCCCCAAGCTGAAGAATGAGTGGTATGTGTGCTTATGTGTCTTCTCATCTAGCTGGGATGTGAAGCAGAACCAGCAGGGTATGAGCAGCACATCAGAAAGTTAATGTAAAATGCTGCACAAATGGATATCATCCTTCTGCCATGGCCCTAATTTTTGTCTGTGTTTCTAGTGATTACTGCCAATAACATCCCTGTGTATCATCAGACCATCATTACACTGATTCCTCCACAATTCATGAGAATTATGAAGGGGCATTTACTGCTGGAAACATTTTGTGGATGAAAAGCAAAATGGGTAAAGAGAGACTGCATGAAATGTTTTAATAATGTGTTGTTTATTTTTACTTCTGTTTGCCTTTGCTTAATCTTTGCAACTCAGTTTCAGACTTCTGAGTGCTGGAATAGACTGGGTTCTTTTTGTGCAGTTGCTTTGCTTTTGGAGGTTTTGTGTTTTACTGTTTGTTTGTTTTGCTTTACTTTGCTTCTTTATTTCCTAACACAGTCAAAGCTATGGCTCACTGTTTTGAGTATTTCTCTCTTCTAAATCCTACATCCAAATAGTCATGGAAACCTACAAGGGAGTAATTATCATTCTGTTAAAGGTGAAGGAATTGAGGATTACCAACCTGGCTCAGATGAGGTAAGCCACACATCAAAGAGCTTAGCACTGAAATGTCATTGTACTAAAGATACAATCCAATTGTGCTGTTGGCTGAACCCTCAGAAACTGACCATTATCCAATCTAGCCTGGTATTTCTCTGTAGCAACAATCTTTACATGTGACCTTATTTCTTCATGCATTTTTCTCTCCTCTGAGAGTTTTTTTCTTTTTCTTCTGATTATGAATGTTCTATACTGAAGTCTCATTTTCTCATATAAAGTCACCAGTTCCTTTGCGTCTATTCCTTTCAATATATCACTTTGGCATTTTAGTAATTGCCAGTGTTTTAGCTTTTGACCTAACCAGCCTTGGAAGCCTAGGCTTGAGTGGAGTCTTCCATTCCTAGTCTACACATTATTTGATAAAATGTTCAACAGAGAGATATTATCCTCTATTGGTTGTTGGTTCATTATAAGCAACATGGTTCCATTTGTACATCTAGACTACAGCTGGTTAGCTTACTACATATATGAGCATCTTCATTATTGTTTATTTTTTTATTTTCATATTTTATTTACATTTCAAATGTTTCCCCCTTTCCAGATCTCCCTTTTGGAACCTCCCCATTCCCTCTGCCCTCCCCCTGCCTCTATGGGGATATTCTCCAACCCACCTCCCTACCCCACCCCCCACCCACTCTCATCTTCCCTCCTTGACATTCTCTTATACTGGGGGATATAACACCCTCAGGCCCAAGGGCCTCTCCTCCCCCTGACGGGTAACAAGACCCTCCTCTGCAGTCTTTGTGGCCAGCACTGTGGGTCCCTCCATGTGTATTCTTTAGTTGGTGGATCAGTCTCCAGAAATATGGGGGGTCAGGCCAGTTGCCAGTGTTACTACCTCCCTGGGGCTGCACACTCCCTCAGCTCCTTCAGTCCTATCTCCAAGCCCTCCATCTGGGACCTCGTACTCAGTACTACTGTTCCTGCGAAGTGACTCTTGAGTATTTCAAACTTTTAGGCTAATAACCACTAAACAGTGAGTACATATCATGTTCATTCTTTTGTGACTGCGTTACCTGGCTCAGAATGATGTTTTCAAGATCCATCCATTTGTCTACGAATTTCATGAAGTCATTGTTTTTAATAGCTGAGTAGTATTCCATTGTGTAAATGTACCACATTTTCTGTCTCCATTCCTCTGTGGAGGGACATTTGGGTTGTTTCCAGCTTCTGGCTATTATAAATATGGCTGCTATGAACATAGTGGAACATGTGATTTTATTACATGTTGGAGCATCTTCTGGGTATATGCCCAGGAGTGGAACAGCTGGGTCCTCAGGTAGTATTATGTCCAATTTTCTGAGGGTCCGCCAAACTGATTTCCAGAGAGGTTGTATCAACTTGCATTCCCACCAGCAATGGAGGAGTGTTCCTCTTTCTCCACATCCTCGCCAACATCTGCTGTCACCTGAGTTTTTGATCTTAGCCATTCTGATGGTGTAAGGTGGAATCTCAGGGTTGTTTTGATTTGCATTTCCCTGATGACTAAGGATGTTGAACATTTCTTTAGGTGCTTCTTGGCCATTTGAGTTTCCTCAGTTGAGAATTCTCTGTTTAGCTCTGTTCCCCATTTTTTGATAGGGTTATTTGTATCTCTGGAGTCTAGCTTCTTGAGTTCTTTGTATACATTGGATATTAGCCCTCTATCAGATGTAGGATTGGTAAAGATCTTTTCCCAATCTGTAGGTTGCCGTTTTGCCCTAATTACAGTGTCCTTTGCCTTACAGAAGCTTTGTAATTTTATGAGGTCCCATCTGTCAATTCTTGACCTTAGAGCACAAGCCATTGGTGTTCTGTTCAAGAATATTTCCCCTGTGCCCAAGTGTTCGAGACTCTTCCCTACTTTCTCTTCTATTAGATTCAGTGTATCTGGTTTCATGTGAAGGTCCATGATCCACTTGGACTTGAGCTTTGTGCAGGGAGATAGGAATGGATCAATTCGCAATCTTCTACATGTAGACTGACAGTTGATCCAGCACCATTTTGTTGAAGATGCTGTCTTTTTTCCACTGGATGGTTTTAGCTCCTTTGTTGAAGATCAAGTGACCATATGTGTGTGGATTCATTTCTGGGTCTTCGATTCTATTCCATTGATCAACCTGCCTGTCACTGTACCAATACCATGCAGTTTTTATCACAACTGCTCTGTAGCACAGCTTGAGGTCAGGGAGGCTGATTCCCCCAGAAGACCTTTTATTGTTGAGGATAGTTTTTGCTATCCTGGGTTTTTTGTTATTCCGTATGAATTTGAGAATTGCTCTTTCTAGGTCTACAAAGAATTGAGTTGGGATTTTGATGGGGATAGCATTGAATCTGTATATTGCTTTCGGCAGGATGGATGGCCATCTTCATTATTGTTAAGAGGCATTCTCTTGTCATAAATTGAGGTGGTAAATTAAGTATTTTCATCATAGAAAATAGACTTTTAACACATGGTTAACTTTGTTTATTTTTATTTTATTTTATTTTGGGAGAGGAGAGACATTTTGCTCAATAGTCCAGGTTACCCGATACTCTTAACCCTCTTGTCCAGATTCTCAAGAGCAGAGATGACAGGTATTTGCCATCACAGACAGCGTGTGTCTATTTTGAGCTGCTGTTCTCCAAACTCCCTTCTGTTATTTTTCCACAACTGTCTTCTTTTTTCTAAAGCCTGCTTGTTCAAGAGTCTACTGTTAAACACTTGAAATATATGAAATCACATCTGAAAGAATATACAAAGTAGTTTCTGAAAATAAATTTCCTTTGAGATACGTATTTGGTGTATCTTAGGACACTTACATAATATACATATACACATATGTGTGCATTAGTACAATTTATGTCAATGGTGTCCAGCATATATGAAGATAGCCACCAAATTATAATGAAACTTAAGAATTTCCACCGCCTAATAACATCACAGCTGCAATGACATAGCCCAAGGTCACTAGTCACATGTTTGTGGTGCTTCTGGTTTAAACACACCTACGACACTGCTAATCATATAAAAGTATATTAATATTATATACATTTTATAAATGATAATGATAATCATGGATTAACTTACTTATTTAAGAATTCAGTGTATTTATTACAGTCATGTTAGAGCATATTATTTCTAGCAAACAAGTTCATAGTTGACAATAGAGCAATCAACACCAACCTCAGACATCTCCTGACACCTACTCAAGGTCACAGTTATATAACTGAGCTTCACTGTCTAGATTTAAATAAGTACTCTGTGAGGTCTACCTATCAACAAAACCTCATTGACTCAAATATCAAGGAGCCATCCATACATGACTATATGGCTGTATATTAAGCTTTAATTTAATATGGACCTGTATAATGTGGACCTTCTAAGGTTGATAGAAAACACCCTACTTAAAACACTCAAATGCCTTGAACTATGGGTCCTTTCTGATTGAGAGCAGGACCAACAAGGGCAAACACTATTTTCAGGTACAGAAGAGACACAAGTAATATGGGAACTGGAAACTGCGACTCATAAAGTAGATAAATGGAACATTCTTAGATTTAATTTCATACTTAGTTTCATAAAAAATTAGTTTCATAAAAAAAAAAAAAGTTTGAATTAACAGATATATAAATACCCAGGAAAGCATATTCTATAAACCCTAGTTAGAATTTCCCCAGATAGTTTGTTAAAGCAAATAAACATTTTTTTTTTCATTTTTTAATTGATATAGACTGCTTTAAAGGGAATTGCTGACTTTTTTTCTGGAAAAGTTGAAAAATGTTTCATTACGTATCAGTGTCAGGTCTGTGACTTGTAGCAAGGAGCCCATCCTAACTGACCTCCCCATCCATGCCCTTCTGTGTGGTCATGAACTCTATAGAGGTCACTTTATAATTCATACTTTATTGATAAGAGATTAAATACCTCATACAGTATGCATGTCTGCATTGATTCAGACACTAAATTTAGATTCCAGATCAATGTTGAGCTGAAACAGTAGAAAATCTTCTGTATGTTTGTTGAGGCTTGTCTTACAGTAAACTTAAGGTTTGTATGACGGTCAGGATGGGCAGCTGGGGAAAAGGATGTGTGTGCATGTGTGTGTGTGTGTGTGTGTGTGTGTGTGTGTGATCTAAATTATAATTAAATTATAACTCAAGTTTTGGGGAAAGGATGCTGAGTGTATGATTGGATAAAAGAAAACTAGATAATTATTTTAAAATGGTTATATGTTTTATAATATTAAGAACCATGGTACTACCTGTTTATTGGAAATACATTGGCTACATGTTTCAGATGTACATATTTCAGGCTACATGAAATATGGGAATACTATCATCATCAATTAATAATTTCAGAGGTAAAAATTACTTAGGAGTCCACACATAGCACAGAGATGTAGGTGTGCCTTTAAGGTCATGCCATACCCATAGACAGTTCTTGCTCCTTCTCCCTGCTTTTGAGCCATCATTAGATACAAAGCTCTATGCACGATATGCTTTACTGTGGGGCCTTCTCTTTACAGTCATACAGTGAGAAAGCTGAATTTCCATGTACTTTGAGCCCTGAAACTATGATCCCAATAAATCCTTTATTAACTTGTCAATATGTCAGTCACAGTGAGAAACACACACACACACACACACACACACACACACACACACACAGAGACAGACAGAGAGAGACAGAGAGAGAGAGAGAGAGAAAGAGAGAGGGAGAAACACTATCATCTCTCCAAATGTTCTAGGTTTATATATAGTATTAAGATGCCTTACAAGCATTGGAGAAATCAACTTAGAAAATTTTAATCATATCAAAAGGTCATTAAGCCTGGGTTTCAAAACCTTTTGTTGCTTTCTTACAGCCAAATACTAAGTTAATGCTCAGAAATGTCCAAAGATATTTACAGATGACTATCTTTATGTTCAGAAATATACAATCACAAGTTATTATTAAAATACATCTACAAATTTATTTATGTTATTATTTGAATCCGAGTTATCCCATGCTTTGTAAAATAGTGCTTTCTGGATGCCTCAACCATCATGAAACTTTCAATTTTCATTTTATTAGAATGCAAGGTAAATGCTACAATTTAAATTATACTTGATGTTTATTGACTTAAATTACTACAAAGGGCAGCTACATTCCCTTTAATCTAGAGTTTTCAAAACTTAAAAAGTCATAAGTTCAGGAAAGTTCATATTCAAAGCTAGTAAAGGTTCAGGAAAGATCAAAAGTTGTAAGGCAAAACAGGAATCTGATAAATGCTTGATTAAAGATTTATAAGTACAAGTTTATATTTGTGGGGATTTAGTCTTATGAAAAATACAACTATGCTTAAATTTTTAAAAGTTAGGAAAATACATTTGAATAACATTAATAATAAGGATTCCTTTTCTTTTCTCCTTGCACACATTTCTAAAAGAAATAAATTATGTTTTCAAATAAACATTCAGTTACAGAGACATTAACTTTATACTAGGATAATCTGAGACTATATAAAATATTGTATAATATGAACATTAATATTAAAGCTAAGTTGAAATATTCACGACAGATCCCAACCAACTTCTTTATTAAATCAAGTTTTTGGAAATAGTTATCAGTCATATAATGTCTATGCGGGATGTCTAGGATATGTACCTAGTTACCATTGGTGATTACTTAGGAACAAAAAAAAATAATGTAACGAATATTCAAATATAAGCATACCTCTATCTATATGTTAAGAAATTTAAAGATAATTTAATATAACACATTCTATATGTAGTCTATAAGCAAATTTTTAGAAAGAGAATTAGTTATAATACAAACATAAATTTAGTGGTAAGAAGTCACTATATTGGTAGGGAAATTCTTGTAATTTTGATGAAAGTTAAAATAGTTCTATATTCTTTTCCTTACTTTCTTATTTATAAACATTTATTAATTGGATCTGTGATTTTTTATTTTTTTTAAATATAAATAAGTAAAACAAGAAGTTCAAGCTACTTAAATGAAAAAAACAAAACAAAACAGGAGAATATTCAAAAACAGAGACAAGAAAAAGTTGTAATTCATCTTTAAGTAAAACACAATTTTGCCATACACAAATTTTCCTATTATCTGGAGCAAAATGTGGACTTTGCTCTAATTCTATGTAAGTTCAGAAACACACACACACACATCTAAGACATCGCAAACAGTATATTTATTATTATTATTATTATTTTTAATGGTAAAAGCTGAGAAGGTTAGCTGTATCTGAATGAGAGAGACAAGCCTCTACGGTTACTGGCACCATGGCCTAGGAGGGAAATCTCTTAAGAACAGGTCTTAGCTATTGCATGCAAAGTTGAGGATACTGGATTATGTTTGCCCTTTATTTTGAAAATATTCTTTTTTCTGAGTTGTTTTGCTTTAATTTTTCCTCTTTTTAAATAAAGCATCTTTATTTCACTTTTATACCTTCACATTTTTTAATGATTATAGAAGTAATATCTAGTTCTAAAATATAAGTTAGAGTCAGAAATACAAGGATATAGACCCTATTCAATTGGAAACAAATACCCCAACCCCTTAAAAAAAAAACAAAAAACACAATTTCTATAGTATACAGGAGAAAAAAAGAAAAGTAAAACACTGAGGTATTTTCTCTCAAAGTACACAATTCAGGTCAAGATGAATAAAATAAACTGGAAGACCATGATACAGTATTCATTTGTCTGACCTAGTACCACAGGTCTTAATTTTCAATAAGGCTTAGGCATTCCTAACCTCCTGAAAGACATAAATCCATGTACTTTAAGCTATTTAAATTACACTCTTGCTATGTAAGTTTTCCTTAAATAGATTAGATTTTAGTTGTTTATTTTCACATGACACCTACAGTTATTCCATATTAACAAACGAATCTTCTCTGCATATTATTTTTAATGTCATCTGCTTTTCTGCTCACATTCTTATATAACTTCTATTTTTGTTGTCATTTATATTCTGCAAATACGATATTTTAAGCCTCATTGTTATACAACATATGTGTATATTAACACTTTGAAGAACTTTCCAGTACATCACAAAAAATAATTAGAGTAAGGAGTAATAAATATGGCTTTTAATCAATGAGAACACATTTAAAGACTGCATTTAACACTTCTGCAATTAAGCAAAGCAAAGCTGAGGCATGGGTAGAGTAGTGGGACCTTTCAATTTCACACTGATAAATTTGGGCAGCAATCAGCGATAAGCACTTAAAATGTTACAGCAATATATTTTAAAAGATATAGTGTAAACTCATCTGCAAATCACTGACTTACCCAAGACCGTGAGCTCTGCAGAGGCACTAATGTTCTCATTCTTATATGTGACAACACAAGTATAGGCTCCACTGTCATCATCTGTCACATTAGAGATGAGCAAATTGCTTCCACCCAACAATGAATACTTTTTAGACCTGTAAGACAGAGGCCAGATCAAATAAGACGGCCTGTTAACTTATCTGAACATCAGGCTGAAATTCAGAAGTGCTAATGAATTTCACAAAAGCTCACATTATAGAACCGAAGAAGATAAAATCCCTGTGTCATTGAGGCTCTATACTAGCTCACACTTTGATCTTGTATCAATTCAAGGTAAACTCCCATGGGAGGTTTCATGTATTAATTCAGAGATGAGGTAGATTAAATATAATAGTAACCGTACTAAAAAGAAATTTCCAAATAATCTAGTCTGATTTTATTCTACTACTTTAAATTTTAGGGCCTCAAAGTGAAAGAAATGGTTCCCAAGAGTGGAAGTCAATGCCTTATACTATGACATATAACTCAGTCACCGTTTAAAACAGTCTATGCATCCATAGATATAAAAATATGTTTTAAAAAGTCTATAAAGTATCTATGCAGACTTTACAATGAGATGTGATACTTTAAAGTGAAGAAATGCTTTTATTCTATCTTCACCATTAATGAAATATAATGGTCAAGAAAAATTGTTTATCTCTATGATATACCATGGGGTATATCATTTCAGATGAACTAAGAGCATCTGGTGTATCAAAATGAGGCAGTAACTGGACTTCCTGTATTCCTAATGACCTCGGAAATGCTATGGCACATATATATATATATATATATATATATATATATATATGTGTGTGTGTGTGTGTGTGTGTGTGTGTGTGTGTGTGTAATTGTTGCCTAAATACTTACTTAAATTGGACAAAATTTAAACAATAATTTATGATCCATGTATATATCTAATCATGGAAATTAAATGTATTAAAATGGGTATACTAGTCATTCTAATCAATGAACCTATTTTCTTAAGTGAGATCCATTTAATCAACATGTTTACATTCTACTGTCGTCTTCCTTTCTCACTCTCCCTTATTATTAATCTTGAGATAAACTAATGTGAACCATGTTCTCCATCATTATCTTATATTTATAATAATTGAGATAATAAGAGGCACACTTAGAACTAAAATATCCACACTTTAAAATGAAGAAGGGCTTTCTTTATTATTTATTTATTTATTTTTACCTTCATTAGTGAAATTTAGTGAACAATGAAAATTGCTTATATCTATGATATACCATGGGGTGCTTTTATGCATGAAGTACAAATGTGTACATGTAATATGAAATTATTGTCATGACAAGCTTAGTAACATATGTGTGCGTGCATTGTTTTATGAACATATAAGATCTACATTCTCTTTGTCATATTCCTATAAATTACATCATCGTCCTTGCATCTCGATCTCAATCCTAGTTTTCAGTTTCCCTTCAGAACTGATCCTATGGGTTTTTATTTCCTTCCTCATACTCTGATCCCAATGATTAAAGATCTTTCATATACTAATGACGACAAAGATTTTGAGGACAAATCTTATTATTTTAAGAAAACTGGCCCTATCCGAAAGTAAAAGACAAGCAACATCATATTCTTTTCAAGGCCCAGGTGGGTAATACCTGAGTTGGATGACCTCCTCGCCTCGTACCCAGGTGAAACTTGGCGGAGGATAACCAGAAACACAGCACTCCAGGACAGCATCTTTTCCTTCAATGGCTATTACGTTGGATGGTCTCTGCAGAAAATACAGCTGCCTATGCAGGCCTGGGTCTGTGGAAAGAAAACACAGGATCATATAATCTCATTACAATTTTTTTTAGCTTGACATTTACATCATTAATACGGTGTAAAATGATGAATAATAGCCTGCCATAGTAGATCACAGCTTTGATCCTAGCACTCCAGAGGCAGGTAGATCTCTGTGACTTTGAGGCCAATCTAGCCTACATTGTGAATCCCAGAAGAGTCAGAGGGAGAACCTCTCTTTGAAAAAATATCATCTGGGCAAGGACTGAAGGAGCTGAAGGGATTGGCAACCCCATAGGAAGAACCACCAGCCACCAGCCAGACCCCCACCAAAGCTCCCAGGGACTAAACCAACCAAAGAATACACTTGGGGGTATCCATGGCTCCAGCTGGATATGTAGCCGAGAATTGCCTTATTGGGCATCAGTGGAGGGGAGCCCTTTGGTCCTGTGGAGGCTCAATGTCCCAGGGTAGGGGATTGCTAGGGCGCTGAGGCAGGAGTGGGTGGGTGGGTGGTGGAGTATCCTCATAGAAGCAGGGGACGGGGAAGGTGATAGGGGTTTTGTGGAGGGGAAACTGGGAAGTGAGATAATATTTGAAATGTAAATAAATAAAATAAAAAAGAATGGATAAAAATCATATTTAAGAATAAAATTGGAGAAGTTGATAAATGCAAAAATAAACCTGGAGATAAAATCTCAAAAGGGCTTCTCCACATTCAGAATGTAGATTATTCCTTGCTACTAAGCAATCAAAGTATAAGTCAAATGGCGTAAGGTAGATGCTGCAAGATCCTTATTTGAGCTCCAGGATCTATTTATTTATCATTACTGGAGAAACAGAATATTTACAGTAACTTGTCCAAATATTATCATACAAAAACGTTGATAGTTCACTTGGTCTGCAACTTTCTCTATTGTACTCTTTGTGCTTTGTAAAATCACTTCCATGTATTGATATGTTAGTTGAACAAACGTAAGAATGATTTTACATGCATATAAATCAGTATATTAGAATCAATAATTCTGAGAAACCATTTCCTGTTTTCCAAATGGAAGTTATGCTTGCTGAAGTTTTCTTCCATGCTTTCTAAAAATAAATGTGGCAATGGAGTAGTTTTCTATTCATTATCAATTTTTAAAATTTTTCCTAAGAGCACACTTGTCCTTAAAGCTAAGACCTAGGGTGAATGAAGAATTCAGCCTCCTTCCACTTTATCTCAACATTACTTAATCTGTACGTGTGTTCTCTATGTTTTCTAGCACAAATGTGAGGCCTAGTGATGCAGGAGCTTCTTTCTTAGACTCAGTTGATCAATTCTCACTGACTTTTCATCCCATGGAGGAAGCAGAAGTTCTAAATCTAAGGATCAACACTCAGGAAATACCCTTCGAGTAAATCACATCCTTGTTTTCATTATCGGAGTTCCAGGAATAATACTTAGGGACGTATCAATCAATGTAATAGCATTATCCTTTAGGCTAATCTATGCCCATCAGAGTTGATTTACTTCAGGTATATTAATAAGTTTCTTCGTTCCTATTAAAATCCACAGCCATGTAGCAAAGGGTATTTTTACCTTAATGAATTAAGTAGAATTAACTTGTCAGTAATGCTACAAACTCAACAGTAAAATCTGAATGCTCAGAAACTGAGATGATGAAATCCTACATCTAGGAAATAGGTAAGTGGAGAGTCACAAAGTGAGCTTACACACAACCTCACTACAGTGCTCGCTGCTGCTGATCTCATCAGGAGTGATATGAGAATAACCTGAGATGCATTTCAACACGATCATTTCCCTTAGCCAGATTCAACTTCACATTCTCAGATTGTGAAGCAATAAAACAAGAAAAAAATCGCAAGGCTAGTAATTTTCATTTTAAATACTCTGTATATAGAAATTCACACTTCCTCTGTCTTTGCACATTTGTCTCTGATAGTTTGAACAACATCAATAATCTTCACAATGAAAATATTTAAAGCATTTTTCTAAGTGTGTTTCCTGTTCTTAAACCAATGTTGTAGAAAATGCCTCAAAAACTTTTGTAAATCACATAGTGGCATACTTCATTTCAGCTCTCAAAAGTGACTTTTCAAATAAACAAATGAAATAATAGTGCCTAAGGAAAATATTTTCTGAAATGGTCAAATCCCCACAATGTGCCTTTTTTCATCACTATCTTTGTAAAGGCAGACTAATTAGACAAATCTGCTTACCACCTGTTTCCAGAAACACCAATTGTATATATACAGCCCAAGGCTGCTCTGTCTCATCCTGATGAGATCTGCTCAATTTTATTTTCTACCTAAAGGAAATTTTACTTGGGATACTATACAGATATATTACTTACCTAACGAGGAGTAAATATTGCAACACAGACTATTGTACATTATTTTACCAGAACACACAACCTCCACACAAAATACTTCAGCTTTAGTACTTTTGAAATACTCCATGCATTGAAAACATGATAAATAAAACAGGGATCATTTCTCAGTGTCAGGTTCCAATCTTCTGCCACCGTTTAACCTATCATAAAAATCTTATAGTATATTAGTTGTTGCCATTTATAAACCAATGTTAACATAGTTATTAAATTATCACCATAGTTTAAATTAGGGCTAATTATTTTATATGAACTTATACAAATGCAGGTCATGTATCCATCATTATAAGATGTAGTTTCGTTACTTATTCATCCTTTCTCTATTAGACCTGCTTCAAATATTATGGAACGACTAATCATTTCATTACTTATATTGCCAATTTTCTTTTGAGAATTAAAATTATTTGCATTTTCTGTGTGTTAAGATTTTAGTTGAGTAACATGACAGGGTATAAATTAATTAAATATTATTACTTACATTTACATTAGTAATTATTAATGATAGTATATGCTACCTTTTTGAACTAGATTTTTTAAAACCCATCATTATAGCCTTAACATTTCTCCATTTTGTGGGTGGTTCTTATCGTTGGGTAGTGTACAATTGCTCCAATATGTCTTGTTTGTTTATTAGTTTATTAGTTCACTGTCTGAGGAACAATTTAGTTACTGTCAGTGTTTGATGCTTATGAACAAACATTTAATATTGCATGTAGACTTTGAAGTGCTATTAGTTAAGGTAGTTATTTGACAATTTCACACATGTACACAATGCTTACTGACCACTCTCAGTTCCCACCCTCTTCCTTTTCCTTAGTATCTTCTCTATGTCTTCTATATTCCTAAAAATCTATTTCTCAAGTTTTGAGTTTAATTAGGCCTTCCCAATTTGGTTCAGAGCTCTCCAATGGAGCCTGGTACACAATAATTCCATACTCCTAGAATCTATGAATAGCCAAAGGTAGTAAGGGCCATAGGACCCTGAGTCTCCCACTTATATGACTGAATATTGGCAGGACCTGTCTAGTATGGGATCAGTGCCTATAGTTGTAGTTATGAGCTCAAAATGACAGTAGTTATATTGAGCCTAGCTGGTGTCATTTCGATGTACTTTATCCTAAACTTTGGTTTTAAGTGCTTCCTGCCCCTCTTCTACCATGTTCTCTAGCCTTAAAGTAATAAACATATTGTCTACAGATGAGTCCAGTTCCTCAGAGCAGAATTGATAAACTGTGAGGTGAAACTCTGGTTAGCTTTCTCCAAAGCTAACCAGTCTTTTTGCTATCACTAACAATGAAGGTTTTCCTGTCAGGAACTGGCATGATTTTATTCTGTCATTGCATTGGGGGTGTCATAGTTTTAGTACTGCTGTTTCAAAAAGCAATTGGAGATGCAGAAGACCATCACACGCTTTGCTGTTGCTGTACATTTCTTTTGTTGAACTATTTGTTAAAATCTTTTACAACTTTCAATTGGCTTGCTGGATGTGTTTGACCACTACTTGTAAATAATCCATTGTTTATTTTGGAGATAGGTCCTTTGGTCAAATGTGAGTTATGAAAATATTCTCCTGAGACATGGGCTTTTTGTTTGTTCACTTAACACTGCCTTTTAATGAAATATGAGTTCTGAATTTTAAAATATTTGTCATAGTTTGCCTTTCATTTTTCTAGCGTGTGATCTCTGAAAATCCTTGATCCAATCCAAGTCCATGGGAAGTCCTATGGTTTCATCTGGAAATATTAGAGTTTTGTATTTTCATTTAGGCAGATGATCCAGTTTGAGTTCATCTTGTAAAAGGCATTCCAATTGTCCCAACATCTATTCAGGGGAAGACTTTATTTTTTTTAACTTTTATTTCTTCTATTGAAAGAATCTACTCTGTTTGTGGGGTCTATCTGGGAGAGCTCATTTCTGTTCGTTAGTCCAGCACCCTGTTTTCCGTCATTTCTTACTGTCTACCTACTGAAAAGGTACTATAAGATCTGAAGTCAGATAGTGTCCATCTTCTGCCTTCTTGCCTTTTTCTCACCATACTTACAGTGTAGCCTCTTTCTATATAAATGTAAGATTGTGATTATTTTTATCCAAAAAGGCAACTTGCTAGAATTTAAGCCTTTGTTTTTATATACCTGTAGTTTGTCATCATGGCACCCATATAGGCACCAAAGAATGAATCTTCTAAACTTCTTAGGACAAACATATCACTGATTAGCCTGATCCTGTCCTAATCCATTTGGGTGTTATCAGACCACATGTGGCTTCAAAAGCATTGGAATTTGTAATCACCTATATTTATTTTTTTTCTTTTCTTTCTTTTGTTTATTCTTTAATTCTTTTGTACAGTCCAATCTTTATTCCCCTTCCGGTCTGCCCACCCTCTGACTGTTCCTCATCCTATACCTTCTCCCCAACTCCCGTCTCCAAGAGGATGTTCCCACTACCCACCCCCCACCCCACCAGACTGCCCCACTCTCTGGAGCCTCATGCATAAAAATGAAAGCAAGACAACCCATATGAACAATTTCAAACACCCACTGGCCATTGTTGTTAATGTTTTTGTTTGACTTCGGTTATTAATTTATACTGTTAGGATGATTGGGCCTTCTACGAAGATAATACTCAAATTTAAAGCAACAATTTTTATAGGAGCATCTGAAAAACCATGCCTACATCTTAAATCTGTAGACTAAAGATGATTGCTATGGTTAACTTTGTGTGATAGAACTGCAGGTGGTTTTTATTTTCACCTTTAAATTTTTCTGTATTTTCTAAAGGTTTTCAAAATGGCATGTAGTATTTTTAGAGCAAAGAGTTATTTTAAGCTCCACTGTGGCTAGGTATATAGAACTTTTACAAAGAGAAAAAGAATCATAAAAGTTAATGACTAAAACTCCAGGCAAATATTTAAAAGCAAATGAAAGCTCTTCTAAGCTCCATAGTAGTTTTATGAAAAATTTGTTCTGGTGTGATCTTGCAATTCTAGATTATAATTCTTGTTATCTAAACCGACTTTAATAAGAATAGGATGGAATTATTAATTAATGATAAATGTTATTTGTGTTCTAACTATAAAAGTAATAGCTTCTGTAATGTAAAACTCATAAATACATACAAAATTTCATGACTTCTGATTCTAGTTTGATGGTAAAAATCATAATGTACTTCAACTAAAACCCAGTTTAGTTTTTGCTGTTGAAAAGAAAAAAAATGTTGGCTTGTTTTTTGTTTTGTTTTAGATTTGGTTTCGAGCTGGTCTGCCAGTCCCCAGAGTGGGCATCCTTAGAAACCAAGAGAATGGTATGTAAACAAGGTTCCAGAAAATAGTTATTATAGGGTCATACACAGTTCTTCCCTGGACTATAGAGATGCCTTGGAGCACAGAATTACACATAGCAACTTAGTGCCTTTGACTATTCCTCTTGAGTTCTCTTCCCTTTTCAGTTCTTTTTTAAATGGAAATTTTGGCCTACTTAAGCTTCATAGTTATCTGACTTGAAGGGGACTATTCTAAAATCATTAAAAAGAGAATTATATGATAATGTCAACAGAGGATTGAAATTACTGAGGACTCCAAAGAATTCTCTTAAGGTAACTGAACCTTACAAAATGGGTATTTCAAGAGTGATGTGATAGTCCAACAAAAATAGCAGGGATAATAGTGGTGATTTCTTACATTTGTAAAAATTTCTTGAATGCGCAGCTTGATTTAAAATAAGCTGGTTTTAAGATGATTTCTTAATTCATACATTTTTCATAGGTGTTTTTGGTTGCGTTTCATATAAATAGTGCAAGAGGTATGTGTGTATCAAACCCCACCCCTGAGGACCTCCAACCACATGGCTCTAACAACAGAACACTCTAATGGTCTTCAAGACTGGATCCAGCCTCTCCAGTAGTAGATACCCAACCTGTACCCTTCCAGAATGAAAAGCCCAAGGTCAGGCCCGGACTGTCAGATCAGAGTTAACATCTCTCCTATATACACACACCACACCTGCACCTAGAGTAGAGCTGTAACACTTGAGTTTGGTACCTGCTCCCCAACAGACAATTATATTCCCATTCAGAACTGGAACACTTCCATTAGGGAAGACATTACACCCAAAGCTCTAACACAGTAGTCACAGGCAAATTTTAATAGTCTTTCAGATAATTGTAGAAGTATTCCTTTAACACTATACCAAATCTCAGCAACTAGTTTCTTGGCAGTTAGTTGTAATGTAGCATCTGACATGGTATCAATAATCATTCTGTACTATCTTATAAAAAAATCATCTGGCCCATCTCCTACTTTGAATGAATCATTTATGATTTTGTCACATCAGCCGATGGTAATTTGGAATATTATACTATTTTAGTCAGGACTTCCAACTGTTGGCATGTATCATTATAGAAAAAAATCATTTGTTACTATTACCAGCAAACACATCGAAATGACTTTTAATGTTGGAAAGCTGTCAAAGTACCAGTCAAATATACCAAGTTTCTCAAATTTCTAATTTTATCTTAGAAGCTTGAATTTAATTCTCAGTAGAAAATATTTTTCTTCAAGTGACTCATTCAAGTTTTACACTAAAATATCTCACAAGCGTCTGTGTCTGAAAAGATATCACCCTCCTGCTGGTTGTCTTTTCAAGTCAAGCTAATGTTTATTTCATAAGTGGAACCAACAAAAAAGTAACTAGCTCTGTGTGGAATTCAAATGATCACAGAAGTATTTACTGTAAAAAAGTGCAGTGCATTGTGATATCTTTCATGTGTATTTTCTACATTTGACAGAAGATAAAACCAAACTATCATAAAGAATATCAAGCTTAATAAGTTTAACTTTTCATCAAGGGCATTCCAGGGCCATCAGGAAAAAAAACAAAACAAACAAACAAACAAACAAAAACTCTAACAGGGAGTATAGCACTAGTGTCAGACTTCATGAGTTCCCTCAGATGACCACAGAACTCCTCTGTGGTGGTTTGAATATGCTTGACTCAGGGTGTGGCACTATTAGGATGTGTGTCCTTGTTGTATGTATGGCCTTGTTGGAGGAAGTGTGTCTCTGTGGGGGTGGCCAATGTGATCCTCCTAACCATGTGAAAGCTGGTCTTCTCCTAGCTCTCTGTGGAACAAAAGGTAGAATTCTCAGCTCCTCCAGAGCTATGCCTGCCTGGAGACTGCTGTGCTTCCTGCCATGATAATGGACTGAATCTCTGAACCTGTAAGCTAGCACAAATTAATTGTTGTCCTTTATAAGAGTTGTCTTGGTCATGGTGCCTCTTCACAGCAGTGATACCCAAATTAAGACATCCAAGAAACATTCTTTGACAACCTGCAGAGACAGATCATAGGAGCAATCATTGTGAAGATCCAAGAAGTACATGTCCTATCAGCAGAACAACTTTGAATCTATCAAATAGGAACTGGTGATATGCATCCCCTCTCTCTCTTCCTCTACAGCCTTTCTCTCCCTTTCCTAGTCTTTTGCTTTTTTCTTCTCCTTGGTCTCATCTTTAATATCCTTATTTCCATCATATAAAACAGTACAACATTAAACATATCTAGTCATTATCATTCAGGAAGGGTCTACCCCTACAGTTATTCCTTAATCCTCTGGAATCATATACTATGACACTTTACCTATGATGGATATATGCTGGGGGATAGAATCCCATCAACTGTTACCAGAGCTCCTGATACAAAGAAGTAGATGAAAGGTTTACTAGTGCATGTGGACAATAGGTAGATTTTTTTAAAAAAATTTAATTTAATTTAATTTTTATTTTTGAATATTTACTTTATATACATTTCAAATGTTTTCTCCATTGGAATCCCCCTATTCCATTCCCCCTCCCCTGCCTCTATGAGGGTGATCCCCCACCCACCCACCAACTCCCATCTTCCCTCCCTGGCATTCCCCTATATTGGAGCATCTAACACCCTCAGGCCCAAAGGCCTCTCCTCCCACTGCTGGCCAACAAGGACCTCCTCTGCCACATATGCGGCCAGGATCATGGGTCCCTCCATGTGTATTCTTTAGTTTTAAGTGGCATTTTCTAAGACAAAGAGGACTGTCAAGCATTACAATTGAGTCTGAGGTGCCTTGGGAACACTCTTCATTCATAGATTTTTCCATAATATATCAGACCTTTGCTGTTTAAGGCCCTCATGGCAAATGCCTAGTTTGACCATATAAGTTATCTAACTGGGGCTGATATTTAGAGTAGAAGGAAACCCTCTTATAGTCATCATACATCATGGAGCATGGTGTTAGAGGATTCAATATAATTGGAAGTGAGTGTTCACCCTGAGATGATAGGCTGTCCATAAGGGAACCATTTTCCAGAACTCTTATTTAGAAATTTCGTCATTAAAGTTATGTGGGTATTCTAAGAAGTAACTGAGGCATAGAAAAATTAAATTATAGACTTTTGGAATCTGTGTCAACAAGAAAATAATTACTAGTTTTCTCAGCTTAATAACTGTCACTCTGAAAATAACTAGCAATGGTTTTAATTTTCATATTTTCTGAATGTAAAACCATTTTCCCCATTGGATACTCTTTGGTATGCTTTATTAATATCAAACCTGAATGGATTATCATGTGCATTCCAACTGGAAATGAAGAGCAGAGCAAGCTCAGACACATGACTTACAAATTCACTTAACTTATCAGTTTTCTCTATTTGTTTTCCCACCTTCATGTTATCCTGCACATTCATCTATTGGCTGCATTGCTATTGTCCTTCTAGTCAGATTCTGCAGGTCTGCATTTCTCTAACACCATCAGGCATATGCACTGGTATAAGCTTAGAGGGAAATTTTCCATAGAATTCCTCCCAACTCATTCTTTGGATTTTTTGTTTGTTTGTTTATAAAACCAACCTAATCTTGACAGATCATAAAAACCAGAAAGTATTGAATAAAAAGAAAAATCAAAGAAATCGCCAGGTGGTAGTGGGGCACATTTTAAACCCAGCACTCTGGAGTCAGAGGAAGGTGTATCCCTGTGAGCCTTTTCTACAAAGTGAGTTCCAGAATAGCCAAGGCTACAACACACACACACACACACACACACACACACACACACACACACACACAAACAAAACCTGTCTGTCTGGAAAAAAATTCAAATAAATATAAACTAATATAAACTAAACATTTTCATCTGGCTGTACACTGGGGAGCTTTGAACTAAGAAGTAGCAAGAAGCCACTTCTAGGGAGTTTTTCTTCACTCTTGAATTCTATCATTTTCTTGCCTTATTTATACTAATTTCATATTAAAAATGACATCCTCTCTGTAAATATTCCTACATCTGTTCATATTTCCTCTTACGTTTTCCATGAATGCACCCTTACTGCTATTTGTGGTTAGATCTGAAAGAAAGAGAAATCTATTCTTGTCACTACCATATGGCTGAGTTCCTTCTGTCTCTTGGGGAAATTTTGGTTCAGTAATTGTTGAAGCAGGTCTGAAGGAAGTGATTTTTATTTTTTGGAATGGTGTAATTTTTTTTAAGTTGATTTTAGAATTACAAATGTTGCCATTATGATGTGCCAAAGTTAAAGAATCAAAAAGAGTCTTCATAATTCATATACACAAACACACACACACAGGAAACTCTCCAGCAGAATACTGTAGTTTTTATACCAATACTTGCTTTTAATTAACAACTAAAACTATCCGGGTTCTTTGCTATTTGAACTATGTTAATGTAATGAAGGCAAAACTATTATACTTTAAAACAAAATATGCTTTTATTTTTCTCTAAGCAGTAATTAGTATTAAACAATGTGGAAAAGGTAACTATTTCTGATTATTTCAGATTTTTACTGACACTTGCACTGACAAATTACAGTTTTCTTTTCCACACACCCTCATGTCTGAATTAGACAAGACTGCCTGCTACCACCTCACTGGAGTTGAACAGGCATTTGACTCATTTTGTTTTAGAGAATACATTAGTTCTTCTGTTCAAGAAACACCCATTCCTCCATTTGGAGGTCTATCAAAATAAGGTTATTTTGTTTTTTTATCTTTTGGGATATAGTAAATCTTCAAAGATTATAATCTAGAAGAATATAAAACAATCAATAACTAACATTATTTATCCTCAATGAGAAAGTAGAAAAAGTAGTGCATTCAATGATGGGATGATCATTGAGGCATGAGAGTGATGGGCAGACTGAATTATAATATATGCCTCCCTAGTATTTTCTTTTTCTAGTAGGAATCGTGGCTCTGTTATCACAAATGTGATAAGAGACAGACTCAAGGTCAGAGAAGGTTCATTTTTCTGTAGTAATTAAGTTCATATTGCTAACGTACTAATTATTGTTGCAATTGATATAATTTTTAATTAATTGTTTTAGATGTATCTACATATTAAGTGCATGTATGTATGTGCAGAACACATATTCCTAGCTCAGTGTGCATTGGACTCCTTAGAACTGCCAAAATGTATGTGCTGCGACATGAAATTAACCTTCTGAGTGAGCAACATGTGCTATTAAACACTGAGACACTGCTTCAGCTCCCAACAGGATTAATGTCAACCCCATTGAAATAGCAGCTTCCTCAGTTGTCTCACATCCATTAAGATGTGACCTTTTCTCCTGTATCTAATTTTAATATACACTCATTGGTGAGCCCTTGAGCCCAGTTTCCCATAGATGGTAGCTCCTCTATGGTAAGAGGCCACACAGTTTCTTGGTGAAGTCTATAAAATGAAAGTCATTTGATCATTTATCTTGGGAAGTTTGTAGTAATATAAACTGAAAAGGGGATTTTTATTAATCTAAACATAGAAAAAGTCCCTCATATTCTGACTTTTATTAATAGTTATTGCATGAACTGGAACTATTAAGTCCTTGAAAGGCAGGGTTGGGGCTGAACATGGAATGAAATAATAAATGGTATTCTTGGCAGTGAAGACATTTGCAAAGTCAGATCACATCCTACCTTTCCTTGGTAAAGAAATGAGCAAAAGAAATTAGTGTTGTATAAATTGCTAATGAATTTTGAAGCGTAAATACAAGCAATCATATTTTACTTCTCATTCTCATTTAAACCAATGTGGCTTATTTAGTACAGCAGAAGATGGAGAGGCATAGGCTGAAATCATAGAGCAATGAGATACTAGAGAGAAAGTACTTTCGTGTATCTGTGGCTTAGATATAAAGAAGAGAGAAGACTAGACAAGTTACAGATATTTAACTACCAAGCTGCTTGTATACACCCAATCAAAACAAGGAAAATAATCAGGAAAATAATCTTCCCATGAGAATCAAATTATTTAGTATTGAGGAAGCTTCTAAAATGCAAAAATAATTACACTATCTGCTGAGGGCTACAAAATGTATTTGACCTGTCAAATTTAATCTTTACAATCATTCTGCAAAATATATCCTATCTCTGTCTTTGTTCCACAAGATAACGCTTTAAATTAAGTAATTTGTTCTAAATTGTACAAGTAGGATGTGCAAAACCACGATTCGTGCTTAGTTTGATGTTAAGATCCATGTCCTTAGTCATTTTTCAAAATAATATATTGGTATACTAACTCAGTCTGAGCTAAATCTAGGAAAATGGATTGTGGTGGTCCATGTTCAGACCCTTTCATGCAGTCCAGATAAATTATGGTTTGTAGAAAATCTGTACTACACGGAGCTTAATATAATGTACTAACATAATTCATTCTCTCCTAAAAATATATACGAAAGGAACGTAGGTAATAACTTCATTCATTTTTAAATCTTCAAAAGGTCACATGTTCTGTTTATAGGCTGATGTCAGAAACATTACATTCAAAAGTATCCTTTACAAAAAAATTAAATGGAGTAGAAAATCCTTTACTTCAGGTAATGTGAAGTGTAAGAGAAAAATATTTAGTGACCAATGATTTGCACTTGTAATTTATTTGCTTCCTTGCTCCTGCTTTTCTGGGTTATACTTATGTCAGAATATACAATCCTAAGCACTTGCAAATATTCCCAACCACAGACAAATATACTCACTTTAAATGCGTAACCATGAGATTTATGAATCTCAGTATGCTGAATTCAACTTTATATTCCATACTTAACATCCTCTGGAATTATATTTCACAATATATTTCTCTGATAATATAGATGGACTTCAAGACTATGCAAATCTCCACTTAGGCTTGTTTAGCTTTTGGTGCTTATTTGTAGCTGGTTAAGTTCACATTTATGTCCCCTTCTGTACTTTGTCTTAGTCAACTACTCTCATTAATTAACAACCCAGCTTGATGGTTTATTCAAAAATTAGATTTAGTGTATTGTTCACCTTCCTTTGCAGACCATTTCTCTAAATATACTATAAGATGATATGGTCATGTTCTCTAATATATGCATATTTTTTCATGTTTTGGTTGTATTTTATAAGTATTTGCTCTTTTGTTTGGGTGTTTTGTTTGTCTGTCCAAACCATATTTGTTCAACAGCAGAAATTCATACCATGTATCTATCACAAGTTAATAATTCTCACAATATTTTTAACTCTTCTCATCTATATTTGGGGACCTGTGATCAGTGACCTTTCCTGTTACAACTGTAACTATTTTGGGAAGTCATAGCAAAGATAGCAAACATAAAAGAAAATGTGATTTCCACCTGTTTCCACCTTCCTCAGTCTCTGTTCTGCCCTGTTTTTGAGACGGGGTAATAATTGTATATAATTGAAAGAAGTGTGAGCCTTGTGGCTTAAATTCAAAGCTAGACACCAGTTCAGTAAGGAAGAGACTTTTGCTGAAAATTTAAGTAGACTGAAAGCAAAACCTGCTATACCAATCACTTAGCCAAGTAAGTTATCAGTACAAAGAAGAAGTTCTAGAAAGAAATTAAGCACTGCTCCATTGAGCACATAACTGTTCTGCTGATATGGAGTAGACAGGACAGAAGGTCAACCCAGGCATGAATTTCCTTTAAATAAAACCCTAATCTAGAACAAGTCCCTCATCTCCATTCCATTCTATTGAGGCGGGCAATATGAGAAAACTTCAGAAGAAAACTTGAAGCTGGAACTACTTGATTCATGTAGTATACAAAATGAGCCATTTCTATTTCAAAAGTATAAATTTGGGCTTACTCTTTGAACCCTGGGATGTAGATTAGATATTATATTATTAACAGGAAGCAATAATTCCATTAAATTGATTGTTTGTGATCACTGCCAATGATGAGGAGTAGTATTTTGTAATGAGTTTTTTCATTGTGTGTAAATACATAGTGGGTCTCAACATATAACAACAAATAATGATATAAAATATGTAGCAATTTATCCAGAAAAACTCAGCTGAAACAGTCGAGGAAGCTGACTATACTGACAGCTGATTTCCAATATATGCCAACAGCCTTCTGTTCAGATAAGATGATACGTAGGAAATTCATAGCCATAGACACAAGTCAATTCCTGGCTTCAAAACTTCAAAGGCCAGGTTGTTTCATTTGTCTAGTCATAATATAACTAGTAAATAAGGTAAGACTGATGTTCATTCACACTTGTGAAAATCTGCTTGAGGCCAGTTAATTATCATACATCTTTTTACTCTGCTTTTGCTCTCAAACTGCAACAAAAATAGGATGACAGAAAAAATGTCTGTGGCATATATTATGTAATATTTAAGCCCAGCATTGATATCTGCACACATACCAAAAAAGAAACAATTCTCTACAAAATGCTACTCCTCACTGGCAATATTCTTCATCACTGAAGGACAGTTTAATGACACTATGGTTTCATGTTTCATAATATCACATCTATACTGCATCCCAAGGTTCAAAGAATAATGTATGTTCAAATCTTATTGAGAAATACAGTCGATAATATTATTTCTTTCATATAGAGTGATTCTTCTGGCGATCTGTACAAGCAATATTGAAAGAGTAAAGAACGCGAACTTTTGGTGAAGATTCACTGCTATAAATTCCATTAAGGACATTTATGATTGCTGGAAGGTCACAATATTAACACAAATAGGATCATGAAGGAAGTTGATTACAACTCTGATGGATAATGTTGAAGAGTTCTGTATTTGTAAAGATGAAGTTACTTCAGATGTGGGAGGAGGAGTAAAAGAGCTAGAAGCAGGGGAGGATCTTGAAGATGTGGAAGAGTTGCTACAATGTCTGGACAGAGATAACTTACCACAAGATTGGATTTTATAAATAAGAACAAGAGACAGATCATGAGACAGAAAGGTGCCCTGGCTATTGTCTTATGAAAATAAGTTTATGAATATGATGTTAACTTAGTGGATAAATCGTGGCAGAGATTCATAGGTTGGCTCTGGTTCTAATTGAAGGTTCACAGCGGGTAAAATGCTATTAAGCATTAGGCCCTGCTATGGCAGCAAACCCCAGTTATGTCTAATTTTAAGGTCTTGCTAAAGCTACTCAGATATCTTCACCAGCTACTACCCTGATCAGACAGCAGTGGCAGAATCTAAAAATTTGGATGATCCTTGACTTTTTTTGTTTGTGTGTGTGATAAATATATATATATATATATATTTTATATATATATAAAATCACATTTGTTGGTTTGGGGAGATAATATAATACAATTGAACATTTTCATAAATTATACAATAGTGTAAATATAAATACTCTACATACATGAAAAGAAAAATATTTATGTGTTTTGAGAGAGTCACATTATTTCAGTGGTCTGGAACCGAACCTGGTAATTCTTTCTAGGAAATCCTGTAATTATGTTTTTAATAAAAGGGTAATTTATTGAAATATAATGTTGAATATAATGCTGTCTTCTTAATGATATTGTGAAATTATCTCTTCTATGCTCACAAATAAGATAAAAATTAAAAACTGCCCATACTATGCTTGAAATAAAATTAAACATTATAACACAAAAATAGAATATATTTTCAATAAAACACAGAAAGTTAATGCCTCTGTGACTATAGAGGACATAGCATCACTTGACTGTAGCTAAATAAATAAACAGTACATTAAATTTTCAACTGACTAATTCAATTAGATCATTAAGAAAACTGATACAAGAATTCCAGTGCCTGGACCAGTTCTTTTTGTCAACCTACTGCTTAAAGCAGTTTTATAATTCAGTAGTCCACTCTCTGGCTTGACATTCATATGTGATGAACCACAACTAAAGTTAATTTTACAACCACAATTGCTGACTGCTTCGATCTTTCATATAATCCCCATTACATATGCTGTTTTGAAACATCACAACCTGCAACGCTTCAGTTGATAATTTTTTTAAAAAAAGTGTATTAAAGCTGTTCACTGCTAATTTACTCTATCAAAAACATATAATTACTCATATGGAAAAAATCAATTTGTCTTAAATCATTAATCAACAAATTAAATTAGTTACCAATTTTCCTACTTTTGAAAGAAATAATTATTTTCATGTAGGGAAAAAAATGAAATACCATGGAAAACCTCTCATGCAATATATCATTGATGTTATCTATAACAACCAACTTCTCTGATACCTAGGCTTGCTAAAGATGTAAGACATGGCCACAGACCTGTCTCTATTCAATCCCATTTCCCAGCTTCTGGCTGAACCCCAATGGCACCTCATCCCTCCTAAATCATAACGCCTGCCCTTAACAATATCAAAATCATCTGCATTTCTTAATCCATTCTGATGCAACCATGGCAGCAGCTCCTGGTCAGTTCTCGGTAAGATTATCATGATGATTTCTACCTATCTTCCTTCCCAGGAGGGTCTGCCTCCTCCCACCACCACATCTGTTTTCCAATCCTCTCTAGCAGAATCTCTGAACTTCCTAGGTCTCCAGCTTTTCTTGATCCTTCTATATATAGTTTCCATAGCTAAACACCACTTGATATTGTGACAAGAAAATGATGTTTCTCTCATACACAGTGAGACATTCTGACCTGTGTTGTTCACAGTGTAATCTATTTGCTTTATGGACTTCCTTCCCAGTATTTTATCAGCTATGTTTTCTTTTGTAACCAATGGCTGCAAAATGGTGTGAGCTACAGTAGTTATAAACTGAAACTCATCACTATTACTTATTAAAATGAGAACTTGACAGAACCTGGTTATCTATTAATATTTATGACATGGAATATGTTCCATGAGTTGGAATAAGTTTATAAAGTTAAAGTTATTTAGAATTATATAAACCCTTGTAAACATATACATGGAAAGTAACCATGGTGGGGTGTGACAGAGGTGTCTAACCTGATAATTGTGAAGTTGAGGCAAGAACATCCAAAATTCAAGGACTGTCTAGGCTACAGGGTGAGCAAAAGGCTAACCTGGGCAACTTAGTGAGACCCTGCCTCAAAATGTAAAAAAAAAAGAAGAAACAGAGATTCCAGTCAGTGATATAAATCTTACTCTGGAGGCAGGAAGCCCTAGGTTTACTCCACAGTACTGCAAAGACAATACATAATAAATAAATAAATAAACAAATAAATAAATTTAAATTACCAAATAATGCTAATAAAGGTACTGATGACGTTTTAAATTTTCACTTTAGCACTAATACAATATATAACTTAACGAGCATAGGACTTTAGGCATTACAGCAAAATATTTTTAGTGGTTAATGATTCCAATACTGTTTTTATTTTGTTTTTGTTTGTTTGTTTTGTTTTGTTTTTTGTTTTCTAAGGCATCTTATTCTGGATCCCAAGCTGACCTGGAATTCATTACGTAGACTAGTTAAATCTTAAACATGTGAACATACATCTACCTCAGTTTACAAAGTATATACACTACATCCACAAGCTATTTCAGCATGCATCTGTATGCTACTACTACTAGTAGTTTCTAGTAAACTACTATGTACTACTACTAGTAGTTTCATGCTAATCATATTATGGGTTTCTGTTTTACTGGCCATATGATTTTTAATTAAATAAGAGTTAGAATAGAAATGTACACTATGTTTATGTAACAGTGCTTCAAGCTGGTGCTTCTGGAAAGTGGAAACTGATTCACGAAAAATAACAAGATGTTCAAAATCAGAGAAGCATAATTAGCAACTCAGGCATTAAGGACAATGATTTACTCATTCTCTTGTATAATCTTAAAACTTTTGTGGATTTTTGTGTTTTACTTCTAAAGAAACAGGAAAATTTGGAAACAAAGGAATCAAACAGAACTTCTCTTACACAGACCATTACAGTGCATGCACAGACTCAGTCAAGTATGATCTCCTCTGTGTGTGTATGTCTGTGTGTGTGTGTGTGTGTGTGTGTGTGTGTGTTCGTTCTCTTTGGATGTTTATGATTGAATATTTCAATTAACAAGAATTTCAATAAAATATCTTACATTATTTCAGTTTTTCTTTGAAAATTTCTTTTGTATTTATTGAAAATAAAATCTTCTATTATATGTCCCTGACCACAGGTTTCCCTCCCTCCACACCTTCCAACTCTCCCTTCCCTCTCTTCTCACCCATGTCTGTTTCCCCTTCATTTCCTCTTCAGAAAAGAGCAGTCCTCCAATAGACAATAACCAAACAGTGCAAAACAAGATATAATCAGACAAGGCAAATCTCTCCTAATGAAGACTACACTACTCAACCCAATAGGAGGGAAAGAGTCTCAAGAGCAGGCAAAAGAGGCAGAGAAACACTGGCTCCCAGTGTTAGGACTTCCACAAAAACACCAAGCTAAAGGCCATAACTTACATGCTTACAATGTAACACGATCATATCCATCTCTCTCCCTCCAACTTTTTCCATATCACATCAACACATGGCCTCACTTCACTTACTCCTCATTCCAATGAGAAATATCACATCTCTCCAAAGTACACTGATATCTTCTTATTTGAATCAAATTAACAATGTGACTTTAAATAAATCTCCATACATTTCTATTACAATACAGTCTACATGATGAACAAATAGAGGCCAATACCAATTTAATGTCCATTTTGCATTTTCTATTTAAAAGTTAATATTTGATTAACTCACCGTGATTCATGAATGCTAGTGGAAATGGGCTCCTCTGTTATATTGAGATAATCAAGCATATTCATGTCAATATTATAAATGTGAGTTGTTTTGGCTCCCTATCTGATGATTCAATATATGCATTATTTATGACATACAAATATGAATATTTAATTTGGGGGTATGAAATTAGTTCCTAAATAAATCTGAGCATGTGTTACTAATAAATGTTCCACTATCATCGCAAGGCAGATGGAAGATAGAGGTGTGCAATATTTATTTACACACTGAGGTCAGTATCTATGTCACTGATGGAGCGTAAAAGACACAGGAAATGAGACCAATGTCTTATACTTGCCTTCTTTATCACACTGAATAAACTTCACCTGAAATGCTAGTTTTCCTTTTATAAAGGTTTATACTGTCTATATGTGAAATATTTATGATAATTACAAACAACTAAGAGTGTATGATGGACTCCAGCATCTACCATTTGAAGAGCAGTTTATTCAAATGCCTCAGTGCTTTTCTGTGATTCACGAAAGTATGTATAGGACAGTCTGACAAGGAAGACCAACTGTGAGCATAGATACTATAGAAATGTGTGATAGTATCAGTCCCTGGAAGACACAGTGATTAGATGTAGCTAATCAAACTCTGGCTACTTAGGAGAAGGTAATGAAATGGCCAGAGTGGTAGAGATTTACCTGAGAAGAAGAAAAAAGAATGAAAGATGGAAAGGGAAAATATTCTGTATCATAACATTAACCGTGTTTTGTCATAATTACTTGTATGCTTATATTAACCCAGAACTCTTAACATCCAGGCCCTGTGTCAGTTTTAATCAATGTTAGATCTCTCATGCACAGGACAGTGCATTTAAGAAATTTTTGTGCCAAAGTTGGAGTAGATATTTGTTAAGTATTAATCTAAGAATGACATTCAACCTCCCAAATCCAAACTTTTATAAAAAGGAATGATACCTGTCCTTTAGACTGTTGTCAGAAGAAAAGGAAATAGCATGAGGATTGCTAATAAATGAGCTTTTGGCAAAAATATGAAATAAACATATATGAATAAAAGAATAAATGAGAAAATGAATGACACTAAGCTTATTTATATTTTCAAAACAATTTAGTAGTATACAGAAACTTAAGAACAGTTGTTATTACCTCATATAATATAATAGCCAAAAAATCAATAAAACAAATAAACAAACAAAAACCTCAGTAAGCAATACAGAGTATGTAATCTGTAGAATTTATCTGTCCAAGGAAAATCATGTTGTACTTTGAATAATACAGTAAGTATTTAAATACCTGATAAAATTCTAACTTCTGCTTCATTTCCTGTTCTTGTGCTGGCTGGATTCCGAGCTGAGCATCGATAGACTCCACTGTCTCCTGGTTGAAGTCGGCTGATCTGTAATGCTCCAGAGGGCAAGACAACCACACGTGAGTCTCCTGGGATTGGGTTGAGGTCTTGTTGATTTTTCTGCCAGTGTATTGTTGGCATGGGTTCCCCAATGACTTCACACTTAAGTAACACTGTATCTCCCATGAAGGCTGTGATAGATTCTGTCTGGGAAAGGAACCTCAATGGTCCTAAGAGAAAGACAATGAAGAAAGGGTGAGTCTTTCAAATAAAGCACAATAATTGCCAGTATCTGCTCTTCTTTGTGAGACCCTATATTCCAGAAGGTATACTCTCAAATTCTGTTTAGTCTTGTAACTTTACCACATATTGTAACATATCACGTAGGACAAGTAAATTATTTCAATTAGACAGGAAGTTAATATTGGCATTGTCTCTTAGGAACCTCTTCTTTTCCAGTAACTCTGGGATAACAAAAATCATCATGTCAATAAACAGAACAGATAAGTTTAGTCTAATTTTAACAAATGAGGAAATTGTACTTTGAAAAGTAAAGTTTGATATTCAGGTTAATGGTGGTCTTGTGTGTCATTGTTGCAAACATGTTCTTGCTATTTTAAACCTAACACTGGACCAATGTCTCTGGAGTTATGGTGACTCATGAAGAACTGATTATGTAGTATGAATTGAGACAGTTTCAAGAATGAAAAGATACTTTCACTTCCAATTATATGAACATACAACAACTATTAGTAGATGACAGTTTACTATGAATATTTACCAGTATTCCCTCTGGTAAGGTTGCAGTGTGGCAAAGAAAATCCTCAAGATGAAGGTAGAGTAGCTTGTATTTCTAGCTTGTGTGGACTATATATACATATGCATTATTACACATTGTGTTTCATTTCCTGGTCTAGTTAGTAAAACAGTAGCTAATCCATGTGACCATAAAGTGCCATATGAAATGGTTGGCATGAATAAAGGAGTGAAGGGAATAAGTGACCAACCACAATGGAGTAAAGCATGGTGAGGAAAAGCCTCCAGTTTGATGCTTCATTAGAGAAGAGCTGGAGATGCTATGAGCTTGGCTTCCTAAGCTTTCTACAAACAACAATACATCAGACTATTGTCCAAGAGAATATTCATATTATTTGGAGACTCCAAATACACAAGTATGAATTGTGTCATTATTTATAGAGCACTGGATATTCTTCCCTAAGCTAATTGTACCTAATAATTTTAATTTTTTGGTTCTTTGATTTAGTTATGACAGATATATTGTTACATTTTGATTTCCCCTTAATCTTAATGATACTGTTTTCATTTTAGGTGCATGTTACAATCACATTTTATTAACTCATTAGTCTGGGCTTCATTAGATTTTAATAATTATATTTAATGATATTGTAATGTTGATAAATGTATCTTAATTAAGTCAGGATTTCCCATATCTGGGACTAAATCATGTCATGAAGTTTGTATTTTTCCAATCAGCATTGTATCCATGACAAATTCTACCATGATCCATTTTCACTACTGCTGCTTTGAAATTGGGTCTACTCCCCTAAACCCATGTTTCATAAACAGAGAAAAAAATAAAGTGAGAACAGAAGGTCAAAGGTCAAAGGACTGGGTTAAAGATAATTTAACATGAGAGGCAATAAGGAACATTATAGTTATGCTTCAGGCCTGGGTCAAGGGAGAACTTCATGTCTACTTCAAATCCTAGGGGTTGGAATCAGGAGATAATGGAATAAACGATATATAAAGTTACTTCAGCACTTCATACAGAATAGGGACAAATTGCTAAGGACTACCATTGTTATTTCTCTGCCTGAAGTACTTGAAATCATGGAGATGTAATCCTATGGAGAGGCAATGTTCTTAAAAACGAATGATTGGTGCAAGATCATGTAGACACTTCATATTAACTTGTCAGTTGAAATGTATCCCCCATACACATGTTATAAAACTACCTCTCTGCCTCATACATTTGAAACTCTGGAATCTGGATCTATGGAGCCACCTAGACCAACACTACAGAGGTATCAAGTTGCATCAGCCACTTGAAACAGCTTACTCTTCCAATTAAAGTAACTCATCCGTAATTATGTTAGACCTGCCCACAGTGGCTGGGAAAACAAAAGAAATCCATTCATTTGCTATTAATTTCAAGGCTCAAAGTCTTTCTAGGTTCTTTTTACAGTTTTGTATGAATTTTAAAGAAAAAAAGATACAATATATAATCTGTGACTAACTGATGTAAGTGTGGATTTAAAGGAGGAAACCAAAGAATAGTTGCTGTAGTCTAAAGAAATTACACTGAGGAGGATCATTATTATCCTATGTTTACGTCAGGAAGCAAGTTTCTGACCTACTTGACAGCATTCTTTCTTGTCTTCATTGTTAGAATTTATCTTATGCTTAAGGAAAAATTGTGAATAATTATATAATAATCTATTAAATTTATAAAATAAAAATATATGCTAGAATTTAATATATTAGGGTAAATTGAAAGAATATCTGGATACTTTCACATGTGCAAAACATGATACTGCATTAGGTATAAACATTGTATAGATTCAAACGCATTGTGTTCCATCAGATTATCAGTAATATTAAAAGTTTGTGAGATTTTTAAATATTTACTATTTATATTTTGATATTTTGTAATATGATATATATTATAAATGTATGTCAAATGTAAATATATTTGATATTTTATATTTGATGTTGGATAGGATATTAAAAATAGTACTAGAGAAGAGAATATAGATGAATAATTCAGGTTGATAATCAACAATTGTTTTCCATTCTCAACCTCATCTAGCTTGCATATTAGCATAATGAGACAATGATATTGGCTTCTAGTCTACAAACTACTGTACAGCATTGTCCTTTGAATTGAAAGGCAGGATGCTATGAGAAATTTAAAAGGATTGGGAACTGACATGAGTACCTCAGCTCAGACACTGAGTCAGCCACCCATGCTGTCATAAGTATCCTCAATAAATTCACTGCTCCACCACTGCCGTCCCTTGTTTGGTCGGTGCTGGTGTTAGGTGAACTGTAATTCATCACCTCTCCCCAGGCAAAATCATACAACACCACACTGCTGTCAGATTTTAAGTAAGAGAAACAGCAAAGGTCATGTTGGTTTCAGTGCCTTGTTCCGTGGGTTCTGGAGTAGAACTACGTTCAGTGTTAAAGTTAGCCATTTAACACAGGAAAGCTTCAAACTGATAATGGGGATGGGAAATTATGAAATGACTTCTCGTCTTTTACTGTTGCTGCTGCAAAGAAAGCTATGCAACAAACAAGTACATTTATAGGCTTTTTGTGTGGCTCGAATTACTGCTTCTAATATGGAACTAAAGGTCTGCATGGCACCTTCTGGTTGTGAAAGAAGAACGTATATGATATCAATTTTCTATCGTATTTTATTTATTAAATTTCCTGAAGCTCACAAAAATGAAATACTGGATTTTTTTTCAGAAATCAATAGATACAATAATGTAAAGTAAATATTTTTGTGCTTCCTAGAGTATGAGGTTAACTTTGATTTTTGTGAAGATTAGTTTCCTGGTAAGCAAGAATCTGTTCAAACTGAAGAGATTACTTGTGGTCCATTGTTTCCTACCTCTGTTCTTTGCTCATTCATATCTATTCCAGACATCAGAAAGTTCCTAAATCAGGGAGTTTATGCTGCAGCTGTTGAACAAGGCTGTGTTTAAGGTTTTTGGTATTACTTTATACTCCAAATGCTGTAAAAGTGTTTTGGTTGGTTTTGTTTGTTTGTCGGATTGTTTTGTTATGTTTTGCTTTTTAGTTACATACCCAGGGATCTAGCATAATCCACGTCATTTTCCACAACTATTACAAAACAATTTTCAATTCCATTGAACTTGTCTAAGGCCCTAAACTTAGTCTTCCCTTGTTTTGTCTTTCTTGGTTTTGTTTTAGTTTTTTGGAAACAGGGTTCCCCTGTGTAACCCTGGCTTTCCTGGAACTTGCTCTGTAGATCAGGTTGGCCTCAACCTCAGAGATCTTCCCAGGTCTGCCTCCCAAATACTGGGATCAAAGTAGAATGCCCCCCCCAGGGGGGCTTCTTGTCTTGATGTCACTTCTTTAGCAGTTTCTCTAGAAAGAGAAAAAAATTCTCCTAACTCTACCTGTAGTCTTTCTAATAGCATCAAATATAACAGCCTCCACTCTTCCTAGTCATTCTGAGAATCATCTTTCTGCCTTAAAACTTTTAAATCACTCATAATTTACAGACATTATGACAAAGATCAGTGTATAAATAAAACCTGAAAAGTGTTTCCATGTTCCTATTATGTTATCTGTATTTTATTTTCCACAGGGAATATAAAATATTTACTGATGATAAAAAGCAAACCTTAATATTTAATTAGGTTCTATGTAAGTCTAAATGCTTTTAAAATATTCACTAAATGCTTTCAAAATATCCACATTTTGAAACCTGGCATTAATTTTACATTTATCACTTTCAAACTCACTAAAGGAGCTTGGATGGTGGCTGATAAGACACCAACGTTCCAGATTATCTAGGGTCAGTTTCTTGCTTCATCTCTTCAGGAGTTGGATGGCTTTGCATTTGAGTATCATTTCAAGTTTGATATTATACTACACTAAGCATCTTGATTCACTTCACTTAATTTTCACAAGTCCTATATTGCCATTTGCTTGTATAATAGGAATTGAACCTAGAACCTTGTATAATCTAGCTGAGTGCATTACCACTGAGCTGTATTTCGAGTCCACCATAATTATTTAAGTATTAACATCTTCAGTTTATATGGAACAGCACAAGAAAAGTCTAAACGAGTGCTGTGTAACAGGAGTATTTAAAATAAAATTCAGTACTGTATTATAGTTTTGAAACTGCCTTATTTCCTCAAGGTAATGAAATTTGCTTAAGGTGAGTTTCTTCTATTTGGCCATACTCTGCTCTTCCAGTAGCAATGTAGAACTGGGTAAGAAATTTAGTTAAGCCTCTTCAGCTGACCCTTAGTATTCATTAGGTTTCAACAACTATTGATTGAAAATATTTTAATTGTATTTGTGCCAAACATGTGCAGGCTTTTGTGTCATGTTCCCTAAGCCACATAACTATGCACATAGCATTTACATATTATTCCACTTGATGAGTTGGCTTTACACATGGTGTAAAGTATATGATAGGATGTATTTTTGCAAAACTGACATATTATACAAGGATATCAGCATCTGCAGATTTTCATTTCTACAGAGTCCTGGAACCAACTCCCCCCCCCCCCCCCCGTGTATGCTGAAGGACAACTCCACATTTTGTGCTCAATTAAATTCTTTTAAACGAACTACAGTCTGGAGGGCTGTGCTATTCAAAATAGCACAAAAACCTATTTGGAGTGCCTCAGGAGGGCTTCTATCTTTACCCTTGAGAGAAGGTTGTTTCCTAAAAGGAACTGTTGTCAAGACTCTGGATGCGACGGCAGCTTCCTGTCTTGGAACACCTGGAAAGGCAGAAGCTTCCCACACCAGTCACCCCTCAGCTTTAGACCTGGGCAGCACTACCATGTGTTAACTCAGACCCAAACCCTATCAGTAAGAAGCTATACAAAGAAAAGCACAGTTTATTTTACATATGGGAAAGTCAAGACATATCCCACGTACAGAAGCTCTATTTTATCCTCTTGGCCTAGAAAAAATAAATACAGATATACAGATACTTCTCGTTTTTCTAAGTGACTTATATAGACTGAAGTGTTTAGGCTTCAGCATCAGAAATGTTATTGATAGCAGCAATCGTTATTACAACTGCATAGTAAACAGGACTGACAACAAGAAATATTGGCCCATTATGAACTTAGCATGGAGGAGTGGGCCTGTCACTTATTCTGATTTCCGTAAAAGATCCTTCTGTTATTGCTTTATAACACTTTATCACCTGAAAGATTCACAAACAGCCTCTTTGCATGTGCACTTTGTTAAATGTTGCTCAAGGTCTGTTTTACATCCATAAACCAGATTCCTTACTGAAGCATTTACCATCAATACAATGAAGGATTTACTCTTTTTAGCTCTCATTAACATAACCATTGTTTATGCAGAAGGAAGGTGATAATGTCAATTCAGGGAATAAATCCTCACTTCATCCCTCTGCCCAGGTACAACCAGTTATGCTGGAGTCTCCTTTGTCCCACATACTTAGACTGACACAAAAGAACTCTGGGGTTTATTTCATATTCCAGGCTAATCTACAAATTCTTCGAGCAGAAAGACTCAGTCCTAGTTTGATTGTATATTACAAACAGCACAAGTCATGCCGGTTCTTCATCAAATCCATACTTGTTGAATGAAGATTGTATGGTGTGATTAATTTAATAGTCAGCTTAGATCAGCAACACAGGCCCTAAACATTAGGAAGTGGTGAGGGATATTTCTGGAAAAGAGTTGGTCTAGACATTGAACCTTCTGCCGAGGCTCATTAAATGATTAGAGATTTAACCATGGTGAATATGTTAGAATATTAGAGATCCAAAGCCTGATCACAATTGATCTTTAGACTCCACAGTAGCCATCCCTTGGTAACCACAGTGCCTGACCCAGAACCTTTGTGACTAACAGGCAAAGGATTTTTGGAGTGTTTTAACTAACACAATTCTAGTTTCCTTCAAGTAAAGGCTGAGACTGTCATCGGATAGCATCTGACCTGAGACTTCCTTGCTTTACTCTAGCTACTGTTTCCAGCAATGTGTTTGAAAAGCTCCTTGATGTATGGGCTGTGTTGTTGTGTAACATAAAATTGTCATTAAACTGCTACCACGTTGGAACATGGAAATCGAGTCAAGCTGAATCAATATTCCCTAGGACATGGTCACATAAATTGCTCTAGGATAAACTCTCTCCTTCCATTTGAGGTAAGAGCTGTGGATTTGCAACCATGAAGAATAATAGCAATGATGGGGTGAGGTAGGAGGCATCCGGGGAGTGGGAGAAAGCAGTGACTTCTTCAGGCAAAGTGTTAAAGAGCTAAAGTTAGTTCATAGGAAACACACCTGTACACGTGCCCTTTCACATTGTATATGTGAAAATCAGCAGACAATCCCTCATGCAACTGCAAAATTCTTATCTTAGATTTACAAACTTGCTTTGAGGATCAGCTTATATTTTAGGTGGTATTTACCCAACTTCCTACAGATCACTGTCCCTAGGAAACATTATCAGGTGTTTCCTGGCTAGCCCCATCCCAGTTAGGCCAGGCTGGGCAAGGGCTACTGATAAGTAATTTCTCCACAGGTGAAATGAGCCAATTCAAGGCAGATTAGATTATATTAAGTGCAGGTTTATTGGGAAGCTGCCATCAGTGATTTCACTGACCACAAGGACTGAAGCCAGAGAAGTCACCATGGGGAGTAAGAGGCAGGGTGAAGAGAAAGGTCACATATGCAGACAGAGAGTAGAAGAGGAAGAGAGTGAAGAGAGTGAGAACAAAATGTCTGGATTATATAGGGAAGAGCCTCTGGGGGAAGGGCAGCCCAGCCTCTTGGGCTGGAAACTTCAGGGTTGGGATCAGGGTATTCCAGCTAGGGACTGAGGGATTCTGGGAGAACCTGGAGGCCAGATCGACTTTGTAGAGTGAAATATGTGCCTCAGTCCCTTGTCACTGAGTCCAAAACCAGATATGCCCATCTATCCCCTTTAAGCAATACATATTTCTTCACAGGTTAGATACAACCAAGTTGTTTCCAGGGCAATGGAAATGTTAACAGCCAAAGCACCAAACATTTTTTTTTCCTCATGAGATTTTCTTTTATAATGCTACAAAAGAGGGGAGAGTTTAAAAAACAAAATCACCATGGCAATGAATGCAAAGCTGCTAAATCTGTAGGGAAGTATTAGGTTCTCAGAATTAAAATAAGGAGAACAATAGTCCATCCCTAGCCTTCCACCCATGCAGGCAGCACCACCCAGACTGAGAGAAATCTTCCATCAGAGCCAGGCAGTCCGAAGTTGCACCATCTCAGGCAGGCACTTCATTCAAATCTATATTTCTTTGGATTTATAGTCGATGTGAAAATAAAGCATTCCACAGTCCAGGTTTATGTATGTCAGGGTTCACTGCCTCCAGGAGGTCACTCTGACACCCACCCAAATACAGCAGGAACATGCCTACTCCTTCCTGTACATTCTAATCTGGAAATGGCATGCTCTTCTGATTTGCTCTCTAACCTCCTTGGCAGACTATCGGAATCCACATCTTCTTGAATAGAAGTCTAATTATTAAGTAATTAAAGTTCATTTCACAAGGAGACTTATCAACTGGCGGACAGACCTGGTAGTTGGAAATATGCTTTGGTTTTAAACATTTAGCAATGTGGTTGTGTTTTACAATAGCCAGAGGAGAGTGGCTATAAACACTCTGTTTGCTCTAAATGAAAGAATGAAGGTTACGTTCCCTCTAAGAAGGACGGATGTCTTTGCCCCTGTTTAACTGTCAAATTAGCTTAAGGGTAGAGACAAGAGGCAAGCCAAAGAAATGTTCACTAAGTACAATTTTTTCCTCAAAGTATTAAAGAAGAATAAAGCATCTTCATGGGATTTGTTACTGTTCCATGCCTCCACTCTCCACGTCTCATTAATATGGCTTGTTACCTATCCTGCTGTCTTTCCACATCTTTTCTTCTCCCCTCCCTTGGTGTCTTTCCATCATCCTCTCTCTGTGCTTTCCTGCCCCCTCACTCTGTCTATCCTCTCTCTCTCTCTCTCTCTCTCTCTCTCTCTCTCTCTCTCTCCCCTCTTTTCCTCCTTCCCTCTGTCCCATTTGTATTTCTAAAATTATAGACTCTGAGGTAATTAGTTTAATAGCAAATGCTGGAATGTGGACTGACGTTGTAAATCTAGCAAACTTGCCTGATGTGTTCCAGTCACAGCCCTACATATGTAATTCTGTCATGTGGACAATTTAGTTAAACTATATACAAAGTATATACAGAATGAAAAGGAAAAGCTCAGAAACAAAATATACACACATTCTCAGTTGATATGCTAGCTCTACAATTTACTTACACAAATGAACTCCCTCCCAAAGCCAAAGGAACAAACAGTCGAGGAAAAACACCAAATCTTTCTCGAAAATCACCTGCTGGATTTGTTTCAGATAAACACTCTGGGGATGACACAGGGTTATCTTTTGAAACAATTGATGAGATACATGACTATGAAGCAGGTAGTGGTTGGGGAGACTCCATTTTACCTAAGGGCAAAATTCAGTGAGGAGGCTGTGACTTCAAATCTCACCTTTCATTAGAGTTTCTCTTAGTTCACCTTCAAATCCAGAGTTTGAGCCTTAGATTCTTTACTTATTTGTAATGCCCCATATTACCACCATCATAATGAAAACAGCACATTTTCTGAAAGGATAGGCTTTATGAAACTATTATATAAGAGAAGCCAGCCACTCCGGAGATGGATTTCAGGACCCACCAACTCTGCTCTGGAGGGAGTTATCAGACATGAACTACACCTGTGTGCTCAATGGTCCTCCTCCTTCTGACTTTATTACCAGCTTCAGACAAGTCAGAGTTCTGCATTGCCCTTCCAGTTCTTTCATTAACTCTATAGCACGGGAACTCTGGGGAGGTTCACCTAGTAGCATTTTAATGAGTCTCTTTTCATCCCTCCGAGTTATTACATATTATCTATTTCCACCAAAGGATTAGATATTGAAGAGCTTTTCCACTTCATCCTCCAACTTATGCAGTATTGTCTTCCAGGATATAGATATTTCATAAAATATAATGAAATCATATAGAACACTGATGCCGTTCTTTTGTGTTCAATTTAGCATAGAAAGTTTTTTTCACAAGTGATGCTAAGTAACAAATTGTGCAGAGTGGTAGCTAGCTCTCAGATTAGCTGTGCCAACCTTATCTCTGGTTTTTGCACTGGTGGTTCACCTTCATATATTGTATGAAGCCAAAGGAAAGCTTATAAGAACTACACAAATCAGTTAGATATTTGACAGTTTAATATGGAGAAATGCTACAGGAATCCTTTAAAAGGAAAAATAGTGCAGAAAAAGTTTATACATCAAAAAGTAAATGTAAGCAACATTTAAATCGTAATTTAGTTTATAATCCTTTTCATAATGAAAACTAGGCCAATACATATGTAAATTGATACATCACTTGGAAAATTAATTTGCCAGTACAACAATTTAAACAAAAAATACTTCTAGGAGATTACCCATAAGTATATAAAAAAAATACTAAATATATAAAAGCAATTTGTTCAATGTAAAAATTAGAGAATAAATTAACTTATCCTATTGCTAATTGGTTAAACAAATTACATTATATCCACTTACATAGTTTTGGACAACCACTGAAAATTAAGTCAGTAAACATTTTTTGTTATTTGCAGAGTCTTAGTCTCTAACCAACTGGCCTCAACTTATGATTCTCCTGATTCAGTTTCTCAATTTCTAGGATTACAGGAATATTAGCATACCAGGCAAATTTTGTTTGTTTGTTTCAGTAAAAGAATTATATTTATGTAATTTTGTTTTTAAAAATCAAATATATCTTTAAAAATTATAGTAGGGAACAGCACAGAATTGCAGCATTCCAATAATCACATTATCCAGTGCAAATTTAAGCAAGCCTTCATGAGCATATCAATGACCTAAGAAGGTATTTCCCTCAATAGGCATGGACAATAACATTATTTTTATTCACTGCTTTGAAATTAAAATTCTCATTACAAAAGCTGTGATTGGTTTATAAATAATAGTAATGATTTTTTAAAATCAAACCTGAAACCAAAAACTTTCTACCAAGCTTACATCCCATTGTGTACTGCTCATGAAGATTGTGAAGGTAGTTGATACCTATGAGAACGTCTTGAAATTGTGTTTACATAATGGAAGACATCATATCATCCCAATAACAGAAAAGATAACCCTTAACATTTGTATCACACTTCATTCTACTTCTCGTTACTGCCAAAAACTTGTTTTTAACTTTATGTAGGTTAACCTGACAATGATCCCTAAGCAATGCCAATAAAACTAACTCATGGGCATTTCCAGCTCTCTCGCTTTCTTACATTCCATCATTAGTTCATTTAACCATTCATTCAATGTTTCTAAGTCATGGTGAGCCATGGACTCCCAGGCAAATGAGTGCCTTAGGTATGCTAATGAGGGTGTTTCAATGTAAAGATGACATTGTAAAATGTAAATTGCATAAGAGAGTGTGTCTCCCTTTGAGAGCTCACTGCAGACCTATGCACAATAGCAGGCAAAGGCACAGAACCTCTTTTCTATGCCTGCTTTACCCTACTTGGGCCACTAGATTTTTTCCTGACTTTGAACTGAGAATTGGATTAGAACTGACATCATTCTTCTTCATGCTTCTTTAAGTTTATATTAAACATAAAAAAAGACCCTCCAGAGATTTATATGATAATTTCTTATGTTAAATCCTTTCTTTGAATCAGCAGTCAGACAGAGAAAATTATAGGTTTGACATTCCCCAAATAAAAAATAAATTATATATATAAAAGGACATCAACTTTTGAACACTGACATTTATCAATATTCAAATAAATGGCACCATGCCTCATGAATAAAATTATTAAAAGCATTATATGATTATACCTCATAAGTATGTGCATGAAGTATGTTTTATATGATACATGACTGGATTTTATATTCATATTGGCCACAATGTTAAGACTTCTCATCAAAAATATGGAAAAATATCAAAATCTGAAATAATTAAAAAAAACTGAGATGTTTATGGTTCCAAGATACACATTTTCTCTTTTATGGAACAAGGGTTCTTCGGTCCATAAGAGGATTTATCTTTGTAATTATGTTTGTCTTTGTCCATTTCATCAAATGGCACCTTTTATATCATCACGCATGTCTTTCCTGATAATAAGTAGATATACATGAGGAAGCTAATGCAGAATTATAATTAAAGATGTTTTTTGCAAAGCAATACTTAGAAACAAACTTCCAACTTTGTAAAATATGAACAGGGTCTTCATAAATGAATAGAAGTATACAAGATCTAGGAGGATATTCTAGACAGAGGAACAGCATTGCAAAACTATAACTCTAAGGAGTACACAAAATTTGATATGTAAATAATTCAATAAATTATAGGGAAGCAGAGTGAGATGTTTGTGTGTGTGTGTGTGTGTGTGTGTGTGTATGCTGTTTTGCTGTGGTTTTTACTATGTTATAGAGCTCAGTAACATTCTTGATTTTCACCAAGGTTGTACTGTTTTCTTTACTGAAATATTTCCTAAGAGTAGAAGCTATGAGCTCTGTGATTTTGTATTATTTTCTAGGTAGACAAAGACGCAGAATAAATATTGAATGATTTCTCTATTATTTAACAAATAATTAGGAATTTATATTCCATCAAGTCACACTAATGTAATGTTATATGACATATGTTACCTTTTACTAGTTATACAGGTATGTGTCACTGTTGAGAAAATAATCATGAATCTGAATTGTGCATTCTAGAATGAGAAGGAAGAAATGACATGTAGTATATTTTAGAGTGAAAAAATTTACAAAACTCCAACAATAGGAAAGCATATGAGATGGAGAACTTATCACTAAATTTCACTCTTAGTTCCCATGATAATCTGTATAATAATCTGAACTGTGAAGACTTCAAAATTTTAATTGGGCTTCTAGCACCAAACAACAGCATTACTGCTGTATAATTAGTCTTAAAAGCTACTCAGTTTGGGGATTTAAATCATATAGGTATTGTGGTTCTCTAAACCTAGCAAACTACCATAGAGGGGAAAGTCATGAACCCTAGAGAACTTCCTACTGCCACTCTCCTAAACCTGGATAGTTTCTAATTGCACTGGAAATACGTATCCTCATGCCTACAGATGAGTGTTGCTCTCACACCTCATCTAAGAACCTTTTTGGAACATATGAAGATGGTTACAGAATTTCAGGACTATTTAAGGAAAATAGACAGTGGGGTTGTCAATTTCACATGGTATTTCTACAATGTAACTCTACACCTAAACTTCAGGGAACATCATGGAAGTCAGGGTGGAATAAAAGAGCTAAAAGACCGGATTATCTGCCAAGAGATAATGACTTCTATATATGACAGAGATTCTGTGATATAGAATCTCTGTGACATATATGTGTGAACAGAATATATGTGACAACAGAATCCCAACAATCTTGTAGCCTAAAAAAGACTTGTATAATTATAACACAAGTTAACAGGTTATCATGGATGGGGAGAGTCCCATGACATTCCAGCACAAAATGCAGGATGATAGGAGAATCATAGTTTCTAAGTAGGGGAGAATGAGTCTTCTTCAAGGATGATCCTTTGATAGATTATCCAACCCCAAATGGTCATCTGAAGCACATATATAAAGATCAACATTCATTGGACTCAGGTATATATGAAAAGAGATCAACAATTTGGGAGGAAATAGAGAGGGCATGAGAGAAATTAAAATTTTTAAATTGTGTTTGTGATCAAAGGTGACTGAGAATATTATAGGTACCATACAAAATCAGGAAATATAAGATACTCTGTTTGAATAACAGTGTCTCTACTATGATTTCTTCTAAATTGATTTAATAGGACCATCAACTCTCCATACTGGTTTTTTTTTTTTTTTTATCAAAGCAAATACCTGAGTACTGTTCAGAATTTGTAGACAGAGTCAAAAAAATGAGCCACCTATATGGGACAAGTTTTCAATATAAGCAGGTAGCAGAGAGAGTAGAATCAGTCCAAAACATTTATTTTAATATATTAATTTGTTATAGTAAATTTGATGATACCTAAGACACACATCACATACATCAAAATTAAAACTAAGATTTTGTTTCTCTCATAATTTTGGTATCTTTTTCCCACCTCACAAAACCCATTGCATGAACAGTGAAGCAAAGGTCTGAGTACAAACAATAATATAAATTCCCTATTTTAATAAATCTGTAATTGGAAATTTTATTTGGAAGGATCCACCAGGGGAAACAAGCCATGAGTAAAATTCATTTGCATGTTGTGTCTTTGCCCAACCACAGTGAACACTAAAATAATTCTGCTTAGTGTGTTTTTGTGTGTATGGAGGATGGGTTGTGGGGGGAGTTGTGTGTGTGGTCACTTGTAGTCCATTCACATTTCTGTTTGAGTGGGCATGCATGGATCTCTGAATACAGATACCAAGGCATGACAGCAGTGTCCTCTGTCACTCTTCCTGCCTAGTTGACTTAGTAAGCTCTCAGGATCAGCCTGTGTCTATCCCATAATGGCTGTTTTACACTCATGGTATTTACTGTCTTCCTTACCTTTCAGAAATCATTTGGAAGTAAAGGAGTGTCAGGAAGTTGGAAAACAGTAAATCACCTTGTAGGACAGTCTCTCAGTTCTGAGTTCATTGTCTTGGGCAGTTTTGCTATAGGACTGGTATGTGGAGACTGATAGAGTGTGGACACATCCATCCAGGAAGTTAGTTATATTTCTCTCCTGTTTCTAAGAGAGAACAGAATGGACTGCAGATGTTTGGCAGAAACTAAATCATAAGATTTCAAGGTTGGAACCTGAGATTGGTCTGGAATCTTATGAAAAGAAAGAAGTCAATAAAAGAGCTCAGAGATGCAAAAACTGACAAATAAGCTAACCTAAATAACTATATCATTGAATGAAATCATAAATAATTAATTGTCATTTATTGTGACTCACAATATTTTATAGTAGCTTTCTGTGATCAATTTACTCTTCAGATAGAACATTAGCCTTCATGGAATAGCTAAATTATTGTTATTTTAATATCTTAACTTTTCAACAAAGACATCAATCATCTATGTTCAAAGCTATTTTATTTCTGCCAAGTTATTTAAAATCACTTTCAGTAAAATTTTGCTCCTTTGGAAGCTCACTCTTCTCTTGGTCTCAGCGGTTGATGACTTGAGAGCCTTTAGAATGATTTATAGAGAGTTCTATATCAGAGTGGCATCTGAGACACATAGTGATAATTTATTGTAATCTTAGCTTTTCCTTTGGGTGAGTTTGCTAGTGAACTGAGTATTATATCTTGAACTATCTCTTATGATGACAACAGAGTCCATAATATGAAAACATGTTGAGTGATGTGAGAAATATATCTCAAGGTAACATTTTACAAAAGTCTTAACACCAAATGATAAGTCCATATTTGAGGATCCCAAGATACTGTGAAAACCTCATCTATTTTCTTAATTTTATGTGATATATACATAATTTCTTACTTGTTTATTGGGCTTTGAGATGTCCTTATCTTCTACAACTCCCTATTAATAATCGTTTCCTACTTGGACAAGCTCCTGAACATTGCAACATGATCTCCCATCTACCTGGCCAGCATTGTCATACTCTGCTCCTGCCTCTCTTCTAGAATACTTTCCATTTTTAATCTCATAAACACAGGGGTTGGTAAGGGTTTGGATAATATTAGTCTGTAGGTCCTAGGATGTAGTAGGCAATCAACAAGTAGTTTCTGAGGAAACAGCCTGAATTAAAATCCTCCTAACCACATGTAAGAGCATGTATTCTCTTATTTTGTTTCTGATACCTCAGAATTTACTAGTATTTGCACCAATTGGTACTTGCTAGATATTCATTGTCTTAGTTAGGGTTTCTATTACTGTGAGAAAACACCATGACATAAAAGCAGGTTGGGGAGGAGAGGGTTTCTTGAGCTTACATTTCAACAGTGTAGAACAACACTGAAGGAAGCCAGGGCAGGAACTCAAACAGGGGAGCATCATGGAATCAGGAGCTGATGCAGAAGCCATGGTGTGGGGGGGGGTAACTTCTTACTGATTTGCTCATCATGGTTTGCCCATCCTGCTTTCTTGTAGAACCCAGTACCACTAACTTGTCCATGGGTGGCAGTACCCAAAATAGGTTGGGCCCTCACACATCAATCACTAATTAAGAAAATGCTCTACACAGGACTGAAGGAGCTGAAGGGGTTTGCAATACCATAGGAAGAACAAAAATACCAACCAACCAGACGCCCTAGAGCTCCCAGGGACTAAGCCACCAACCAAGGAATACACATGGCTCCAGCTGCATATATAGCAGAGGATGGCCTTAATAGGATGAGAAGTCTTTGGTCCTACGAAGGCTCGATAGATGCCCCAGTGTAGGGCAATTGAGGAGTTTCTGGGAGGGGGAACCAGGAAAGGGGATAACATTTGAAGTGCAAGGAAAATATCCAATAAAAAAAGAAAGAAAGAAAGAAAGAAAGAAAGGAAAAAAGAAAGAAAGAAAGAAAGAAAGAAAGAAAGAAAGAAAGAAAGAAAATGCTCTACAGGCTTGTCTACATCCTGACCTTACAGCGACCTTTTCTCAGTTGTGGTTTCCTCCTCCCAAATAGCTTGTATCAAGTTGACATAAATCTAGCCAGCACACTCACTGAAATGGCTCCCATACTCACTTTCAGTCTCTGTCCTCTCCATTGCAATTCAACATGCTCAAGCAAAGGATACCTTGCTCTGTATTTCTGAGAAAATTCAGTCCCTGACAGAGCAAAGACACTCTTTTGAAAATCAAAGATAGTCTTTTGAAAATTCTTATTACTCTAAGGAGTAATTAGGTCTGTTTGGCCCATTTAAACAAAGGACCATGAGGAAAAGAGACTCAAAAATAGTCTGCTTTGTTTGCTGCATCCTGTAGTTCTATTGGTCTTTTAAAAAAAAATATTATTGATTATTTTATTTATTTACTGCAGTATACTTTATGGTGGCCTCAATTTACAAAAAAAAAAAAGTTATTGTTAAAGTTTGGGCTTTATAACCTGTAATACTTTATAACATGTGGAGTTTGGTAAGGACATACATTTTTTAAACAAGATATTAAATATATTCAACATGTCTTGCAATGATCTTTCTTGATTCTGAAACATATGGCCTAATAATTAATGTAATATGTATCAAACTCAGTAACTATAGTGTTAATATCAGTATCTGTATATTATTCCAAAATAATTTCATAAATTCATTGAATGTAAGAAAACTTGAGTTGTTATGGTCTTTCCTTAATCATGCCTTGTACCTGGACAGTTAGCAGGGGCTAAATAGTAAATGGCTGATTGCTTACCAAAACTTTAATTTTTATCTATAGTTTTCCTCCAACCATTCTGTCCTACAATCAGGTTTCCAGCAATGACTAGTTGGACAATGAATTGGTATGCTGTTCCTTAGGGATTTCTCCTGCATCAGCATTTCTTAGTTAATGGTAGATCTTTGAGTAGGGTTAAGGCCTAAAGAGATTTGCCACTTCTGAGTTGACATGCTCAACTGGTGTCTGTGTTCTCTTTGGGTTTATGTGTATAGAGTGTACTTACGTCACATATATTCCTTCAGAGATATATGTTTAGCAATAAAGCCATTAGGGAATCCACTGGGAAAGTCATATTCTTAACACAGTGTATTTATAGTTTTTGAAAAGTAATTTTAGGTTAAGTGACTGAAAGAATTAACAAAAATTTCATTTGTTCCCCTTTTAGAGTTTTATTTTAAAGCATGTTTAATCAGAACTTATATCTAAAAATAAGCTGACCTCAGTTTTCTCCTTTAAAGAAACACTATTAGGTTTGTAAATCTTGAGCACATCCATAACTGGTTGTTTAATGATTCAAACCCATCAGAGAAGATGACTTATTATTCACACCAAGCTGAACTGCTAATTTTCAGAGATAAATGCACCTGTGGAAAAGAAATCATATCTTTAAATTGTATTATCCACCTACAAGACCACATACTGTTTTGTTCTTGTTGTTAATACAGAAATCAGAGGGTGTAAATCTCTTCATCTTCCTGTCAGCAGTTCTGGCCAGGGTGTTAATGGCCTGCAGCCCAGAAGTTGCATAGGCTTCTAGCCAATCAGCAGTGAAACCATTTAATTGGCATTTCAAACAGGAAACACAGAGGTAGGGATCAGGAAGGGGTGCTCAATGCTAATGCATTTAGTTGAAAACATATTTTCAAATCTCCAATTAAAACAAGAGATCTTAATCCTTTGTGATATAAAGTGGGTTAAAGCAACTCATTTCATGCATTAAATGACAAAGAAAAAAATTGCCCATTGAAAGTACATTATTAATGACTTAAGAGATATCTTTCCAAAAGAACAAACCCAACTACCCCTGTGCCCCCAGCCAAGATGAAAGTAGTCTTGTTTCTCCAACAAGAATACAAAAGGCTTCCTGCATAGAAACAAAACACATCTAGTCTAAAGCTAGATGGTGAAAGAGCCCTCTGGTCTTTAGCACAACTGAAGCTAAAAGCCAGCACATAGACTACAACACTTATCAAAATGGGAACAAAGGCCTAATCTATCAAAGATGCAGTTTATAGTTCTACAAAAGTCCCTGATTCAACTAATCTTGCATTTTGGCTTCTATAGTTCTGTTTCTTGTTAAATGAAGTATGACAACCAGGATGTGGTTTTAGTGGAGAGAGAGAGACAGAGAGAGACAGAGACAGAGACAGAGACAGAGACAGAGAAAGAAAGAAAAGTGCTGGGAGGGTCAGGGCTGCATTATTTAGGCAAGTTCCTAGTGCAGCCAGTAGCTGGCAATAATGGCAGACTTTCTTTTCACCTTTAAGAGTGTCTGTGTGTTGATATCTGGAAGGCTTAAATGACAAAAATCATTCTCTAGGACATTTCGTATAAACTACTTCATTCTCAGAAGCCAGGGCTCAGAAAAAATAGTAACCCTTGGCATTCTTTGAAATGTAGGACACTGAAAGCCTCAGAGTCTCTCTGAGATTTTCTATTCTCTGACCTTCCCCCACCTCTGATCACTGATATGAATAACAGAGTACAGAATTCCTGCTCTCTAAGGTAGATCCCAGAAAATAAGATTATTCTCCCCTAATACATGCCAGGAACCCAAGACACACCATTCCCTTCATTCTTCTTTCTTGAGGACAATCATTCCAAAAGGGTCCTGCTCCATACTGGAAGGTCCTTTTTGGACCATTCAGAAAGTCCATGATAATGAGTGGCCACACCTGGCTGAACTCCCTCCCCATTCAATCATGATCACTATATGTTATATCCAATCACATTTACACATGGCTGTCCTTTCTTCATCCGCTCTAATCACATGAAATAGTTGCATTACCTAAATTTAGACTTTTCGTTCCTATAGTTTTCTATGTCACGCAAAATTTAGATTAAATAAATCTCTTTTTTGTCTTGTTAACTTGCCTTTGTTACTGGCATGTTGCAAAAGTGACCCTTATGCTTGTTAATGAAAAGAATTACTAATGCAAAAACAAATTGAGTAAAATAATAATATACCACACACTAACAGTAACTTTTCGTCTGAATATGATGGCATTGGAGAATTTCAACTTTTGTCATTTTCAGAGGAAAAAATCTTGAAGCTAAGATAAATAGTTGCTTCAAACTCTGACTTTGGAAAAATAGAACTATTTTCTGGTATCTACAATGCTTCTGTAATAAAAGCATTAAACATTCCATAAGTGATAAACTATTTATTTAAATATTTGTTATAAATCGGTGGATGACTCTAAGTTCCATCACTATGCGCTGTACCTAAAAAACAGAAGTTTCTAAGGTCAGTTTCCTTTAGTCTTAATGGAACATGATTAAACTGGACACCATTGTGACCTTGTTCAGGACTTGCCTAATTTCCCCTTTGATTATAGGCTTAGATGGAGAAAACACAATAAAAATCAGTAGACAGCATAAAGGATAGGAGATGATTGTGATCACTATCTGGGTAAGTAACCACTTACCTGCACCATTTCATCAGAGATGAGAGAGGTGAAGTTCTACTTCTTCCTGAGGAGCTACTGACAGTTAATGTCTCCTGGAAGAAGGGGGTGTCATTTGTCTTGTGCTATGTAACCACTGATAAATTTTTCATACAATCAATTCTTATTAAACTCAGTAATTATATACACACAAAAAGACATGAATTCGGGAGGAGAGACTTGATGGAAAGAAGATTTTCAGCAGAAAGGTAAGAGAGGGAATTGGGAGAAAACAACTAAAGTTTGTTGTGTACAAATTTCAAATCACCATGGAATACAAGAGAGAAGAAAATAACGAGCTTGACTCTCCATTTGTTCATATATGTGCCAACAAAACATCAAAAAAATAATTGACATTTTCTCGATTTCTGTTAGTGTAAAAGCAGATGAGACTACATTAATTAGTGCTAAAGTTGTAGAGTGAGAACATAAGTGCAGCCATATCATAAGATTTCCAGAAGATCTTAATTGGAGATAAAAGACAGCCTTGGACCAATAACACTTGCATCAAAAGACTATCATTTAATTTAACATACATTTACCAAATCTACTTTATCTGTTCCTGGTGCACTAGAAGAGAGCAGGAAAACAGCAGTATTGTACAGAAGCATTACAGTGGGAAGTACTGACCATTAGCCCAAGTTATCCCTTCATCCATTTTGTGGAGCATAAGTTGAAAATGGCTGAATGAAATAGCATTTACAGGAATTATTTCCACACATATGATCATTATAAGAAATTTAAATTCAGTGCCAAGAAATAAAGTTGAACTGGGATACAGTTGTGCCTGTTTACTTACCTATTGTCTATGGCTCATTTTGAGCTGCTCAAATAAAGTTTCAGTGACAGAGAGATATGTCTAGACATACAGAAATGCTTACTATGTAGCTCTATACAAGAGAAGATTACCAGCTCCTGTGTATGGTAATGCTGACTCAGGGGTCCTAAATTAACCAGTAAATTTTATGAATGGTTGGACACTGACACCTGGAAAATAATCAATCAGTCTTGCATATTTGTTCTTTGAGATCAATTGCACAAAAAATATAATTGCTTAATATCTTAACCTTCCAGGTAGACACAACCCCAGAGGGTACTTTTAACTCTCAAATGCAATGTTTTTATGACCACAATAAAAGCAACAAAAGGAAAAAAATTGGCAAAGGTTTATGAAATAAATGTCTTTCTCTTTCTTTTAGGTTCAATTTGATTTCCACAACTACTCAGCTGATAACAAGTAATACAGTATTTGTTAAATCAGCAACTCTGGAATTTGCAGTTTTCAGTATCGTAAAAGCTCCAATATGGTGCCTTTTCGGTGCCTTTCTTCCTCGGTTGCAATCAATGCAGTTGCCAGGTTTGCTCCCTAAGCCCTTTGTGTGACAAGAACTAAGGATAGGATTTCAAAAGGAAGAATTTGTAATTGGATAAGAATTCAAAGTTCTACACTTGCTCCAGTGTGGCTCCGTCAAAATTATTCTAATAATATTCTCATGAACTAAGTATATTTGAGATGAGTTTCTTTCAAACAACTTCAAAGTAATTTACAACCTCCCCTCCCAAAGTAATTTACTGGGAACCTACTCTGGGCCAGGAATTGCTTCTGCTACAAGAAAAAAGGGGTATTAACTAAAACAATACAACTGACCAAGCTCATAAAGAAATATATAATAAATATACAATAAATAAATGAGCAAAAGTAGTGGGTGGAAGAGGGCAATGACTATGTGGGACTGTAATTTAGGAAAGGGGGCTAAGTACACCACAAGGAAATAGAAAAGGGTGTTCTCCATTTTAGCACTTTGGTATTCTGAGAACACTAAAATGAGGGAGTTCGGAAGAGACTAAGAACCGGTCTATTTCCAACCTACTCTTTTTTGTTGTTGTTGTTTGTTTTTTTCCCCTCATTTCTTTCCCTAGACAGACCACAGGAACTAGAATCCACCTTCAAAGCCAGTAGAATCTAGAAATGGTACCCTGGTTTCCTCTTGTCCTTTGGCAAATAACTAGCCATAAAGAGATTCTGTGACCTACTTCATCAGATAGTAAACCATAAGACTTTTGCTCCAGAAAAAGCTGTCAATAACCAGGAGGGAGGAATGTTACACAGAGAAGCCAAGAAGTATGACGACAGCCTTGTTGGATTCCCCCTGTTCAGCTGGTGACTTAATTTTACTTCTATTTTTAAAAAAACACTCTGACAACAGGCAACCCAGGGAAGAAAGAGGGTATTTCACTTCACTATTTCAGGCCAAGTTCCATTATAGCAAGGAAGTCGAGGCAGGGACACGAAGCAGCTAGTAATATCACATCTGCAGCTCAGAACAGGGAAATCCAGGTATGGTGGAACAGTCCTTTAATCCCAGCCCTTGGAAGGCAGAGGTAGGGGTCTCTGTGAGTTCTATAAGAGCCTGGTCTACACAGTGAGACCTTGTCTTAAAATACAACAACACAATTAAAACTAAACCAAAACAAATGCAAGCACACTTAGTACGTTGCTAGCTTTCTCTACTTTTAAACAGTCCAGAGCTTCAAACCATAGAACTGTACTATCCACTTTCAAACTAGGTCTTCACCCATTAATTAAAGTGGGAGAGAAACAGAGAGAGGGAGGGAGAGAGAGAGAGAGAGAGAGAGAGAGAGAGAGAGAGAGAGCACTCAGAGACTTTTCTCTAGGCACACTTCACTGAACAATATCTTCTTCCTAGGTGATTCTAGATTGCTTCAAGCTGGCAATAAAATTAGCCACCACGGCTGATTACCAATAATTGATGCTTTTCCCTGTCCAACATATTTCTATCTAGGTGTCTATTTTTCCATAAATCTGAGCATACTTCTCTTTGTGTCACTGGGTTTTCATTTCAGAAATCTCTTATACCCTGCAAAACTACAATACTATGCATTTTTCTATGCTCTGTTCTTGTTAACCTGTGTTTTGTTTAGCAGTGATGACCATGACTCTTATTATGGGTGAGAGACAGTAGAACTTTCAGCCTCTACATTGTGCTGTATGGGATCTCTGGGAAGTCTAAATACACAGGTCAGGAAAAGCCATATGGGATGATACATCACAGGCATATACATATATAGTAGAGACTAAATAATGCGCAAATGACTAAATGTGAGAACATTTGGTTGAGTGAAAATGAAGGATGCTTTGAAGGAAATAACACTTAGTCATTTGCCAAACCTATTCCATCCTATAACCTTTCTAATAAGGAGAAAAAACTAAATACACTTGTCTCTTATCCGGGGAAAATACGATTTCTGCTTATACGAGACACCAACACTATAGTGTCAGATAAGAGAGTGGGCAGTTTTTTGAGGTTCAAGAAATAACAGAGTATTTGAGGACCTGATTTTAAAGGAGTCCTTACAGATTAGAATGAGGCTGAGTAGAAACACTGAGGCAAATGAGCAGAAAATGCTTGAGCAACAGAGTGACCTGAGGGTTGTGTGAACTGTCTCCCAGTTCCTGTGGCAAAGAAGCATGGATGAGAAGTTACAGTGACTCCACACTAGAGAATTAAAAGAGAATCCGAATTTATGCAAATCTCAAGAGAATTCATAAGGAGGTCCAAAGTTAAGATGCTTTCATCCTTTTGTTAGACACTGAAAGGCAGGATTGATCCTAGCAGTTTCAGGGCTAAATTGTAACAAAGTTTCACTATAATGTAAAATTCTGTAATTATGGAAATGCAAATAAAAGTTCTTTATGAAAAGTGTTTTCTCCTCGTAAACATGAGAACTCTTTAATAATGTACTTAAATGTTGTGGTAAGGGATTTGTGTTTTTTATTACTTGTCAATTTTGATAAAACTGGTCATTAAAGTTAAGTACTAGTAAACTAGTAATGGAACTCTACACAGCATTTATCATATTGAAAAAAATGGAGACTAGTGGAAAATTCAAATCTGAAAAAAATCTACCAAGAAAATTAGATCAATGTATAATTGAGTCTACCAAGTATTGAGTAAAAGGTAAAAACAGCCTATATTTATATTGGTTAATTTTATACTGGTAAAGCCCATATGCAATGACTAAATTAACTATTCTCTAATAAATACTTGCTGGCTGGATACCCACAGACTTTGAGTTGCCATGAATAAAAGTTGATTAAATGACACATAAAGTGAAATGATGATGTCTTCAGAAATAACATGGCACACTGTAAGCACTTGGAAATGAAGCAAGTACTGTTGATTTGAAAGGTACCCAAAGTACTGAGTTCTCTGAACAAAGGAACAGCAAAAGGTTCAAGGATGCCCTGCCCTGGCCTCTCCTACGCTTTCCTCTCTACCCACTTCCTTTCCTTCTCCCTACTGTCACAAGGGACTTTCTCTGAGTTTCCCTTATCTATCTACAGAGATATCATCCATAGAGGATCCCAATTATTCTGAGTCTCCTCCCTCTGGACCTTCTCAGAAAGATCTACTAGGCAATAGGAAACATAATAGGTGGCCTTAGAATTCGCCAAGGGCCTGGTCAGCACTCCTCAAAATAACTGTACCTTAATGAAAGCTTAACCTGCACAACGAGAAATTATATGTTCATCTCCCTCATCTCTTCCACTCCATTGTTTACCGCCACCTTCCCTCAGAGCCCCAAGTCATGATTCAAACGAAGAAAATTTTCAGGCATCTGACTTTTCTTTCATAGAATCCTCAATCAAAGATATAGGCACATGATCAGTTCATCATTTCTGTTAGTCTGCCCTCTATCACTCTTGTTCATAGACTCCAAAATGCATCTGTCCTAATTGAGAGCAAAGTTCCTTCTCTCCAACATAGGAAAGGCTGAAAGCACATTCATTTCATTTTACTGAGTGCATCCTCTCACCCAGAGATCTGGAATGTTTCAAGAAACTATTATGGGTTAGAACTTCTTTTATAAACAGGGTGTGGCAGACCTTACCAAATGGAATGAGAGATCTTTCATTAACAATATCCTAGGAGGTGAAGGGATCACTGGACTTCCTTGAAGCAATCTCTTTGTCTTGCTTTAGCTTCAATTTGCAGAGAAAAATGCTTCAGACAAAAATCTCATGTGCTCCCTCACAGGTCTCACCTCATTCTTCCTTATAAAAACCATGACAAGAGCAAGAGAACTGCAAACCTGAAAAATTTAGAAACATTTCAGGTTTCAAAGAGCTGGATATACTGGCACTGCTACAATGCTTTACTACCACCTTCAAAACAGTGGTAGCCATCAGCATTCATGACAGCATGAATACTTCACATCATAGCATCCCTCATTGCTAGTTTTATCTTCATCAATGGCTAGGGATGAAGTTGAAGTCCACAGTTCTTTTCTGATTCATTGGGATTATAATTTCTACATATATGTGTTCTAGGACTGTACAAAGGATATCATGTTTGTTGTTTATATTTCAAATGTCTAACTTTGAGAAGACAGACTGGTTGCCATGCAGCCACATGGCAAGAAGACACTAAAAGAGCTAAATTCAGTGGCCAGAATGCAACAATGGATTTGAAAAATATTATTTATATGTTTAGTGGATATTTTCATTAATTTTGAGCAAAGAATGAAAGTACCTTTGCAAATAAAAAATGTTCGCTATTATATGTTCTAGGTCTCTATACATTATAATTTGGAGGAGGGACATGGGGATTGTATGTGTGTGGGGGGTTCATGTACAAGTATGTGCATATGTGCAGGAAGAGTGCATGTATGTGGGGTTCAAGGACAATTAAATGTATATATAAAACTTCATATATGGACAAACTTGGTTGTCATTCTTCAGGTGATGTAACCCACCATTCACCTATCATCTATCATGTATCATCTATGTATTTATCTATCTGTCATCTAATTATCTCTAATCTATCTTTTTTTGTATCTATCTACCTATCATCTATCTATCTACCTATCATCTATTTATATATCCATCCATCCATCCATCAATCCATCCATCTATCCCTCATCTTCCGTGTGTGTGTGTGTGTGTGTGTGTGTGTGTGCATATAAACTATTGTTTATACCATGAACTTGCCAAGTAAGCTAGAATGATTGGCTGGTGAGACTCAGAGATCTTCTATCTCTACTTCCCCAGTGCTCAGAAGAAAAACATTTCAGTATTTAATATGGATTCTGAAACTTGAATTCTACTCCTTAATGAGCTGGGAGGGTAAGCACTTAAACAGACTGGCTTTGTTTTCCAGACCCTATTGCAATGTTTTGACATTTTAAAAGATCCTTTTTGTGCTACATAGTTATTGCTTATCTCTACTTAATTCTTAGAGCAGGAAAGGATATTCTTTGATACCCAAACTAAACTAGACTACATTCCATATATTCCTATGCTAGTTAATTCTTGTAACAGACAAGAAGGGAACCCAATTTATCTACTCATGTTCCTTGTTGTTATCATAACAACAAGAATGATGCTGGCTAACCTAGTGTCTATCATGTGTTTTATATCTCCAGTCTCAAGGACTTCCAGAAATAATAAGCTTTGTGCTTTCTTGAGTTTTAGGACTATTTCACTTTAAAAAGTACCAGTTTCAGAACTTTATACAAAAGCTGTTTGTTCGTGTTGCTACTGCTGTGGCTGTCAAAAACAAAAACAGCACATTCATGTTAGCAATAAGGACCCAAAAGAAGAGTTGAAATCAAGTTTTAAGCAACTAGATGTGAAATTCTGAAAATTTTGGTTAAAGGCAATCCATTACTTCCTACTTTCACACATGTGTATAAAGAAGGATGCACCAAAACTTGATTATAACCTCACAACAATTTTATTTTAGTATCTATATATCTGTAGCTTCTTAATACTGGCAATTTCAAGTTTTGATTATAAAAGTTCTCTAGGACAGAGTAATACTTTTCAGAACTTAAAGGTGGCTGCTATGAAAATCCTGTATATATGTTGTCAGTCTTAACCTTTTAAAGCTTTTTTTTGCTTATCCTCATCAAGACTAGTTTTAGAGATATGAAAATATGGTTTGTCTTATTTCTGAGTTGTGCTAAATGTTGATAGTACTTTGTATCTTATTTTGTAGACATGTGCCAGTTACTCGATCCATTGGGAAAATTTCAGCCAGTTTCCTTAAGTTCATGTTATATGTTTCCCTCCCGGGTACATCTGTTATGATCTGATCTAAATCTCTTAGTCAATGCCAACATGAGGGTTTTGTTGTCATTTTGAAACAGAGTTGACATTTCTGATACAGAGATTTTTTTATGATTTTCAATTTTTTGAATATGTATAATACATGATATTTTCTTTCATAATGACATAGCCATATAACTGTATATTGAGCACTTTGTCTCCCTAGTTTCCCCTTTCTACAAAAACTGAAGAAGATACCAGTACTGTTCTTCTGGGGATCAGAAAAATAAGCCCAGTGTGTGATATTTAGCATGCTGGACTCTGAATAAAGAGAAGTGAGGCTAAGTCTGGTTTTCCTTTTCCCTACTGTCTGTTCATCTCTACTACCACGGATGAGAGTTAGGCTAATTGAAACCTCCTATTTGTAGGAAGACCAGATCCTCTATATTAGATCAGAAAAAATAACTAGAGTTGACATCATACCAGAGCCCAAGCAAATGTAATCCAGGTTGTTTGTGTATTTTGAGCCCAATCATCTCCCACAAAAATAATTTTCTCTTATTCTAAAATGGCACACAGCCTGCTTGTTTTTTAGAATTTAACCATCTGGCTTTTCTGTGTGTTTCATACTTTGTATATGTCATATTTTTGCACCTCAATACATTTAAATGTCTTTGATTTCTATTAATCTGTTTGCTGTCAGCTTATTTACAGACTCAAATAAACAAATTTTCAGGTGAAGAAAATGTTTTCGTTTTAATTCCTATAAATACCAAATTAATCAAAAGAACAAAATAGACAAACCTTTTTAACTCACCAAAGTACTTTTCAGGCTATTGTTCTGAGGGAACACTCTCCACTCATCAGCTAAATCTTCCTTTACTCCCTCTCTCACCCAGACTCAATCACTAATGTCAGTACCATCCATCTGGAATTTGTGAATTTACTTGTGCAACATACTATTTCCTTTCATTCTTATATATCCATGTGTTGTGTGACAAACCTTTTCTTGGCAAGATGCTACATACATGTCTCCTCATCCCAGGTATGGAACCCATGATGGACCAAAGTATGCATCTTGGTGAACCAATGAGGTTTTATTTTTGAGGTTACTTGGAGGACTATAAGTGAGTGGTTTCTTACAGAAGCAGAAATGACTCAACAGACATCTATGTCACCAAAGCATATCCCAGCATGGGTGGAAGCTTACAAAAGCTAGGAACCTGGAACACACTCCCCAGCCTGCAGTCAGCTAATAGTATGAAGAATGCCTTTTCTCGGTGACTCTGGTCTAAACTTCTTCTATAAAGCTGGTCTGGGGTTAGAGTCTTCTTTGTATCTTGGCCTGTCAGAGATGGACTCTCTTCTTTTATTACTCATGCTGACAGGCAGGGGCCTAGTGAAGCTATTCCATTTCAGGAACTTTCTTAAGTTATTTTAAGTGTTTGCTTTCCTGATTAAGAAACTATTTTGGAGGATAGAATGCTTCAATCAGGGTGGGAAGGAATATACATCACCATATGACAGAAAGATGCAAGCCAAATTTGTCCTACTTTACATGTGAACTGTTCATTCTATAAATGACAACATCCCAAGGCATAGTTACCTACTTAGATTGCATGGCTGGAAGAACAGAGAGTTTTAATGTTAATGTGGTTCTGGTTCAATGGGAAGAAAAGAAATAAACCAAATACTTATGTCTAGACCATGGTGAGATGTAAGACTGATCACTGGTGCGTATATATTTTCTATATCTTGATTTTATTTCAATAGCTGAGATTCTCACCATAGTTAGACCTTAGTTTATAGCTCATTGTTGAAATGTGAAATGAATTAGACAAAGACTCAGTCTATGTATGTGACGTACACACAGAATGAAGCCAGCAAATCTTCATAGATGGAAGAGAAGAAAATTCTACCATGAAAAATAATGACACTACTTGTTTAGATTCTCTGGACATTAAAATTATTCACTCTTTTAATGGACAGCTTTGGGGATGACTACTGGGAAGATAGTTAAACTGTAGTAATTTAAAATTCAGTGAACCAATGATTACAAATTTTAAGACTTGCACACCACAGTGCTATTAGTATATTATAAAATACTAATAGCCTTAGTACCACTTACGTGGAACAATCTGCAGATTTTCCAATAGTCTTCTGATTGTTAGTTTTTCTTGGAAAACATGATAGTTTATTTTTTATAATTTTATAACAACTTGACAAACTAGTAGTTAAATGAGTTGAAGATATATATTTTTTTATATTGTGGTCTCATTACTGAATGCTTACAGTTGATCCTCTCAGAAACAGCTATAACTACAAATAATCAAAAGATCCATGCAGAAATGTATTTTATTTGTTCCCAGAGTTTACGATTGGCATTGCTAAAGTCTTTGCCAGGGAAGCCTCTACACTATTACATTTCCTGGGCATACTTGTCATTATGAGCCATGCCTGTCCCTGACCATGTAAAACAGCAAGAGCTGGGCTGGGAAAGGCTCTTGGTTTGTTTTGATTTTTGTAATGTGGCCAAGCATAAGAACAATCCTCAGTTAGTTTTCATCTAGAGGCTCATAAACAGGTGGAACAAGTCAATTCCACATACCAAGCGACCCCTGATCTTGCCAAAACCATATAGTCACTGTGGACTAGGTGAAAATGTGGAAAATAAGCTGAGCTTCCCACACTGCCTCAGTCAATTGTGGTAGTGTTTGTCAGGCATTGTCATGCTCACTTGGTAATGGGACTTCAAGTCACAGACTGTCTCTGTGTGTCTTAGTCATGGTTTGTATTCCTGCACAAAACATCATGACCAAGAGGCAAGTTGTAAAGGAAAGGGTTTATTCAGCTTACACTTCCACATTGCTGTTCATCACCAAAGAAAGTCAGGACAGGAACTCACACAGGGCAGGAACTTGGAGACAGGTGCTGATGCAGAGGCCATGGAGGGGTGCTGCTTACTGGATTGATTCCCCTGGGTTGCTCAGCTTGCTTTCTTATAGAACCCAGAACTACCAGCCCAGGGATGGCACCACCCACAGTGGGCCTTCCCACCCTTGATCACTAATTTCAAAAATGCCTTACAGCTGGATCTCATGAAGGCATTTCTTCAAGGGAGGCTCCCTTCTCCATAATAACTCCAGCTTGTGTCGAGCTGACACACAAAACCTGCCAGTACACTGGATTTCAAGTACATCCTCCCCAAGGCTGCTCTCCTTTTGTTGTCTTATTCCAGAATGTACCTGCCAGCAGCCCCATATTTAGATACCTGTTCTGCTGTGCTGTACCTTCCTCAGTATTCTCAGAGGGGACTCATATTTGTGCCTTCAGTGCTTTCCCTCTGGGCTTGAAATTCCCCATAAAACTGATGTTTTCCATGACTGTACTAGTTGATGTCTTCAAAGTCAACAACTTTTTTGACTTCTAATCCCAGTTCAATAGTCCATTCAAACCTTAAGCAAGTCTTTTCCCCCCCTGACCCCACCTAAGTCAATGAATAAAACAAATAGACCAAACCAAAACCAAAACCTAACATCCAAACAAACAAACAAACAAATCACTCTGTCCAAAGCCAGCTTTTGAACAAGTGAATGGAATAAAATTAGGTATAGCACAGATGATTGGCCCGTGTATAACGTAAGAGCCTCTCTCCAAAATATTGGAGAAAACTCACAAAAGCTGTTATCACTGCAATCTGGACCTTCCACTTCCCTTATACTCTAGTATACCCCTGGATCACATAGGAACTGGCTGCTAGGAAGCTCAGGTGAGGGTCTGAGGAATCCGGAGCTTGCCTGTGTGTCAGGGAAGGTAATGAGAGCTTCTCTGATTTCAAGATTCTAGTGACCATGTCATGCCTACAACTCAGAGTTCTATGAAATGCATTTCATCTCCCTGGCTCTGATAATGCATTGCTCGACATGCTTCAACTGGGGTTATGGGTCATCATCACAAAGAAAGTACTTGCTTTAGATCTTCAACATCACTTGCCACTTGTGCAGATAATGTAGTGGTTTCTGCTATCTAAACCAACTAGAAAATAACAGTCATTGTTTTGACTAGAACGTCAGGATGTATTTTCAGCAATGAAAATATTTGTAAAAACAAGCCAAAGGATTTTAATTCTCACTTTCCAGTAAGCAACTTGGCATTAATTTACATATATTGTTTTAACCAAATAATGAAATGATTTTTTTTTTCTGTTGAGAAGCTCATGGCCAATACTTAGTCTAAAGGGCTGTTCTAATTATGAAAAGATTGTTATTTTCCCATTTGTACAGATTTGGCTCATTAGAGCTATAATCTCTTCCCTTTAGCCCACAGACAGAATGTAACCTTTTTGTATAATTATGAGAGTAAAGCGGACTGCTTAAACAAAAGTTCATATCACAGTAACTACAAAGCTTGACCAACATGAGGTTTAACAAAGACTAGAAAAGAGATCAAGTCCACAATCTATTGATGGGACTTCATAAACAGTCATGACAGTCTCTGGGCTTTGGTTTGGGAATCTCATGAAATGTGATGTTAAGTTCTAATTACACACCATAACATCATGGTGTCTAGCCAGCCAAATTCAAAGGATATTCAGTTTATACTGTTCTAATCTCTAAATGCTTTGCTGGATCATTTATAGAATTGAGTCTTAATGGTTAGAAATTAAATTAGAGAGGAAATATGCATCATGCTTCTACTTGACTCAAATGAAAACTTCTTTTTCTAGTTAAGTGGACCATATTTCTCTTTTGATATTTAGCAAGGAAAAAAAAGAATGAAAGTCAGGATTTAATGGAGTGAGAACATTATACTGCCTTTGCCCACCCATTAGCTCCTCTCATAAAGCAAAGATAGTGGAGTGTTCCTCAAACAGGTCCACAGCTTGAGTTCACTAACTGCACTTTCCTCTCAGATTCACACCATTAGGCATTGACTTAGTGTTTGTTTTCACCAGGGTCCAACCTAATGAAGAAGGAATATACATGATATCTTTTACCATTTTTCAAATGAAGAAAATCAATCACACTAAATGGTGATGGATTAGTTGAGCAGCAAACACGTATGAGGCAAGCAGATTAAAAGTGGAATTTAATAAATTCTACATACAAGTGGAATTTAACCAGACTTGAAGCTATCTCTGTACTAATAGCTCAAAGCAGAACTTGTTGGTGAGGGGCGCTCAGGCTTAAGAGTGCTTGCTGCTGTTCCATAGGACCTGAGCTCAGTTCACAGTACCTATCTGATGCCAGATAGCTCACAGACTCCTGAAACTTCTGCTCCATGGGATGCAACATCTATTCTGCCCTCAGACCCCACACATCACACACACACACACACACACACACACACACACACACACACACATACAGAGAGAGAGAGAGAGAGAGAGAGAGAGAGACTTTAGAGTGTAGGAAGAAGTTGTAGGTAAACCAGAATTTAAAAATATCTAGACATAATTCTAATTTGTTGAACATAGTAATTATCCCTAATCTGTGGGCCTGATGTAGGTGGGGTTCATGTCTTAAGGTGAAAATGAGTCTTTACAGTGGGAATTTCTTGGACCTGCCAGATGTATAAAAAATGATAGATAGAGAGGTTTCTAATATAGTTTAAAGCTTAGGCCTTCTGCTTAGGCATTAACCCTGCTATTTACAAATCTGTGAACCAGAAATTACTATTATTTTAATTCTTCTTTTGCGTATTCCATGCCAATTACAGTTTCCCCCCTCCTTTTCTCTCACCTTCCCCCCTCACCTCCCCTCTCCCTCAGATCAACCCCTACATCTCCCCACAGAAAAGAGCAGTTATTTCCATTTTATTGATAGAACAATCCCTGAGATTTGGGGAAGTTCATGTTCTGTCTTATCTGTGATAGGCCTGGAAGAAAATCCTTGACAACTGTTTTCAGAGTTACTGTGGCATCTACAGCATTCTGGTTATATCATCACTGTCAAAATGAGTTATCAAGAATGTCATTAAAATAGAAGTCTTGTAGTACTTATGGTAGTAGCAATTGAACACATGACCCTGTGCCTTCTAAGTGAGAGTTGTACCAGGAAGCTACACCTTCAGCTTCCTAAAACAGAATTTTAAAATACTGTAAATTTAAAAGAACAACAACAAACCCAAATACATTGTTTTGTTTACTATTATATTTGTGGATAAAAATGTTATACAAAGAATATCAATGCCAGGGCAATTTACTAGTAGCCTTCCCCTATGACTTCCTTATCATTCAGAGAAAACTGAAACTTCTTTAGATATGCATGCACAGAGAGAGGTGGTTATGTGGGATAAGAACAAACAGTAAACAAGGAAAGTTCAGGAGATTGTGATCAGAAAGAGTAATAAACACAAGGACCCAGAAGACAGCAGAAAACCAGGATGACAAAGCTTCTCCACATAGAAGGTCCCCTATAATGTTGAGATGCCATAGAACTAAGCACCAAGAACCTCCATTGAGGACTGGATGCAAAGTATGGAGAAAGAATAAGCAAGATACTACAATTTGCATTTTTTCATGAAACAAAATAGGACTTAAATAATTCAAATAGACTGTCTATTTGGAATATCCTTTGTGCTTCTTGATGGGCTCTGGTGCAACATAGGAAGCTTGGCAGAGATTAAGCTGTTCATTGAGCAGAATGTCTCATGTATCCCACACTATCCTCAAAACTCTATGTGTGGCTAAGAATGATCATGAGTTTCTGATTCTCTTGCACATACCAAAGTGCTAAGATTAGAAGCATGAAGCCACCATCCCAAGAGGATTACTTGGCACTAGAGATGAAACCCAGGGCTTCAGACTTGGTGCATAAACCCATGTAACTATGTCCATAGCTGTGCTGGGTAGTTTTATGTCAACATGACACAAGCTCAAGTCATATGTAGAAGAGGAGTGTCAATTGAGAAATATATACGTAAGATAGGCTATAGAGGCAAGCCTATAGAGCAAGCATTTTCCTAATTAAATGATTGTTGGGAGAGTGTCCTGCTTATTGTGGGAGGGGTCATCTTGGGCTTTGTTTCTGGGTTCTATATGATAACAGACACTTAGCAGCTAAGGATATGGAGGCTGAAACAGACAACTCCTGTAGCTAGGCAGGACTTCCAGTGGAAGTATGGGGACATCAAACCACCCACAATACCTTCAACCACAAATTTGTGTTGCATACAAGATTTTCAGGGAGAAAGATGGAGCAGAGTTTGAGGGAACAGCCAACCAATGACTGCCCCAATGTGAGACCAATCCCATGGGAAAGAGCCAACCCCTGTCACTATCAAGGGTACTCTGCTATGCTTGCAGACAGGAGCCTAGCATTCCTGCCTTCTGAGAGCTTTCATTCAGCCTCTAATGGAAACAGATGTAGAGACCCACCGTCACACATCAGGTGGAGCTTAAAGAGTCATGTGGAAGAGTGGAGAATAGGATTGAGGGAACCAGAGGGGTCAAGGACACTACAATAAGACTAACAGAATCAACTAATCATGGGGGCTCACGGAGACTGAACCACCAACCACAGAGCATGCAGGGGCTAGGCCTATCCCCTCTACACATTTGTAACAGATATGTAGCTTGGTTTTCATGTGGGTTCCCTAACAATTGGAGTGAGGGCTGTCTCTGATGGTTGCTTGCTATTGGATCCCCTTCCCAAAGCTGGACTGCCTGGTTGGGCCTCAGTAAGAGAGGATGTGCTTAGTCACACTGTGACTTGACATTCCAGAGAGGTATCCATGGGATGCTCCCCCTCCTTTGAGGAGAAGGGAAGGGGGGAGAAAGGGGAGGAGTTTGTAAGGGTGGGACCGGGAGGAGAGGAGGGAGGGAACTGCAATGGGGATGTAAAGTGAATGAATAAGTAAACTAATAAAAAGAAAGTGTGTCTGGTACATACACATACATGCAGGAAAAACATCTATACACAAAGATAAAATAAAACAATAAGATAAAATAAAAATATTAAGTCCTAAAAAATAAAAATGATTTCAAGTTAAAAAAGAAAAGAAAGAATGAACAAACAAGGAAGGATAGATAGATAGATAGATAGATGATAAATGGATAAGTAAGCAGATTGAGCAAGCTAAAGAGCTAGTCAGTAAGCAGCACTAGTCCATGGCCTTTGCATCAGCTCCAGCCTCCAGGTTCCTGCACTGCTTGAGTATCTGTCATGACTTCCTTCAGTGATGAACAGTAATGTGGAAGTATAAACCAAATAACCATTTCCTGGCCAACTTTATTTTGGTCATGGTTTCATCACAACAATAGTAACCTAGACTAAAAAAACCAGCTTACAGTATCTATCAAAATTCATCTTGACCCAATCTGTCCTCATCAGTCCTAGTCAATGGAAGAAGAAGCTAGTAAGCTCAACAGTAGAGAAAAAAACTATAAACCTGAAAGCTGTTGATCTGAGCCATGGGACTGGGATTCAAATTCCTTATTGTTAGGGATTTGAGTTCTTATTAAAAGTTTTGTATTTCCTTGTATACAAACAAGCATAAAGACAAGGACTCTTGCTGCGTCAATTCTGATTTACTTAGGGGATCTCTGGGTGTTTCTCTGACTTACTAAAGATCTTTCCTCAATGGCAATAACACCATTTTCCATAGGAATATGTGATTTCACATTTGCTTTTGCTACTTATAAGATTTAAACAGGTGTTGATATGTCAGTCATGCCGGAGGAGGGCGAACAAGATGAAATATTACAAACTGATTCCTGCTTCTGAGAAACATAAAAGTTAACTCTTGTTTCCTTTTTTATCTCTTGCATCTTGTGTCTGGGTGCTTGACTGGAGAGCATCAATAAATAATAACAGCATCTTGAGATATCTTTCCGCATCTCCATCAAGTTAAGTCCATCCGTTTAGCTGTCCTACTGCATCAAAACACTTGCTTTCCTTTGCTACATACACACATGGAAGTTGCTTCATAGATTGACCTGAGGATTTAATGACTGGTGACATGACAAGTTCTTTAGATGACAGATCATATTTTGTTTTGTAAACTTTTGAGACTTGAAAACCCTGGTGGCTTTCTTTTGATTTTATTTATTTTTTTCACTTCCTTTTCTATTTGCAACTGTTTTCAGAAAACATGTTTGTAATCTGTTTTTGTTTTGTTTTGTTTTGTTTTAGGCAGTAATATTCTATCTGACCCATGAAAGCAGACAAATATTCCATGACTATGGCTTTACCAGCACTCTTAATGGCCTCTCAGTCAGCTCTTTGCTCTGTTCTGTTAGTGGGCAAACACCCTCACTATGCCTGGTGTCTATTTTAGTTGGAACAGAAATTGAAATTTTTTGATACAGTCAATCTAAACAATCTCAAGGAAGTAGACACACAAAGCCACCATCCTTTTTGAATAAATAAATGCAATGCTTCTAAGAGAGAGTTACTCATTATAAGAAAATTGTCACTTTAGCATCAACTTATTTCAATGCTCATTCATTAACTGGGATCTATAATAAACCATTTCATGTGGACATTGTGGAGGTATGTAAATTAATAAATATATCTTTATATGTGTATATAATATTGATTTGATGTATATGGATTTGTTTTCAGTGAAAGGAATTATTGTCTAGAATACTGTTCTCTAAATTTCTATGTTTATTATTTACATATCTTGTAGAAAAACTGGAAGTTTACAAAGTATTTCAGAATATCTCTCTACAGACAAGACTCATATAAATGATAATAGCTTTATGTCTATTGAGGTATGCATTTAACATAAATTTACAAGTATTTCTGAAATGCATGGAACATTCAGGGATCAACTGAGTTATATACATAATCAATATCTACAAAAATAAAACATAATCATTCTCTATTGGTATCTCCGTCTTCACAGAACAGCAAAGAATCACCTACCTAAAGCATTCTGGGAGCCCAGAGATTTCTGTTTTGTTTTGCTCTTGTTTTAAAATCTTGTTATTCTTAATATGTCAAACATATACAACAGATGAAAACAGTTAACAATCATCTGACATTTTAGAGATAGTATGAAAATAATATAAAAGATGAAAGTTCTTGCTACCCTGCCCAACACTGTATTTATATGAAAATAATATGATCAATACTGAATCTAAAGAGAAAGCGGTTTTGATTTTTCTTTTGATATATCTTATGTTTGATGAAATAAGTTGGTGAATTCTAATATTTATTTTTATATTCTGCCAACTTTCTCTTTTAATTAAAATGCTAGTTTCAGTTAATAATAATAATATTATATAAATAATACTGAAATATGAACAAACTGGTTATATTGAGAATATCCAAAGGATAATATATCCTTGTGTCCTATGGGCTGTATGCTTTATATGTATACAATTACAGTGAATGTCTTAATCAATTCAATGATAAAATGTGAAGTCTGATATGTGTCTTCTTAAACCCTAGTGTAAGGTTATAATTATCTATAGATCTTTTAATACCTGGCAGCTAGATGAAAGTTTGCTACCTAGGAGGGACACAGTATGTGTCAAGTGGCTAGTATTCTGCTAGTATATCCATTTGAGTCAATTGACCTTCAGCATTAAATTTGACATTGTCTGTTTCCATGTTCCTTAGTAACTCAATTTTCTATTCATTTAGAAAAGAAGATTAGGTTAACATAACACAAAAATGTGGGTTCATTCGTCACATGGTGAATAGAATAAGGAAAATTGAAAGGTAACAAGACTGAGTAAAAGAGATATGTGAATATGATCAAAATATATCATGTCCATGTCCAAATGTGTCACACTAGAACAGTATCATGGATAATTAGTATATATTAGTAAAACACTTGAAAATAATAACTCAAAATAAAATACTAACAACTTTGTGACTAACATAATTTCAATCATTCTATGACTGGATTTCTAAACTTAGTATATAAAAAAGAGGTTTTGATGGAATTAAAATGTGTGCTTTACTGGTGTGTGTCCATATCACTGACACACACAAGTCAGTAAGCTGATTAGAAACTGTGTAGGACTAGAAAGTGCCCCACTTAATACCAAAGAGTATTTTCTGGGTTAAGACTTACACACTGTCCTGCCTAGTTGATTGTCTTCTTGATACAAGCTAGAGTGACCTGAGAAATAGAAACCCCAGCTTTAAAATATGTGCCTCCAGAATGTCAGGCTGTAGGCAGGTAGGCTCGTAGACATTTTCTTGATTAGTGATTGGTGGTAGAAGGCCCAGCCCATTGTGGTCAACAACTCCTGGCCTGGTAGTCCTGGGTTTTATCATAAAGCTGACTCAGCAAGTCATGAGGATTGAGGCAGTAAACAGATCTCTCATAATCTCCTTATCAGCTCCTACTCAGCTTTAGGTCCTGCCTTGGCTTTCTTCAGTGGACTGTGATTCAGGATATGAAATTAAATAAGCCCTTTCTTCCCCAAGTTGTTTTTGGCAATGGTGTTTCATCACAGCAGTAGAGACATACTTTTAAAAAATAATATTTAATCAATTTGACTACTATTGAAAAAATACCTAGCAAGATTTGTAAACAAGGTACAGTGCAACATTTCCTTAAAATGTGTACATATGTAACAAGACAGCAACGGTAGGGCTGAGTGTGAGGTCCCAGATGGAGGACTTGGAGAGGGACTGAAGGAGCTGAGAGAGTTTGCAGCCCCAGGGAGGGAGCAATAGTGGCAACTGGCCTGACCCCTTGATACTCCTGGAGACTGGATCACCAACCAAAGAATACACATGGAGGGACCCATGGTGCTGGCCACATATGCGGCAGAGGAGGAGGGTCTTGTTAGATATCAGGGGGAGCAGAGGCCATTAGGCCTGAGGGTGTTAGATCCCCCAGTATAGGAGAATGCCAAGGAGGGATAATGAGAATGGGTAGGTGGGTGGGTAGGGGAATACCCCCATAGTGGCAGGGGGAGGGGGAGGGAATGGGGAGGTTCCAAAGGGGAGATCTGGAACGGAGGAAACATTTGAAATGTAAAGAAAGTATGAAAAAATGAAAAAAGAAAATTTAAAAAATAAAACTTAAAAAAAAAATTCAAGACACATCTTATCTTACCATAATGTGGAAATTATTTTTGTGAGGCAGTAGCCACCTCACATTTGGTGGAAACATGTGTATAGACATTGAAATACAGCTAGTTTATCAGATCCATGTGATTAATGGTGTCTACCTTATGGACATATTTCTATTTTAGCAACTTGTGAACATAATTCAAAAGCTGTTTAACATATTGTTAGTTTATCATTAAAAGTATAATACATTTTAAAAGATACTATAGAGAAAGGAGTTACAGTTGAGAAAATGCCTCCATGAGATCCAGCGGTAAGGAATTTTCTCAATTAGTGAACAATGGGGGAGGGCCCCTTGTGAGTGGAACCATCTGTGGGCTGGTAGTCTTGGGCTCTATAAGAAAGCAGGCTGAGCAACCAGGAGAAGCAAGCAAGCAACCCAGTAAGAAACATTCCTCTATGGCCTCTGCATCAGCTCCTGCTCTTGACCTGCCTGAGTTCCAGTCCTGACTTCCTTTCGTGATGAACAGCAATTGAAAGTGTAAGGTGAATAAACCCTTTCCTCCCCAACTTGCATCTTGGTCATGATGTTTGTGCAGGAATAGAAACCCTGACTAAGACAGTAGAATTAAATATGACAACTTAAAGGCATGTTTAAAAGTCATTAATTAGTCTGACTGAACCCTGCCAGTTGATTTTTAAGTTGCATCAATAACATGAAGTCAGTTTTGACCCTAGAAGTTAATAGACATTTTCTAGCTTAGAAAAACAACAGAACTCTAAATTCAGACCAAGGTCCATTACCTAAACTACATTCTTTCAACTTATTTTTGAAAGCCATTATTAAAAATGCATGTTGAGACTGGAGAGGTGATTTAGTCACCAAAATTGATTATCAGGCAAGCATAAGGACCTAATCTTAAAACCCCAGCACCACAGAAAAGTCCCAGGGATTAAAGATTCCTAGGGCCCTTTGACTATCTGGTCTAGTGAATCACTGAGTTCCAGCTTCAGTAGAGACCCTGTCTCAAAACAACGGTCTGGCAGAATGATAGAAGAAGATATCCAATGTTTTCTTTTTACTGTCAGGTCTTCACATGGGTCTGGACACACATGGTGGCAAATGTACTCATACAGACACACACATGATCATACATGATCACACACATGCACACATGATTGCATACACATAATCACACAGGCATACATTATCACATATACATGATCACATACACCCGTAGGCATTCTAAAAAATGCACACATATATGATCATATACACACGTGCACACACACACACACAATCACACATACATATATACAGGTGAAGCTGTAGGCAGAGAACAGCAGGGATTTCTGAGGAAAGACCTTCAAGCAGAACACAGTTCATCCAGGTCTATTCCAGATGGCAGACCTTGCTCATTGCTCATTCTCATTAAAAGCAAACAGGAAAACTCAACTAAGAATGCCCAGAAAATAGAGCTTCACTGTACAGAAAGAGTCCATATGAATTCTTGTTTCTTTGAGAACATATCAGTAGGAAATATGTCAATATTCATTGTAATAATCCAGTTTTAAATATAGGGTGCCACAGTTTTGAAAAATGTTTCTGGAAACTTAAAGCTAATTGCTGAACTAATTGTGTTTCTCTTGAATTTCTTCTACGGAAGTGATGTACTTCCAGATTAATTAACTTTACTTCTGAAGAACTGGGAGTGAGTCCAAATTCTGATTGTCTGATCATTTCATTCCCATGGAAATTATTTCTCCAGCTCAGTCCTTGGGCATACAGTGCTAGAGATAGTGCTGCATGACATACACAGGAACACAGAAATCAGTCTGACTTAGCAGGTCTTTCTCAAGGGTGGCAGATTATATCTCCTATCCACTTTGACTTCAAGATTCAAACCCAGCTATCTAGGAACTGTGATCTCTAATTCTTTTGCATCCAACATCATTTATCTGAAAGCAAGAGTATTTGCTTGTGACCTAGGTTGCTGGTGCATTGTTTTACAAGACTTTATTTATGAGCTTTGATACTTTTTCTTTTCTACCTCCCAAATCAAATAATAAAGCCAAAGAGCCGGTGTGCTGTCTCTGCAAAGCTTCCTAAATATGAACAGTAAAATTAAAAGTTCACTTCACTTGCTGCTACACCAGCACTTTATCTCCCTTTGGTTCCTTGCTCTATTATAAAATTCTATGCTAGATATTCTGTCCTAAAATTGAAAGAAACATTGTAATAAATAACCAAGTTATAGAAGCAACTTTGTATGAGCTTTGCTGCTAAGAGTGTATTCTTTTACCGTGGCAGTTTATTAAAAAACAAAAGAAGTTGAGAATCTATTTAGGAATAGGTATAAGTGATGCTCCCAAGCACTGCTTTTTATGCCATAATCTTTCAAGCTTTCTCTTCAGGCACATCACCTACTTCTCAGTTATTTAGATTTAATCTCAGCTGCTCAGCTAGGGGCAAAATTCCCATCCTTGATTATAAGTTAAGTTTCCTCAGTGAGTTGGAGGAAGTGCAACAAACTGGCCAATTCTATCCACTGTTGGCAGAGCTGGTGAAAATGGAACCAGCAGGGAGTCTGTCTTTGTTGGGGACTGGAGAGGAGGTCTAGTTTATATTTAGAGGGGCAAAGCAGAGACATAATTAACTAGGGTAGGCATGACCTAGGACAGATGGCAACAGCAACTTAGCAGGGACACCTTGTCTGGGGAAAAGATTCCTGCTGCGTAGAATTAATTGTGGGAATCAGAGGAAAATCAGAATGCTTTTGCAAAATTATGAGCTAAACTACATGAATTTGTCAAAAAGCATCATAGAACACGAGCATTGGGGTTGGGGCAGGAGAGCACAGGAGAGTTGAAAATATAAATGAAATTCATTAAAAGGAGAAAATGAAACGAAACAATGCTGGGAATTTGGTAACGAAATCTAATACTTTCTAAAGCTTTGAAACGGGTCAGATGGTATGCGGATTATTTTATCATGGGATTTAGTCATGCAGTGTCTTAGAGACACTCAAAATCCTGTTTGCTTTTTTTATTTAAAATAATAAAATTGTGTCCAAGGTGTGTCCAAGATGGCACTAAAAGATTCATACAATTTATTTGAATATAAGTAATATAAAGACGATTTGAAAAGAAGGAAAATATTGCAGATACAATTAAGGACCATGAAAAAATATGAAAAACATAAGCAATCAATAAAAGACAAATAATGCAACTATATACCTTATTGGGACACTAAGGAAACCATCTTGATAAATCTTTATACTCATAACCTGACCAGAGCCAATGAACAAATTTCTAAAGTAATTAGAAATAAATACACAAAATTGCAAAGCCCAGACTGATACCTGTGAATTAAAATTAATAAAATTGCCATATTTTTTCCATAAAACTACTTAAAATATATGTCATTCCAAAACACATGGCTTTAAGGTGCAAAGGTGTGTTTCTCATCCCCAAACAAGTACTTGCTACTGTCACCTAATTTGACAGTGAGAAGGAAAAATGACAAACATTAGTAAGCCACTCCAGGGCTCTCCTATTTCTCCGCTCAGCTACAGAAAACAAATAAACAAAAATTCATAATTTCTTTACTCTATTTAGGGAATATATGAAGTAAAACAACAAACAAACAAACAAATCATAGACACCTTATCAGTTCCTAACTCGTTTCAATTCATATAAGCACATGGAAGATGTCAAAACTGGAAGAATCTAGAGATTGGAACAGCCGTTCCTGTTTTTGTGAGTCACAAAGATAACCAAGGCTAAAGAGGCCATCTCTGGCTTTTCTGGTGACTTTGTACCAGCAAGGCCCAAACATAGTTTTAACATTGCTGTGAGGAATGACAATACAATAGTCTAACCAGAAAACTAATAATTGGCAACTTTTTCTGTCAAGCTCTTTCTCCAACCCTGCACTTTTATCTGGATCAGTGTGCTTGTGGTTGTTGGATAGCCATAGAAATGACATTGGTGAGTGAGCTGGCATCCTGTGGGATGTGTTTCTATTTTCCAACTTTGTAACTGGTTTTGATGCACCTCTCTGACTGCACAGTTTACTAAATTATTGAATGATTTCTGTTGTGATGATCAGACATCTCTACACTCTCTCAGGACTGTGGTGTCAGGAGGGCCTCCCTGCTTTCCTGAGCATCTGAAAAGCCAGCATCCAATGGGCTAAAGCATGTCAAGGAAACCATTTCTAGAGTTTGGAAGCTCCAGTCACAATGTTCCTGCACAATTGCAACCCTCCTGGCCTGGATGAGGATAGCCTAAAGAAATTCTCAACCTTCCTAATGCTGTGACCCTTAATACAGTTCCTCATGCTGTGGTGACCCCAAACAAAAAATTATTTTCATTGCTACTTCATAACTATAATCTTGCTACTGTTATAAATTTTAGTACAAGTAAATATCTGTTATTTCTGATGGTCTTAGGCGATCCACATTAAAGGGTCATTTGACCACCAAAGGGGTCAGGACCCATAGCTTAAGAACCCATGGCCTAAATAGCTGTTCTCTGCCCTCTTTTGATCAGATGATGCTTCAAGTCCTGCTCTCCAATAAACTGGGATTTCCCTGTAAGTCTATCTTATTCTGAGATGAGATTGGGGCTAAAGCCTGGTGCTATTCAAAGGAAGAAGTTGCCACTCAGGAACTAATTTCACTTAGTTCTAACAACATGTCAGAGGGCCTTGCAGGAAAGACTGTAGTCCAGACAATCATAGCAGGACACGAGTGCACCACAACACACTGAACCAGACTGCGTAATTATGTTGGCCCCCTGCCCTCTACCTACTTCTTCTGACAGAAGTCAGAAGATGGGCTTAGGGGTTGGGTGTCAATGAACTTCCTTACTCCTTTATGCAATGTGGCCACACTGAATAATTTTTTTTTCCTTTCACTATTTTTTCTCTAATTGGACTGGTGAGGACTGGTGGCCAAATGTGGCTTGTTAGAGAGCTACCAGGGCACAGTCTCTGACCTTAACTGTAGCCAAACGATACCTTTGACTGGCTCAACCTTTGCACTTTTTCCCAGCGTTTTGAGCACAACTTATGAGTATATCGAGCCTCAAAGATCAGTGCAGAAAGAGAAGAACTAGCTAGTAAAAGTTTTAAGCCATGTATAAACTGGAAATATGAAACATATTTCTATGTTCATATTAGTAGAGACATTAGCAAAGAAACACATGGGAAAAGAAATGACAATAATTGACAGCCATGGGTTTGAAACTGAAAACCTATTACTGTAGAAACATATAAAAAAACATGGAAGCATTTGTCCTAAAAGGTGAAGACTTTACAATCCCCAAAACACGTGTTAATGTGGTCAGATTGATTTCTCAAAGGTCATAGGTCAGAGTTCATAGAGTATTTCCCATATTTGCATCTTCTTACAGATCTGCTTGTTCACCTACAGTCTGAGCCATCTGTTTACTGCACAGAACTCCACATGGAGGGGTGATATTTAACATTTACATTTAATTTAAGAGGTTATAGAATTAAACTAGAGATTCTCACCATCAACCGAGTTTCCAGTTGAAGTTCAAACATCAACCATTTCTTTTCTTTTCTTTTTATTTCTTTGTTCTGGGGTGTGTGTGTGTGTGTTTGTGTGTGTGTGGAACAGAGCTTCCCATGAAGATCTTCCTACGGCCTTGGATGAAGCAGAGCCTCCTCGTTTTTTACTGCTGTGTAAGCCACTTTAAGTAGCATAGAAGCTTTGGAGGATCTTTCTGTCTCAGCTTCCTATGACCTCCAGAAGGATTAGGATCACAGACATGTGTGCCTGGCTTTTACATAATTTAGGGGGATTTGAATTCAAGTCTTCCTGCTTGTGTGGCAAGCACTTTACCCACAGAGCCATATTTTCTAGCAAGTCTTTTTCATTCTCAACATATTCATTAGAAGTAGGACAGTCTTAACACACTTTTAATATGTTCAACCATACTTGAGAAATTAAGAGACCTTCTCCTGTGTGTACTTGTGTGTTTCTGTGCATGTAAGTGATGTGCTTGTATGTGTATTTGTGGTGTGTGTGTGTGTGTGTGTGTGTGTGTGTGTGTGTGTGATTAAGGGGGGGGAGATAGAGAAAGAGACAGAGAGACAGAGAGAGACAAAGAGAAAGAGAACGACAGAGACTGAGAGAGAACGAGAATAAAGGTGGTCATTGAAAAATCAATGCTTCGCATCTCAGAATTACTTTCCATAGTATGGGACTAGAAATGGAAATTCGCTGTACCTTCCTTTAATTCATGCTTTCTGTGAGCCATGAGTGGTATGGAGGATTTTATAACCTACCACGAACCATTGAAATCTCTGCAATACACCACTGAATCTAATGTTGTTGCCTGTGCTGTTTGTCATTGCTTTTGGTGCAAAAAGATTGGTTGAGAGCTCTATAATTTTAAATAAATTATCAAACTAGAGTCCAATTCAAACAAAAACAAGAGAACAAAAACTGACCAGTTACAAACCACAAAGTCACCACTAACACATCTCACATTGTGCCTTGCGATATTGAATCAAGTGAGGGTTTTATTTGGTTCTCTGTTCAGCTTACAAAACTCCATTGAAGACAGTGCTGAATCTGAGTCCTCTGAACCTAGGTTTGAAGGCTGCCCCATCCGTGTGCTGCTCTTGCCTCAAATAAACCATATACAAGAGAATTTATGTTAAATGAAATAATAAAGCAAAGACAGCAGTTAATCAGAGATAGAAAGCTTACACATAATTACTCTTCAGGAGTCAGGTTTATCAGGAGAAAGGGCCACAAGGCTATGGTTGTGTCATGAGGTAGAAGGGAGACCATTAGTCAAAGGAATACAACCTATGGAGACATAAAAATAATGGTGTCTTATAGGGAAGAAAAATCTTTCCTTCGAAACCAGGGAAAAGGGGACTCTTCTGAGAAAACAACGGGAACAATTTCCCCCAGAGAAAAGGAATAACTTTTACAACGTTTAGGGGATGGCAAGAAGTTTTATCCCAGGCGATTTAGGTCAACAGTGCATGTAACAAAGATCTTGATACTGGTTAGGACCATAATTTAAAAACCATAGAAAACTCACAGAACATCTTGATACTCTGTCCTGGGAGAGCTTCAGGGGGGCCATGGCATGATCTTTTCAAGGCACAAGATCTGGACTTTTAGAGTTACCACTGCATTAAAGGAGCAGCCCATGTTCTAACATTTTGCATCTCTCTCTCTCTCTCTCTCTCTCTCTCTCTCTCTCTCTCTCTCTGTGTGTGTGTGTGTGTGTGTGTGTGTGTGTGTATTTGTGTGTTCACATTTACAGGTTTACTGTGAGGGCTCTCAACCCACTGAAGGCAAAACTTAATTTACATGGAAATGGTCTTGAAGGAGGCTTTCCTGTGATTTGCAGAGTATTTGTTTTACCTGCAACTAAGGGTTATTTCTATCAAAAATTTCAGAATCGTTCTCCAAAGGTATTTGGGAGTGAGCTTACCAAAAAAATCGCAATATTTGTCTCCCTGAGGAAATGACTGCCTTGGAATCACCAGTGTGGTGATTATGATGGATTTTCTATTTAGTAGAAGAAAAATGCCAAGATCCCCCAGAGTAATTAGTGACTACTCTATTATTATTCATAATTAAAACTTATCCTTTACATTAAAACTATGTTAACAGAGGACTTTATTTCTAGTCCTAGAGAGGGGACAAAAATGTAATGTCAGCAAATCGAACAACTCAGTTATGTAACACTTGTTGCATTTCCCTAGTGAGAAATGGGAGGCATTGCTGTCAGCCCTCGCCTCGGAGCTGCTTCTCAGCATTATTCTTGGTCGTTTCCATGTCTTTCGTTCCCACAAGGGACCTGAGATGTGACTCTGTGAGTTCATTTTCCACTGACATCTTGTCAGCTAGGTCAGACACTAGCACAGATGAATACCTCTTGGACAGGTCTTTGCATTGTGTAAAGCAGAACACTGCTTTTCCTTAGTGGCAAATTCTTTTCTCTCCTTGACCAAAGAATATTCTTGGAGGTTCCTCTGTGGAATACACCAACTACAGAGCTGGATTCTGAAGCCATTCATTCAGAACTTCTTGTGCATGTTTGATGGCTAAAATCAGAACTTCTCTCACTGACATGTATCCGTGACAAATATGAAAAGGAAATTCATACTTTCTTTCAGTTTATAAGAGCTAGTCATGAAGAAAAAAGAAAAAAATAAAACAGTCTGCGCTCAGAGAATTAATGTAGCTTTAAGATCCACAGGAGATGTTTCCTTTTCTTGGGCTATTTCATATTTATTTAGTTTACATTTCTCTTTTTTTCTGTAATACATATATATTAAACTAAGCCATAGAATGGTTCTTAGTAGATGGTGTGAACTCTATAGATATGAGATGACCAAAGAAATGGTGGGACAATTAGTGTCCCAATTGATGAAGTAGTTGCACACTGCTTTGAATGGACCCCATGCTACAGTTAAAGTCACAGGCAAATTATACATATCTGAAAAATATAGAGAGAGAATGCATTTTAACCAGAGACATTAGAACCACCTTTTCTTGAATCATTTGTACAGGATCATTTGTACTTTCAATAGTTAATACATAGACCAAATAACTACTAAGAGCTGGTAGATTTTTGCATTCTGAAATCTCAGAAACATATCTTTCTATTACATGCATGCATGAGTGTGCATACACACACACACACACACACACACACAGCAAATTGCTCTACATCATAGAACAACATGCTAAGTCTTATCAGAAGCTTGTCTTCTTAGCAGATAAAACACCATGAACACTGCCTTTGCCTAGTTCAGCATTGCTGTGATTCAGAACTGAGAAAGGTGGATAAAAATGTGAAGGCATTATCACTCACATTAAATTTCAAAATGTTTTCCATAATCTTTATATCTGCTTTATTGTCTTTGCCTCACAGATACACTATGTAGTGGTCATTCCATAAGCATATGAGCTGTGAAAGATAAATTTTCTGAAACAGGATGATAGTCCTTTGGTAAATGGAAGATTTAAGTGATTATATATAACTTTATACCTTACGCTGGTATAAGTCATACTCTTTCACAATAAAATGTTCTGCAAAGTATTTAAACATTCTAAATAAAATAACCTTTGAAAGATACTCAACCTCAATGATTCTTCTCTTTGCTATACAAAAGTTTCTGCTATGCTTTACCTGTGTCAGTCTTGAAGTACAGGAAAAATACTTAAGACCAGTGCTGGCAAGCTGCTTCTGACAACCAAGCTAAATTTGGCATCATAAGAAACCAACATAACTGAGGCTGCCACACGTGCACTGCAGATGGTATTTAAGGAGTCATTGAGTGATGAGATCTTCAGAATAGAATGCGCAATATGAGATTACTTCCCCTCTCATGAAAGAAAAAGAAATACAGTTCAGACAAAAAGAAAATATGTTAGGAAGGAAATGGTGGTGCTCAGTGAACTTAAACAGTTGTAGACATTTACATCAGTTTCAATTATTTAGCCACAGATTTTCAACTTTTAAAAACGTATTACTTTAGAAAAATTCAGATAGACCGGGCAGTGGTGGTACATGCCTTTAATCCCAGCACTCGGGAGGCAGAGGTAGGAGGATTTCTGAGTTCAAGGCCAGCCTGGTCTAAAGAGTGAGTTCCAGGACAGCCAGGGCTACACGGAGAAACTCTGTTTCGAAAAACAAACAAACAAAAGTACACTTATTATTTGGTTTGTTCTATGAGCCTCCTAGGAATCCATACATTTATCTCACAGAAATCTCAGGGAGAGAATTCTGTAGATCTACTTTCTGTACAATTTTCAACCTATAGAAATAAAATTCTTGTTGCGTCCAACTATTTAAGACCTTTTATTAGGCCTTTTGCCTCCCTTGAGGGCCCAGTAATGTCCTATCATCTGAATAATATGACATTCCCACTTGAAAATCATTGAAGTTCCCCTTCCAGTCTTTATCAAGTAAGGAGAGAAGTTGATTTATGCAAACCTGCTCCTAACAAGTTTTGCCTCCAACTCAGTCAAAGAACTGCAAATCAGCCAGATCCTTGAGCCAAATAGCCATGATCCAACTTGGATTTTCACCCTGCATTCCTTAGTTGGGTGCCATACACCTAGCAGCAAAGCACAGAGATAGGGTCTCCTGTTCACATACTTTCATGGGGAAACCTTCTTGATCAAATTGTCTTCAACTTGACAGTGCCTTAGAATCACTACACAACAGAGACTAATGTTCCCTAGTTTGGAAAATCACTTCAAGAATACCCTGGAATCTAATCGCCACAAAGCATTAAGATGTCATTTCTCCATGAAACTCCTGAATAAACTTAGTATAAAATCAAGCTCCTTTCCATAGCTAACAAGTTCCCCAGCCTACTGTCTATTCTCTTACTATTCCTCTTACAAAAGTCTTCTTTATTTATAATAATCCTTGACATTATTATTAGCACTCTATGAGATGACTAATATTCATCAATCTAGTCTGAATCTAATGCTACTCCATCTCAAAAAACTTTCATTTTACCAATATGCTTCTATATACCCCCAGACTCTGAATTGTGGTTATCTGCTGCATTTCCATCACAGTACCTAGCCAGCCTGAAATGACCTGTTTTACTTTTGTTTGGTGTGTGTGTGTGTGTATGTGTGTGTGTGTGTGTGTGTGTGTATGTGTGTGTGTGTGTGTTTTGCTCAACTGATTATATTTACAAGACCCATCAAAGCATCTACCCAGCATAGATATTATACATGTATTTTAACAAAATGTATAAATAGTCTATGTGGTCCAAATGAGAATAATATTTTATTTCCATAGCTTTCATTTTTCTACTATGGCTGGATTATTGGTTTTATTTAGGTTGCACAAGGTTAAAATTTTGTATTTTAAGTACTCCAGTAATCAAATGAATGACTAAATGGATCAAAAGTGTCAGAATAGTTTATACCCCACACACTTTTAACTCTCCTAATGTGTATATTTGCATTTTGACATTGGGACCAGCCATCAAAAGGCTGGTTATTGAGCCAATTCCTTCTTAAATCACTTAGAATTAGTTACATAAATACGCTCTCTGCCACATGGAAATCAAACACAAGCCCATAAGTATTAGAACTTAAAGCAGAAGAGGAGATGAAATATTTCTTAAGGTACAATTCTGCAGGGTCAAACACTCTTCTGAGAAATACTCAGTAGGTTAATCCCTGGAAATTAAATATAAGTATTAAAACGTTACTACTCTTGATACAGTTGATTTAGTCCTCCAGATCAGCAGCTCCAGCACCAATATATACATCATCTGCCAACATTTTAGAAATAAAAATATTTGGGGTCACTGGAGACCTAAGAAAAAAGAACCCCCAAGGGTCCTGCTAGTTTTGCATTTTAACAATCCATGAAGGTGGTTCTCATACTAATCCAAGTCTGAAGGTCACTAGGGGGTAGAACCAAGGGAATATACTGATCCACAGTGAGAAAAGATGGAGGGTATTTTGTTTAAAGGTGTCTTAGTTAGGGTTTACTGCTGTGAACAGACACCATGACCAAGGCAAGTCTTATAAAGGATAGTTAATTGGGGTTGGCTTACAGTTTCAGAGGTTCAGTCCAGTATCAGCAAGTGGAAGCATGGCAGCATCCAGGGTGGCACGGTATAGACAGAGCTGTAAGTTTTATATCTTCATCTGAATGCTGCTAGTGGAAGACTAACTTCTAGGCAGCTAGGTCTAGGGTATTGTAGCCCACGCCCACTGTCTACTCTGATAAGGCCACACCTCCTAACAGTGCCACCTTCTGGCCCAAGCATATACAAACCATCACAAAAGGTGTCTTCATTTGGGAATCCAAGATTTATGATAAATTTATGATCCAGTATTTAGCTTTTCACGAATTGGTCAGTCCTCACCTGAGGAAAATACTTGATCCATATGCTCTATGTTCAATGTAACACCTGATTCTCCATAGAGTACCCTCCATAGTTGTTGAAAACACCTTCTACCAAAGAGCAGTATCCTCAGAATGACAGCACTATGCTGAGATTTAACTTGGCTTTCAGCATAGATATCTGAATAGTCATAACATGTTTTGTCAAGTGAAGGCGCCTTACCTGCACTGCCTTAAGTACATATTTGATACTATTTTGCAATATCTTGTGCGAGATGATGGGAGGAGCCAGTTCCCACAAAGAAGCATCATTTCAGCCATCAGTCTGCCTAGTGGTACAATCACTTCCTGAATAGGAGGTCTGTCATTGTCACTCTCAATGATATGACGTGTCACTGTTGATTATTACAGAAGATAAAGATGTCTCAGGAGCAAAATAAGACAAAACTCACTTTATTCAGTCTCTGCTTGCGTGTTGCCTCATTAGGTCAGTGTCTGAAGCCTTTTATTGTGATTAATGATGACTCCATCTCTCACATGCAAACACAAACTTGAACACCCATGCTTACATGTGTGAGCACTTTATCCCCTTCTTCAATACAAGGTTTTTTGTACCAATTAAAAATAAAGGTACTTCATTATTCTAAATTATTGGCTGTACAGAATCAGTACTGTAATTAATCTATGTGGAATGGTTTAAGTTGAAACTCAGATATAGGTGAAGAGTTTTCCAAATTCTTCTGCCTTTTAGCTCTACAGTGAAGTCCGAACTCTATGTGCACAATATGTACATTTTAACCTGCATTTTTCCTTAATGTTCCATTACTCTGCTGAAACAATCATTTTATTTTGAATTTTGGTTGTTCAGTAAGCTCAGTTCATTTCCTTCTTTACTTAAGCTAAGTTTTTTCTCCTAAGAACCATATTAGCCCAACCTTTCAATTATCAATAAAGACGTCTCATCTCCTAATACATGGTTCAAATTAAAATTCAAGTCCAATTTATTCCAAAATATTGGTGTATTATTTTGCTACATTTCTCTCTTCATGAATTCCTACTTAGTATACTGTTTTCCTGACACGACTGCCATTTATCTAACACTTTGCCCTGAAACAATATACTATTGCCACTATGCTCTAACTATTAAGATCATTTAGGTTAGAGATACTTTTTTTCCTTCATTCCCATTCTCCAAATAATGCCCAGCTTAAGAAATAAATATTTGCCCATTGCAACTGAAAGATTTTAAATAAACTGTAGATATAATAATGATGCATAATGTTGAATATCTTTTAGTTTTGAGATTGTCACTATATCATCAGCTCCTTGCCCTTTCCACCCTCCAAACCATCACATATACCACTCCCTTTGCTCTCTTCGAGTTGCTGATCTCTCATTTTTTAATGTTGTTACATGCATATATATATATATGTATATATATGTTCATTCTGTATACTGTTATATGTGTATATGCATGTATGTCTTCAGAGGTGATAATTTTGTATTAGATAAACCAATAGTGGGCTCTTCCCTAGAAAAAACTATTTCTCTCACTCTCAGAATTTTTTTCCTGTAGTTCAATGTATAAAATTGAGGCTTAGTTGTCATTCCCCTTTCCAACTTGTCATATCTAAGTTGTTTTTGTCCTTGTTCTGCTCATGTTTAGGCAGATATGTTAGTGAGACTTATGGGAATAATTTCTGAGATTACTAGAAGACATAATCTCATAGCAAATTCCCCAATCCTCTGGTTCTTACAATCTTTCTACCTCCTGTTCTACAATGTTCCCTGAAATATAGGTGTGGGAGTTGTTTTATAGCAATGAGATTAAGACATACATGCTCAAAAGGAGATAAAACATGGACGGAAAACATAGCCAACTACCTAGACCTGGTAAAGTCATGAAACTTGGAGGAGAACCTGACTCTTCCATTAAACCAGCAGAATTCTGGACTCTATTCTAGATATTTGTCCTTATATCCACAGATATGGTATAGTCCTCATACCTCATCATGAAAACTTCTATTTGCAGCAGAAAGAGACCAGTAGTACAGAAACCAAAAATCAATTGAAATACAGAGTTTTGAAACCCAGTCCCAGTGAATATATCTACAAAACATTGTATAATTTTTATTGTAAAACTTGCAGGGCTTAAAATAGGAAGTAGATAGGATAATAGTAATGTAAAAATTTTGCAGTAAATATTAAAAGTTTCTTATTTCCCAAACTCCAGACTTTGCCAAAGGAAAGACATCCCCAGTGGAATATTGATGTGCATTTGCAGAACTTTGGGATTCTTTGTAGCAAATGCAGGTATTATTCTGAAATATTCTATAACCACCAGTCACTAAATTCAAATTCAAATGTGTATAATATGTTTTATTACATTAGACAATGAATTAAAACCATGATTTTAAATTATTCTTTCAATAACAAAATAGACCTATTTAACAAAGAGAAAATTCCTAATATCAAAGCACATTATCACCTAAAACCTAGAATGGATGAAAATTTTATAGATTTTAAAGAGAAAGATCAATAACACAAGTCATTTTTTTAAAAAGCTTGTATAAGTTTTACTGTGTGCATTTTCATGCTGCCCACCTGAATTCCATCCGAAAACCTGTAATCTTTCCACACGTTTTCCCTACACTGGGGAGGTTTGACTCCAGCACAGACCATGTAGTAAGACACTTTCAAAGAGCAAGTTACTAAAAACCAAGCTAGGCAATACAGACAAATTAACAAATGAGCAACAAACAAACAACAACAACAATTGGTTCAATATAATGCCAAGGGTAATTTTAACAATAAAAGTCTTATGTTCAAGTTTATTTCTCCACCTATGACTTTCAAAATGGATGCACTTATAAAAGTCATGTTAAAAAAAAAATTGTGTTCAGAAAGATGAATCATTTAAGATGTGGAAAGGTTAATTTTGAAAAGAATATTCTTTGAAGGAATTTAAATTTACTACAGCAAAGATTCTCTTTGAAGCTATATTTCTGTTTCAGAATAAATGGTCATATATGTGAAATAGAATCTTAAGACATACTGTCTGGAATTAAAACACACTTCTAAAAATATTCAGACATAAGATAGTACTTTAGGCAATTTCAAAACAAGCTGACAAACAAACAAAAGAATCAAAGCTATTTCAATTTAAACTTAAAGTGAAGGAAATCAGTGTTATATTTCTCCCTTTAAAATCAATGGTTTGAAATTGAAGGAAACCTAGCTTAATGTATATAAACATAAACCACTAAAACTTCCATGACAAATTACTTCTACATAAAGTCAAATATCATAAAGTAAAACACTTTTTCATGAATGTCTTGGGTACTTTGGCCACATCCTAGATAAACTCCCTAGGTAATTCTTTGGCACACTGAAAACTAGGCAGCATTGCCTAAAACCTGTGTCCCTGGGCTTCTGTGAATGTTAGGTTCACCCAGATGACCTGTAAAACCACAGAGTATGGCTCTCTACCCAGTAAATGTCTTCCAACAGTAAACCTTGAGTGAAACCGTCTAGCAAATTCTCAAATAGCACCTCTGTTTCTGACCTGCAATGCACTTTCAAGAGCACTCCTGCAATTTTTCCTAAATGTCATGTTTTCAGTTGTGTGTCAGCTGAATTGGGCTTAGAAATGTTTACAAGTTTCACTTCCAGCACTTGGTTCAAGAGTTCTTAATTGAGGGTGGACCCATGTGTCAGAAAGGGAGGAGGGCATGAGGGCTAATGCCCAATTACAAAAATGTCAAAGCCTAATGTGTTTCAACCTGTGTGAATGTCAGACCTTTGCTTCATAATAGGATGTTGCAGGTAAGAATCAGACTCTCTGTACAGATTGTGGTGGATGGGCTAAATTACCAGAACCTTGAGAGCTGTGTATTGAAGCTAGAAACTTCTCTGACCTGCTTATTCTCAACAAGACCACAATCTTCAGTGAGGTTGGACAGAATGGATTGGCAATAGCTCCTAGGTTCTCTAATTGTCCTATTTTGGTTCAGAACACTTTTAAAAGCTTTGAAAAAATTCTTTTGGTTTGGAATTCCCAAACTGTGTGTACTACACACACACACACACACACACACACACATATATATATATATATATATATATATATATATATACATATATATATATATATCCCAAGGATTTTAAGGTTCTAAGAACCTCATGCCTCATCAAGATGTTGCTTGTCGGGAGCCAGGGCCTCCACACCACCCTTGGGAACCTGACCTTTATACAG